>OY992876.1:390480097-390907597 GCA_963921405.1 Cepaea hortensis
GTATCACTAGATAGGGTATTGGCTGGGTTTGTACCACTAGGTAGGGACAAGCTGGATCTGTATCACTAGGTAGAGTATTGGCTGGGTTTGTACCACTAGGTAGGGTACTGGCTGAGTCTGTATCACTAGGTAGGTTATAGTCTGGCTCTACCACTAGGTAGGGTATTGTCTGGATCTGTGCCATTAGATAGGGTTTTAGCTGGGTCTGTACCACTAGGTAGGGTATTAACTGGGATTGTGCCAGTAGATAGAGTATTGTCTGGGTCTGTACCACTAGGTAGGTATTAAATTGGTATGTACCACTAGGTAGGAATTAAATGGGTCTGTACCACTAAACAGGGTACTGCCTGGGCCTGTAGTTAGGGTATTGTCTTGTTCTGTGCCACTAGGTAGGATATTTTCTGAGTCTGTGCCACTATGTTGGGTATTGTCTGGGTCTGTGCCACTATCACCACAAGGTAGAGTATTGGCTAGGTCTGTGCCACTAGGTAGAGTATTGTCTGGGTCTGTGCCACTAGGTAGAGTATTGTCTGGGTCTGTGCCACTAGGTAGAGTATTGGCTAGGTCTGTGCCACTAGGTAGAGTATTGTCTAAGTCTGTGCCACTAGGTAGAGTATTGGCTAGGTCTGTGCCACTAGGTAGAGTATTGTCTGGGTCTGTGCCACTAGGTAGAATATTGGCTGGGTCTGTGCCACTAGGTAGGGTATTGTCTAAGTCTGTGCCACTAGGTAGAGTATTGGCTAGGTCTGTGCCACTAGGTAGAGTATTGTCTAAGTCTGTGCCACTAGGTAGAGTATTGTCTAGGTCTGTGCCACTAGGTAGAGTATTGTCTAAGTCTGTGCCACTAGGTAGAGTATTGTCTAGGTCTGTGCCACTAGGTAGAGTATTGTCTAAGTCTGTGCCACTAGGTAGAGTATTGTCTAAGTCTGTGCCACTAGGTAGGGTATTGTCTAAGTCTGTGCCACTAGGTAGAGTATTGTCTAAGTATGTGCCACTAGGTAGGGTATTGTCTAAGTCTGTGCCACTAGGTAGAGTATTGTCTAGGTCTGTGCCACTAGGTAGAGTATTGTCTAAGTCTGTGCCACTAGGTAGGGTATTGTCTAAGTCTGTGCCACTAGGTAGGGTATTGTCTAAGTCTGTGCCACTAGGTAGAGTATTGTCTAGGTCTGTGCCACTATCACGACAAGGTAGAGTATTGGCTAGGTCTGTGCCACTAGGTAGAGTATTGTCTAAGTCTGTGCCACTAGGTAGGGTATTGTCTAAGTCTGTGCCACTAGGTAGGGTATTGTCTAAGTCTGTGCCACTAGGTAGAGTATTGTCTAGGTCTGTGCCACTATCACGACAAGGTAGAGTATTGGTTAGGTCTGTGCCACTAGGTAGAGTATTGTCTAAGTCTGTGCCACTAGGTAGAGTATTGTCTAGGTCTGTGGCACTAGGTAGGGTATTGTCTAAGTCTGTGCCACTAGGTAGAGTATTGTCTAAGTCTGTGCCACTAGGTAGAGTATTGTCTAAGTCTGTGCCACTAGGTAGGGTATTGTCTAAGTCTGTACCACTAGGTAGGGTATTGTCTAAGTCTGTGCCACTAGGTAGAGTATTGTCTAAGTCTGTGCCACTAGGTAGAGTATTGTCTAAGTCTGTGCCACTAGGTAGAGTATTGTCTAGGTCTGTGCCACTAGATAGAGTATTGTCTAAGTCTGTGCCACTAGGTAGAGTATTGTGTAAGTCTGTGCCACTAGGTAGAGTATTGTCTAAGTCTGTGCCACTAGGTAGAGTATTGTCTAAGTCTGTGCCACTAGGTAGGGTATTGTCTAAGTCTGTGCCACTAGGTAGAGTATTGTCTAAGTCTGTGCCACTAGGTAGAGTATTGTCTAAGTCTGTGCCACTAGGTAGAGTATTGTCTAAGTCTGTGCCACTAGGTAGGGTATTGTCTAAGTCTGTGCGACTAGGTAGGGTATTGTCTAAGTCTGTGCCACTAGGTAGAGTATTGTCTAGGTCTGTGCCACTATCACGACAAGGTAGAGTATTGGCTAGGTCTGTGCCACTAGGTAGAGTATTGTCTAAGTCTGTGCCACTAGGTAGAGTATTGTCTAGGTCTGTGCCACTAGGTAGGGTATTGTCTAAGTCTGTGCCACTAGGTAGAGTATTGTCTAAGTCTGTGCCACTAGGTAGAGTATTGTCTAAGTCTGTGCCACTAGGTAGGGTATTGTCTAAGTCTGTGCCACTAGGTAGGGTATTGTCTAAGTCTGTGCCACTAGGTAGGGTATTGTCTAAGTCTGTGCCACTAGGTAGAGTATTGTCTAAGTCTGTGCCACTAGGTAGAGTATTGTCTAAGTCTGTGCCACTAGGTAGGGTATTGTCTAAGTCTGTGCCACTAGGTAGAGTATTGTCTAAGTCTGTGCCACTAGGTAGAGTATTGTCTAAGTCTGTGCCACTAGGTAGAGTATTGTCTAAGTCTGTGCCACTAGGTAGGGTATTGTCTAAGTCTGTGCCACTAGGTAGGGTATTGTCTAAGTCTGTGCCACTAGGTAGAGTATTGTCTGGGCCTGTGCCACTAGGTAGGGTATTGTCTAAGTCTGTGCCACTAGGTAGGGTATTGTCTGGGTCTGTGCCACTAGGTAGAGTATTGTGTAAGTCTGTGCCACTAGGTAGAGTATTGTCTAGGTCTGTGCCACTAGGTAGAGTATTGTCTAAGTCTGTGCCACTACGTAGGGTATTGTCTAAGTCTGTGCCACTAGGTAGGGTATTGTCTAAGTCTGTGCCACTAGGTAGGGTATTGTCTAAGTCTGTGCCACTAGGTAGGGTATTGTCTAAGTCTGTGCCACTAGGTAGGGTATTGTCTAAGTCTGTGCCACTAGGTAGGGTATTGTCTAAGTCTGTGCCACTAGGTAGGGTATTGTCTAAGTCTGTGCCACTAGGTAGGGAATTGTCTAAGTCTGTGCCACTAGGTAGAGTATTGTCTGGGTCTGTTCCACTAGGTAGAGTATTGTCTAAGTCTGTGCCACTAGGTAGAGTATTGTCTAGGTCTGTGCCACTAGGTAGAGTATTGTCTAAGTCTGTGCCACTAGGAAGGGTATTGTCTAAGTCTGTGCCACTAGGTAGGGTATTGTCTAAGTCTGTGCCACTAGGTAGGGTATTGTCTAAGTCTGTGCCACTAGGTAGGGTATTGTCTAAGTCTGTGCCACTAGGTAGGGTATTGTCTAAGTCTGTGCCACTAGGTAGGGTATTGTCTAAGTCTGTGCCACTAGGTAGGGTATTGTCTAAGTCTGTGCCACTAGGTAGGGTATTGTCTAAGTCTGTGCCACTAGGTAGGGTATTGTCTAAGTCTGTGACACTATTTAGGGTATTGTCTAAGTCTGTGCCACTAGGTAGGGTATTGTCTAAGTCTGTGCCACTATGTACGGTATTGGTTGGGTCTGTGCCACTAGGTAGGGTATTGTCTAAGTCTGTGCCACTAGGTAGGGTATTGTCTAAGTCTGTGCCACTAGGTAGGGTATTGTCTAAGTCTGTGCCACTAGGTAGGGTATTGTCTGGGTCTGTGCCACTAGGTAGGGTATTGTCTAAGTCTGTGCCACTAGGTAGGGTATTGTCTAAGTCTGTGCCACTAGGTAGGGTATTGTCTAAGTCTGTGCCACTAGGTAGGGTATTGTCTGGGTCTGTGCCACTAGGTAGGGTATTGTCTAAGTCTGTGCCACTAGGTAGGGTATTGTCTAAGTCTGTGCCACTAGGTAGGGTATTGTCTAAGTCTATGCCACTAGGTAGGGTATTGTCTAAGTTTGTGCCACTAGGTAGGGTATTGTCTAAGTCTGTGCCACTAGGTAGAGTATTGTCTAGGTCTGTGCCACTAGGTAGGGTATTGTCTAAGTCTGTGCCACTAGGTAGAGTATTGTCTAGGTCTGTGCCACTATCACGACAAGGTAGAGTATTGGCTAGGTCTGTGCCACTAGGTAGAGTATTGTCTAAGTCTGTGCCACTAGGTAGAGTATTGTCTAAGTCTGTGCCACTAGGTAGAGTATTGTCTAAGTCTGTGCCACTAGGTAGGGTATTGTCTAAGTCTGTGCCACTAGGTAGGGTATTGTCTAAGTCTGTGCCACTAGGTAGAGTATTGTCTAAGTCTGTGCCACTAGGTAGAGTATTGTCTAAGTCTGTGCCACTAGGTAGAGTATTGTCTAGGTCTGTGCCACTAGGTAGAGTATTGTCTAAGTCTGTGCCACAAGGTAGAGTATTGTGTAAGTCTGTGCCACTAGGTAGAGTATTGTCTAAGTCTGTGCCACTAGGTAGAGTATTGTCTAAGTCTGTGCCACTAGGTAGGGTATTGTCTAAGTCTGTGCCACTAGGTAGAGTATTGTCTAGGTCAGTGCCACTAGGTAGAGTATTGACTAAGTCTGTGCCACTAGGTAGGGTATTGTCTAAGTCTGTGCCACTAGGTAGGGTATTGTCTAAGTCTGTGCCACTAGGTAGAGTATTGTCTAGGTCTGTGCCACTATCACGACAAGGTAGAGTATTGGCTAGGTCTGTGCCACTAGGTAGAGTATTGTCTAAGTCTGTGCCACTAGGTAGAGTATTGTCTAGGTCTGTGCCACTAGGTAGGGTATTGTCTAAGTCTGTGCCACTAGGTAGAGTATTGTCTAAGTCTGTGCCACTAGGTAGAGTATTGTCTAAGTCTGTGCCACTAGGTAGGGTATTGTCTAAGTCTGTGCCACTAGGTAGGGTATTGTCTAAGTCTGTGCCACTAGGTAGGGTATTGTCTAAGTCTGTGCCACTAGGTAGAGTATTGTCTAAGTCTGTGCCACTAGGTAGAGTATTGTCTAAGTCTGTGCCACTAGGTAGGGTATTGTCTAAGTCTGTGCCACTAGGTAGAGTATTGTCTAAGTCTGTGCCACTAGGTAGAGTATTGTCTAAGTCTGTGCCACTAGGTAGAGTATTGTCTAAGTCTGTGCCACTAGGTAGGGTATTGTCTAAGTCTGTGCCACTAGGTAGGGTATTGTCTAAGTCTGTGCCACTAGGTAGAGTATTGTCTGGGCCTGTGCCACTAGGTAGGGTATTGTCTAAGTCTGTGCCACTAGGTAGGGTATTGTCTAAGTCTGTGCCACTAGGTAGGGTATTGTCTGGGTCTGTGCCACTAGGTAGAGTATTGTGTAAGTCTGTGCCACTAGGTAGAGTATTGTCTAGGTCTGTGCCACTAGGTAGGGTATTGTCTGGGTCTGTGCCACTATGTTGGGTATTGTCTGGGTCTGTGCCACTATCACCACAAGGTAGAGTATTGGCTAGGTCTGTGCCACTAGGTAGAGTATTGTCTGGGTCTGTGCCACTAGGTAGAGTATTGTCTGGGTCTGTGCCACTAGGTAGAGTATTGGCTAGGTCTGTGCCACTAGGTAGAGTATTGTCTAAGTCTGTGCCACTAGGTAGAGTATTGGCTAGGTCTGTGCCACTAGGTAGAGTATTGTCTGGGTCTGTGCCACTAGGTAGAATATTGGCTGGGTCTGTGCCACTAGGTAGGGTATTGTCTAAGTCTGTGCCACTAGGTAGAGTATTGGCTAGGTCTGTGCCACTAGGTAGAGTATTGTCTAAGTCTGTGCCACTAGGTAGAGTATTGTCTAGGTCTGTGCCACTAGGTAGAGTATTGTCTAAGTCTGTGCCACTAGGTAGAGTATTGTCTAGGTCTGTGCCACTAGGTAGAGTATTGTCTAAGTCTGTGCCACTAGGTAGAGTATTGTCTAAGTCTGTGCCACTAGGTAGGGTATTGTCTAAGTCTGTGCCACTAGGTAGAGTATTGTCTAAGTATGTGCCACTAGGTAGGGTATTGTCTAAGTCTGTGCCACTAGGTAGAGTATTGTCTAGGTCTGTGCCACTAGGTAGAGTATTGTCTAAGTCTGTGCCACTAGGTAGGGTATTGTCTAAGTCTGTGCCACTAGGTAGGGTATTGTCTAAGTCTGTGCCACTAGGTAGAGTATTGTCTAGGTCTGTGCCACTATCA
Organism: Cepaea hortensis; assembly: GCA_963921405.1. Classification (NCBI taxonomy): domain Eukaryota; kingdom Metazoa; phylum Mollusca; class Gastropoda; order Stylommatophora; family Helicidae; genus Cepaea; species Cepaea hortensis. Next base: position 390,486,072 of record OY992876.1, read on the forward strand.
CGACAAGGTAGAGTATTGGCTAGGTCTGTGCCACTAGGTAGAGTATTGTCTAAGTCTGTGCCACTAGGTAGGGTATTGTCTAAGTCTGTGCCACTAGGTAGGGTATTGTCTAAGTCTGTGCCACTAGGTAGAGTATTGTCTAGGTCTGTGCCACTATCACGACAAGGTAGAGTATTGGCTAGGTCTGTGCCACTAGGTAGAGTATTGTCTAAGTCTGTGCCACTAGGTAGAGTATTGTCTAGGTCTGTGGCACTAGGTAGGGTATTGTCTAAGTCTGTGCCACTAGGTAGAGTATTGTCTAAGTCTGTGCCACTAGGTAGAGTATTGTCTAAGTCTGTGCCACTAGGTAGGGTATTGTCTAAGTCTGTGCCACTAGGTAGGGTATTGTCTAAGTCTGTGCCACTAGGTAGAGTATTGTCTAAGTCTGTGCCACTAGGTAGAGTATTGTCTAAGTCTGTGCCACTAGGTAGAGTATTGTCTAGGTCTGTGCCACTAGGTAGAGTATTGTCTAAGTCTGTGCCACTAGGTAGAGTATTGTGTAAGTCTGTGCCACTAGGTAGAGTATTGTCTAAGTCTGTGCCACTAGGTAGAGTATTGTCTAAGTCTGTGCCACTAGGTAGGGTATTGTCTAAGTCTGTGCCACTAGGTAGAGTATTGTCTAGGTCAGTGCCACTAGGTAGAGTATTGTCTAAGTCTGTGCCACTAGGTAGGGTATTGTCTAAGTCTGTGCGACTAGGTAGGGTATTGTCTAAGTCTGTGCCACTAGGTAGAGTATTGTCTAGGTCTGTGCCACTATCACGACAAGGTAGAGTATTGGCTAGGTCTGTGCCACTAGGTAGAGTATTGTCTAAGTCTGTGCCACTAGGTAGAGTATTGTCTAGGTCTGTGCCACTAGGTAGGGTATTGTCTAAGTCTGTGCCACTAGGTAGAGTATTGTCTAAGTCTGTGCCACTAGTTAGAGTATTGTCTAAGTCTGTGCCACTAGGTAGGGTATTGTCTAAGTCTGTGCCACTAGGTAGGGTATTGTCTAAGTCTGTGCCACTAGGTAGGGTATTGTCTAAGTCTGTGCCACTAGGTAGAGTATTGTCTAAGTCTGTGCCACTAGGTAGAGTATTGTCTAAGTCTGTGCCACTAGGTAGGGTATTGTCTAAGTCTGTGCCACTAGGTAGAGTATTGTCTAAGTCTGTGCCACTAGGTAGAGTATTGTCTAAGTCTGTGCCACTAGGTAGAGTATTGTCTAAGTCTGTGCCACTAGGTAGGGTATTGTCTAAGTCTGTGCCACTAGGTAGGGTATTGTCTAAGTCTGTGCCACTAGGTAGAGTATTGTCTGGGCCTGTGCCACTAGGTAGGGTATTGTCTAAGTCTGTGCCACTAGGTAGGGTATTGTCTGGGTCTGTGCCACTAGGTAGAGTATTGTGTAAGTCTGTGCCACTAGGTAGAGTATTGTCTAGGTCTGTGCCACTAGGTAGAGTATTGTCTAAGTCTGTGCCACTACGTAGGGTATTGTCTAAGTCTGTGCCACTAGGTAGGGTATTGTCTAAGTCTGTGCCACTAGGTAGGGTATTGTCTAAGTCTGTGCCACTAGGTAGGGTATTGTCTAAGTCTGTGCCACTAGGTAGGGTATTGTCTAAGTCTGTGCCACTAGGTAGGGTATTGTCTAAGTCTGTGCCACTAGGTAGGGTATTGTCTAAGTCTGTGCCACTAGGTAGGGAATTGTCTAAGTCTGTGCCACTAGGTAGAGTATTGTCTGGGTCTGTTCCACTAGGTAGAGTATTGTCTAAGTCTGTGCCACTAGGTAGAGTATTGTCTAGGTCTGTGCCACTAGGTAGAGTATTGTCTAAGTCTGTGCCACTAGGAAGGGTATTGTCTAAGTCTGTGCCACTAGGTAGGGTATTGTCTAAGTCTGTGCCACTAGGTAGGGTATTGTCTAAGTCTGTGCCACTAGGTAGGGTATTGTCTAAGTCTGTGCCACTAGGTAGGGTATTGTCTAAGTCTTTGCCACTAGGTAGGGTATTGTCTAAGTCTGTGCCACTAGGTAGGGTATTGTCTAAGTCTGTGCCACTAGGTAGGGTATTGTCTAAGTCTGTGCCACTAGGTAGGGTATTGTCTAAGTCTGTGACACTATTTAGGGTATTGTCTAAGTCTGTGCCACTAGGTAGGGTATTGTCTAAGTCTGTGCCACTATGTACGGTATTGGTTGGGTCTGTGCCACTAGGTAGGGTATTGTCTAAGTCTGTGCCACTAGGTAGGGTATTGTCTAAGTCTGTGCCACTAGGTAGGGTATTGTCTAAGTCTGTGCCACTAGGTAGGGTATTGTCTGGGTCTGTGCCACTAGGTAGGGTATTGTCTAAGTCTGTGCCACTAGGTAGGGTATTGTCTAAGTCTGTGCCACTAGGTAGGGTATTGTCTAAGTCTGTGCCACTAGGTAGGGTATTGTCTGGGTCTGTGCCACTAGGTAGGGTATTGTCTAAGTCTGTGCCACTAGGTAGGGTATTGTCTAAGTCTGTGCCACTAGGTAGGGTATTGTCTAAGTCTGTGCCACTAGGTAGGGTATTGTCTAAGTCTGTGCCACTAGGTAGGGTATTGTCTAAGTCTGTGCCACTAGGTAGAGTATTGTCTAGGTCTGTGGCACTAGGTAGGGTATTGTCTAAGTCTGTGCCACTAGGTAGAGTATTGTCTAGGTCTGTGCCACTATCACGACAAGGTAGAGTATTGGCTAGGTCTGTGCCACTAGGTAGAGTATTGTCTAAGTCTGTGCCACTAGGTAGAGTATTGTCTAAGTCTGTGCCACTAGGTAGAGTATTGTCTAAGTCTGTGCCACTAGGTAGGGTATTGTCTAAGTCTGTGCCACTAGGTAGGGTATTGTCTAAGTCTGTGCCACTAGGTAGAGTATTGTCTAAGTCTGTGCCACTAGGTAGAGTATTGTCTAAGTCTGTGCCACTAGGTAGAGTATTGTCTAGGTCTGTGCCACTAGGTAGAGTATTGTCTAAGTCTGTGCCACAAGGTAGAGTATTGTGTAAGTCTGTGCCACTAGGTAGAGTATTGTCTAAGTCTGTGCCACTAGGTAGAGTATTGTCTAAGTCTGTGCCACTAGGTAGGGTATTGTCTAAGTCTGTGCCACTAGGTAGAGTATTGTCTAGGTCAGTGCCACTAGGTAGAGTATTGACTAAGTCTGTGACACTAGGTAGGGTATTGTCTAAGTCTGTGCCACTAGGTAGGGTATTGTCTAAGTCTGTGCCACTAGGTAGAGTATTGTCTAGGTCTGTGCCACTATCACGACAAGGTAGAGTATTGGCTAGGTCTGTGCCACTAGGTAGAGTATTGTCTAAGTCTGTGCCACTAGGTAGAGTATTGTCTAGGTCTGTGCCACTAGGTAGGGTATTGTCTAAGTCTGTGCCACTAGGTAGAGTATTGTCTAAGTCTGTGCCACTAGGTAGAGTATTGTCTAAGTCTGTGCCACTAGGTAGGGTATTGTCTAAGTCTGTGCCACTAGGTAGGGTATTGTCTAAGTCTGTGCCACTAGGTAGGGTATTGTCTAAGTCTGTGCCACTAGGTAGAGTATTGTCTAAGTCTGTGCCACTAGGTAGAGTATTGTCTAAGTCTGTGCCACTAGGTAGGGTATTGTCTAAGTCTGTGCCACTAGGTAGAGTATTGTCTAAGTCTGTGCCACTAGGTAGAGTATTGTCTAAGTCTGTGCCACTAGGTAGAGTATTGTCTAAGTCTGTGCCACTAGGTAGGGTATTGTCTAAGTCTGTGCCACTAGGTAGGGTATTGTCTAAGTCTGTGCCACTAGGTAGAGTATTGTCTGGGCCTGTGCCACTAGGTAGGGTATTGTCTAAGTCTGTGCCACTAGGTAGGGTATTGTCTAAGTCTGTGCCACTAGGTAGGGTATTGTCTGGGTCTGTGCCACTAGGTAGAGTATTGTGTAAGTCTGTGCCACTAGGTAGAGTATTGTCTAGGTCTGTGCCACTAGGTAGGGTATTGTCTGGGTCTGTGCCACTAGGTAGAGTATTGTGTAAGTCTGTGCCACTAGGTAGGGTATTGTCTGGGTCTGTGCCACTAGGTAGAGTATTGTGTAAGTCTGTGCCACTAGGTAGAGTATTGTCTAGGTCTGTGCCACTAGGTAGGGTATTGTCTAAGTCTGTGCCACTAGGTAGGGTATTGTCTGGGTCTGTGCCACTAGGTAGAGTATTGTGTAAGTCTGTGCCACTAGGTAGAGTATTGTCTAGGTCTGTGCCACTAGGTAGAGTATTGTCTAAGTCTGTGCCACTACGTAGGGTATTGTCTAAGTCTGTGCCACTAGGTAGGGTATTGTCTAAGTCTGTGCCACTAGGTAGGGTATTGTCTAAGTCTGTGCCACTAGGTAGGGTATTGTCTAAGTCTGTGCCACTAGGTAGGGTATTGTCTAAGTCTGTGCCACTAGGTAGGGTATTGTCTAAGTCTGTGCCACTAGGTAGGGTATTGTCTAAGTCTGTGCCACTAGGTAGGGAATTGTCTAAGTCTGTGCCACTAGGTAGAGTATTGTCTGGGTCTGTTCCACTAGGCAGAGTATTGTCTAAGTCTGTGCCACTAGGTAGAGTATTGTCTAGGTCTGTGCCACTAGGTAGAGTATTGTCTAAGTCTGTGCCACTAGGAAGGGTATTGTCTAAGTCTGTGCCACTAGGTAGGGTATTGTCTAAGTCTGTGCCACTAGGTAGGGTATTGTCTAAGTCTGTGCCACTAGGTAGGGTATTGTCTAAGTCTGTGCCACTAGGTAGGGTATTGTCTAAGTCTGTGCCACTAGGTAGGGTATTGTCTAAGTCTGTGCCACTAGGTAGGGTATTGTCTAAGTCTGTGCCACTAGGTAGGGTATTGTCTAAGTCTGTGCCACTAGGTAGGGTATTGTCTAAGTCTGTGACACTATTTAGGGTATTGTCTAAGTCTGTGCCACTAGGTAGGGTATTGTCTAAGTCTGTGCCACTATGTACGGTATTGGTTGGGTCTGTGCCACTAGGTAGGGTATTGTCTAAGTCTGTGCCACTAGGTAGGGTATTGTCTAAGTCTGTGCCACTAGGTAGGGTATTGTCTAAGTCTGTGCCACTAGGTAGGGTATTGTCTGGGTCTGTGCCACTAGGTAGGGTATTGTCTAAGTCTGTGCCACTAGGTAGGGTATTGTCTAAGTCTGTGCCACTAGGTAGGGTATTGTCTAAGTCTGTGCCACTAGGTAGGGTATTGTCTGGGTCTATGCCACTAGGTAGGGTATTGTCTAAGTCTGTGCCACTAGGTAGGGTATTGTCTAAGTCTGTGCCACTAGGTAGGGTATTGTCTAAGTCTGTGCCACTAGGTAGGGTATTGTCTAAGTCTGTGCCACTAGGTAGGGTATTGTCTAAGTCTGTGCCACTAGGTAGAGTATTGTCTAGGTCTGTGCCACTAGGTAGGGTATTGTCTAAGTCTGTGCCACTAGGTAGGGTATTGTCTAAGTCTGTGCCACTAAGTAGGGTATTGTCTAAGTCTGTGCCACTAGGTAGGGTATTGGTTGGGTCTGTGCCACTAGGTAGGGTATTGTCTAAGTCTGTGCCACTAGGTAGGGTATTGGTTGGGTCTGTGCCACTAGGTAGGGTATTGTCTAAGTCTGTGCCACTAGGTAGGGTATTGTCTGGGTCTGTGCCACTAGGTAGGGTATTGTCTAAGTCTGTGCCACTAGGTAGGGTATTGTCTAAATCTGTGCCACTAGGTAGGGTATTGTCTAAGTCTGTGCCACTAGGTAGGGTATTGGTTGGGTCTGTGCCACTAGGTAGGGGATTGTCTAAGTCTGTGCCACTAGGTAGGGTATTGTCTAAGTCTGTGCCACTAGGTAGGGTATTGTCTAAGTCTGTGCCACTAGGTAGAGTATTGGTTGGGTCTGTGCCACTAGGAAGGGTATTGTCTAAGTCTGTGCCACTAGGTAGGGTAATGGTTGGGTCTGTGCCACTAGGTAGGGTATTGTCTAGGTCTATGCCACTAGGTAGAGTATTGTCTAGGTCTGTGCCACTAGGTAGGGTATTGTCTAAGTCTGTGCCACTAGGTAGGGTATTGTCTAAGTCTGTGCCACTAGGTAGGGTATTGTCTAAGTCTGTGCCACTAGGTAGGGTATTGTCTAAGTCTGCGCCACTAGGTAGGGTATTGTCTAAGTCTGCGCCACTAGGTAGGGTATTGTCTAAGTCTGTGCCACTAGGTAGGGTATTGTCTAAGTCTGTGCCACTAGGTAGGGTATTGTCTAAGTCTGTGCCACTAGGTAGGGTATTGTCTAAGTCTGTGCCACTAGGTAGGGTATTGGTTGGGTCTGTGCCACTAGGTAGGGTATTGTCTAGGTCTATGCCACTAGGTAGAGTATTGTCTAGGTCTGTGCCACTAGGTAGGGTATTGTCTAAGTCTGTGCCACTAGGTAGGGTATTGTCTAAGTCTGTGCCACTAGGTAGGGTATTGTCTAAGTCTGTGCCACTAGGTAGGGTATTGTCTAAGTCTGCGCCACTAGGTAGAGTATTGTCTAAGTCTGCGCCACTAGGTAGGGTATTGTCTAAGTCTGTGCCACTAGGTAGGGTATTGTCTAAGTCTGTGCCACTAGGTAGGGTATTGTCTAAGTCTGTGCCACTAGGTAGGGTATTGTCTAAGTCTGTGCCACTAGGTAGGGTATTGTCTAAGTCTGCGCCACTAGGTAGGGTATTGTCTAAGTCTGTGCCACTAGGTAGGGTATTGTCTAAGTCTGTGCCACTAGGTAGAGTATTGTCTAAGTCTGTGCCACTAGGTAGGGTATTGTCTAAGTCTGTGCCACTAGGTAGAGTATTGTCTAAGTCTGTGCCACTAGGTAGGGTATTGTCTAAGTCTGTGCCACTAGGTAGAGTATTGTCTGGGTCTGTTCCACTAGGTAGAGTATTGTCTAAGTTTGTGCCACAAGGTAGAGTATTGACTAGGTCTGTGCCACTAGGTAGAGTATTGTCTAAGTCTGTGCCACTAGGTAGGGTATTGTCTAAGTCTGTGCCACTAAGTAGGGTATTGTCTAAGTCTGTGCCACTAGGTAGGGTATTGTCTAAGTCTGTGCCACTAGGTAGGGTATTGTCTAAGTCTGTGCCACTAGGTAGGGTATTGTCTAAGTCTGTGCCACTAGGTAGGGTATTGTCTAAGTCTGTGCCACTAGGTAGGGTATTGTCTAAGTCTATGCCACTAGGTAGGGTATTGTCTAAGTCTGTGCCACTAGGTAGGGTATTGTCTAAGTCTGTGCCACTAGGTAGGGTATTGTCTAATTCTGTGCCACTAGGTAGGGTATTGTCTAAGTCTGTGCCACTAGGTAGGGTATTGGTTGGGTCTGTGCCACTAGGTAGGGTATTGTCTAAGTCTGTGCCACTAGGTAGGGTATTGTCTAAGTCTGTGCCACTAGGTAGGGTATTGTCTAAGTCTGTGCCACTAGGTAGGGTATTGTCTGGGTCTGTGCCACTATGTAGGGTATTGTCTAAGTCTGTGCCACTAGGTAGGGTATTGTCTAAGTCTGTGCCACTAGGTAGGGTATTGTCTAAGTCTGTGCCACTAGGTAGGGTATTGTCTGGGTCTGTGCCACTAGGTAGGGTATTGTCTAAGTCTGTGCCACTAGGTAGGGTATTGTCTAAGTCTGTGCCACTAGGTAGGGTATTGTCTAAGTCTGTGCCATTAGGTAGGGTATTGTCTAAGTCTGTGCCACTAGGTAGGGTATTGTCTAAGTCTGTGCCACTAGGTAGAGTATTGTCTAGGTCTGTGCCACTAGGTAGTTTATTGTCTAAGTCTGTGCCACTAGGTAGGGTATTGTCTAAGTCTGTGCCACTAGGTAGGGTATTGTCTAAGTCTGTGCCACTAGGTAGGGTATTGGTTGGTTCTGTGCCACTAGGTAGGGTATTGTCTAAGTCTGTGCCACTAGGTAGGGTATTGTCTAAGTCTGTGCCACTAGGTAGGGTATTGTCTGCCTCTGTGCCACTAGGTAGGGTATTGTCTAAGTCTGTGCCACTAGGTAGAGTATTGTCTAAGTCTGTGCCACTAGGTAGGGTATTGTCTAAGTCTGTGCCACTAGGTAGGGTATTGTCTAAGTCTGTGCCACTAGGTAGGGTATTGTCTAAGTCTGTGCCACTAGGTAGGGTATTGTCTAAGTCTGTGCCACTAGGTAGGGTATTGTCTAAGTCTGTGCCACTAGGTAGGGTATTGTCTAAGTCTGTGCCACTAGGTAGGGTATTGTCTAAGTCTGTGCCACAAGGTAGGGTATTGTCTAAGTCTGTGCCACTAGGTAGGGTATTGTCTAAGTCTGTGCCACTAGGTAGGGTATTGTCTAAGTCTGTGCCACTAGGTAGGGTATTGTCTAAGTCTGTGCCACTAGGTAGGGTATTGTCTAAGTCTGTGCCACTAGGTAGGGTGTTGGTTGGGTCTGTGCCACTAGGTAGGGTATTGTCTAAGTCTGTGCCACTAGGTAGGGTATTGTCTGGGTCTGTGCCACTAGGTAGAGTATTGTCTAAGTCTGTGCCACTAGGTAGGGTATTGGTTGGGTCTGTGCCACTAGTTAGGGTATTGTCTAAGTCTGTGCCACTAGGTAGGGTATTGTCTAAGTCTGTGCCACTAGGTAGGGTATTGTCTAAGTCTGTGCCACTAGGTAGGGTATTGTCTAAGTCTGTGCCACTAGGTAGGGTATTGTCTAAGTCTGTGCCACTAGGTAGGGTATTGTCTAAGTCTGTGCCACTAGGTAGGGTATTGTCTAAGTCTGTGCCACTAGGTAGGGTATTGTCTAAGTCTGTGCCACTAGGTAGGGTGTTGGTTGGGTCTGTGCCACTAGGTAGGGTATTGGTTGGGTCTGTGCCACTAGGTAGGGTATTGTCTAAGTCTGTGCCACTAGGTAGGGTATTGGCTGGGTCTGTGCCACTAGGTAGGGTATTGGTTGGGTCTGTGTCACTAGGTAGGGTATTGGTTGGGTCTGTGCCACTAGGTAGGGTATTGTCTAGGTCTGTGCCACTAGGTAGGGTATTGGTTGGGTCTGTGCCACTAGGTAGGGTATTGTCTAAGTCTGTGCCACTAGGTAGGGTATTGTCTAAGTCTGTGCCACTAGGTAGGGTATTGTCTAGGTCTGTGCCACTAGGTAGGGTATTGGTTGGGTCTGTGCCACTAGGTAGGGTATTGGTTGGGTCTGTGCCACTAGGTAGGGTATTGTCTAGGTCTATGCCACTAGGTAGAGTATTGTCTAGGTCTGTGCCACTAGGTAGGGTATTGTCTAAGTCTGTGCCACTAGGTAGGGTATTGTCTAAGTCTGTGCCACTAGGTAGGGTATTGTCTAAGTCTGTGCCACTAGGTAGGGTATTGTCTAAGTCTGCGCCACTAGGTAGAGTATTGTCTAAGTCTGCGCCACTAGGTAGGGTATTGTCTAAGTCTGTGCCACTAGGTAGGGTATTGTCTAAGTCTGTGCCACTAGGTAGGGTATTGTCTAAGTCTGTGCCACTAGGTAGGGTATTGTCTAAGTCTGTGCCACTAGGTAGGGTATTGTCTAAGTCTGTGCCACTAGGTAGGGTATTGTCTAAGTCTGTGCCACTAGGTAGGGTATTGTCTAAGTCTGTGCCACTAGGTAGAGTATTGTCTAAGTCTGTGCCACTAGGTAGGGTATTGTCTAAGTCTGTGCCACTAGGTAGGGTATTGTCTAAGTCTGTGCCACTAGGTAGGGTATTGTCTAAGTCTGTGCCACTAGGTAGAGTATTGTCTGGGTCTGTTCCACTAGGTAGAGTATTGTCTAAGTTTGTGCCACAAGGTAGAGTATTGACTAGGTCTGTGCCACTAGGTAGAGTATTGTCTAAGTCTGTGCCACTAGGTAGGGTATTGTCTAAGTCTGTGCCACTAGGTAGGGTATTGTCTAAGTCTGTGCCACTAGGTAGGGTATTGTCTAAGTCTGTGCCACTAGGTTGGGTATTGTCTAAGTCTGTGCCACTAGGTAGGGTATTGTCTAAGTCTGTGCCACTAGGTAGGGTATTGTCTAAGTCTGTGCCACTAGGTAGGGTATTGTCTAAGTCTATGCCACTAGGTAGGGTATTGTCTAAGTCTGTGCCACTAGGTAAGGTATTGTCTAAGTCTGTGCCACTAGGTAGGGTATTGTCTAATTCTGTGCCACTAGGTAGGGTATTGTCTAAGTCTGTGCCACTAGGTAGGGTATTGGTTGGGTCTGTGCCACTAGGTAGGGTATTGTCTAAGTCTGTGCCACTAGGTAGGGTATTGTCTAAGTCTGTGCCACTAGGTAGGGTATTGTCTAAGTCTGTGCCACTAGGTAGGGTATTGTCTGGGTCTGTGCCACTATGTAGGGTATTGTCTAAGTCTGTGCCACTAGGTAGGGTATTGTCTAAGTCTGTGCCACTAGGTAGGGTATTGTCTAAGTCTGTGCCACTAGGTAGGGTATTGTCTGGGTCTGTGCCACTAGGTAGGGTATTGTCTAAGTCTGTGCCACTAGGTAGGGTATTGTCTAAGTCTGTGCCACTAGGTAGGGTATTGTCTAAGTCTGTGCCATTAGGTAGGGTATTGTCTAAGTCTGTGCCACTAGGTAGGGTATTGTCTAAGTCTGTGCCACTAGGTAGAGTATTGTCTAGGTCTGTGCCACTAGGTAGTTTATTGTCTAAGTCTGTGCCACTAGGTAGGGTATTGCCTAAGTCTGTGCCACTAGGTAGGGTATTGTCTAAGTCTGTGCCACTAGGTAGGGTATTGGTTGGTTCTGTGCCACTAGGTAGGGTATTGTCTAAGTCTGTGCCACTAGGTAGGGTATTGTCTAAGTCTGTGCCACTAGGTAGGGTATTGTCTGCCTCTGTGCCACTAGGTAGGGTATTGTCTAAGTCTGTGCCACTAGGTAGAGTATTGTCTAAGTCTGTGCCACTAGGTAGGGTATTGTCTAAGTCTGTGCCACTAGGTAGGGTATTGTCTAAGTCTGTGCCACTAGGTAGGGTATTGTCTAAGTCTGTGCCACTAGGTAGGGTATTGTCTAAGTCTGTGCCACTAGGTAGGGTATTGTCTAAGTCTGTGCCACTAGGTAGCGTATTGTCTAAGTCTGTGCCACTAGGTAGGGTATTGTCTAAGTCTGTGCCACTAGGTAGGGTATTGTCTAAGTCTGTGCCACTAGGTAGAGTATTGTCTAAGTCTGTGCCACTAGGTAGGGTATTGTCTAAGTCTGTGCCACTAGGTAGGGTATTGTCTAAGTCTGTGCCACTAGGTAGGGTATTGTCTAAGTCTGTGCCACTAGGTAGAGTATTGTCTGGGTCTGTTCCACTAGGTAGAGTATTGTCTAAGTTTGTGCCACAAGGTAGAGTATTGACTAGGTCTGTGCCACTAGGTAGAGTATTGTCTAAGTCTGTGCCACTAGGTAGGGTATTGTCTAAGTCTGTGCCACTAGGTAGGGTATTGTCTAAGTCTGTGCCACTAGGTAGGGTATTGTCTAAGTCTGTGCCACTAGGTAGGGTATTGTCTAAGTCTGTGCCACTAGGTAGGGTATTGTCTAAGTCTGTGCCACTAGGTAGGGTATTGTCTAAGTCTGTGCCACTAGGTAGGGTATTGTCTAAGTCTATGCCACTAGGTAGGGTATTGTCTAAGTCTGTGCCACTAGGTAAGGTATTGTCTAAGTCTGTGCCACTAGGTAGGGTATTGTCTAATTCTGTGCCACTAGGTAGGGTATTGTCTAAGTCTGTTCCACTAGGTAGGGTATTGGTTGGGTCTGTGCCACTAGGTAGGGTATTGTCTAAGTCTGTGCCACTAGGTAGGGTATTGTCTAAGTCTGTGCCACTAGGTAGGGTATTGTCTAAGTCTGTGCCACTAGGTAGGGTATTGTCTGGGTCTGTGCCACTATGTAGGGTATTGTCTAAGTCTGTGCCACTAGGTAGGGTATTGTCTAAGTCTGTGCCACTAGGTAGGGTATTGTCTAAGTCTGTGCCACTAGGTAGGGTATTGTCTGGGTCTGTGCCACTAGGTAGGGTATTGTCTAAGTCTGTGCCACTAGGTAGGGTATTGTCTAAGTCTGTGCCACTAGGTAGGGTATTGTCTAAGTCTGTGCCATTAGGTAGGGTATTGTCTAAGTCTGTGCCACTAGGTAGGGTATTGTCTAAGTCTGTGCCACTAGGTAGAGTATTGTCTAGGTCTGTGCCACTAGGTAGTTTATTGTCTAAGTCTGTGCCACTAGGTAGGGTATTGTCTAAGTCTGTGCCACTAGGTAGGGTATTGTCTAAGTCTGTGCCACTAGGTAGGGTATTGGTTGGTTCTGTGCCACTAGGTAGGGTATTGTCTAAGTCTGTGCCACTAGGTAGGGTATTGTCTAAGTCTGTGCCACTAGGTAGGGTATTGTCTGCCTCTGTGCCACTAGGTAGGGTATTGTCTAAGTCTGTGCCACTAGGTAGAGTATTGTCTAAGTCTGTGCCACTAGGTAGGGTATTGTCTAAGTCTGTGCCACTATTTAGGGTATTGTCTAAGTCTGTGCCACTAGGTAGGGTATTGTCTAAGTCTGTGCCACTAGGTAGGGTATTGTCTAAGTCTGTGCCACTAGGTAGGGTATTGTCTAAGTCTGTGCCACTAGGTAGGGTATTGTCTAAGTCTGTGCCACTAGGTAGGGTATTGTCTAAGTCTGTGCCACAAGGTAGGGTATTGTCTAAGTCTGTGCCACTAGGTAGGGTATTGTCTAAGTCTGTGCCACTAGGTAGGGTATTGTCTAAGTCTGTGCCACTAGGTAGGGTATTGTCTAAGTCTGTGCCACTAGGTAGGGTATTGTCTAAGTCTGTGCCACTAGGTAGGGTGTTGGTTGGGTCTGTGCCACTAGGTAGGGTATTGTCTAAGTCTGTGCCACTAGGTAGGGTATTGTCTGGGTCTGTGCCACTAGGTAGAGTATTGTCTAAGTCTGTGCCACTAGGTAGGGTATTGGTTGGGTCTGTGCCACTAGTTAGGGTATTGTCTAAGTCTGTGCCACTAGGTAGGGTATTGTCTAAGTCTGTGCCACTAGGTAGGGTATTGTCTAAGTCTGTGCCACTAGGTAGGGTATTGTCTAAGTCTGTGCCACTAGGTAGGGTATTGTCTAAGTCTGTGCCACTAGGTAGGGTATTGTCTAAGTCTGTGCCACTAGGTAGGGTATTGTCTAAGTCTGTGCCACTAGGTAGGGTATTGTCTAAGTCTGTGCCACTAGGTAGGGTGTTGGTTGGGTCTGTGCCACTAGGTAGGGTATTGGTTGGGTCTGTGCCACTAGGTAGGGTATTGTCTAAGTCTGTGCCACTAGGTAGGGTATTGGCTGGGTCTGTGCCACTAGGTAGGGTATTGGTTGGGTCTGTGTCACTAGGTAGGGTATTGGTTGGGTCTGTGGCACTAGGTAGGGTATTGTCTAGGTCTGTGCCACTAGGTAGGGTATTGGTTGGGTCTGTGCCACTAGGTAGGGTATTGTCTAAGTCTGTGCCACTAGGTAGGGTATTGTCTAAGTCTGTGCCACTAGGTAGGGTATTGTCTAGGTCTGTGCCACTAGGTAGGGTATTGGTTGGGTCTGTGCCACTAGGTAGGGTATTGGCTGGGTCTGTGCCACTAGGTAGGGTATTGGCTGGGTCTGTGCCACTAGTTAGGGTATTAGCTGGGTCTGTGCCACTAGGTAGGGTATTAGCTGGGTCTGTGCCACTAGGTAGGGTATTGTCTAAGTCTGTGCCACTAGGTAGGGTATTGGTTGGTTCTGTGCCACTAGGTAGGGTATTGTCTAAGTCTGTGCCACTAGGTTGGGTATTGTCTAAGTCTGTGCCACTAGGTAGGGTATTGTCTAAGTCTGTGCCACTAGGTAGGGTATTGTCTAAGTCTGTGCCACTAGGTAGGGTATTGTCTAAGTCTATGCCACTAGGTAGGGTATTGTCTAAGTCTGTGCCACTAGGTAAGGTATTGTCTAAGTCTGTGCCACTAGGTAGGGTATTGTCTAATTCTGTGCCACTAGGTAGGGTATTGTCTAAGTCTGTGCCACTAGGTAGGGTATTGGTTGGGTCTGTGCCACTAGGTAGGGTATTGTCTAAGTCTGTGCCACTAGGTAGGGTATTGTCTAAGTCTGTGCCACTAGGTAGGGTATTGTCTAAGTCTGTGCCACTAGGTAGGGTATTGTCTGGGTCTGTGCCACTATGTAGGGTATTGTCTAAGTCTGTGCCACTAGGTAGGGTATTGTCTAAGTCTGTGCCACTAGGTAGGGTATTGTCTAAGTCTGTGCCACTAGGTAGGGTATTGTCTGGGTCTGTGCCACTAGGTAGGGTATTGTCTAAGTCTGTGCCACTAGGTAGGGTATTGTCTAAGTCTGTGCCACTAGGTAGGGTATTGTCTAAGTCTGTGCCATTAGGTAGGGTATTGTCTAAGTCTGTGCCACTAGGTAGGGTATTGTCTAAGTCTGTGCCACTAGGTAGAGTATTGTCTAGGTCTGTGCCACTAGGTAGTTTATTGTCTAAGTCTGTGCCACTAGGTAGGGTATTGTCTAAGTCTGTGCCACTAGGTAGGGTATTGTCTAAGTCTGTGCCACTAGGTAGGGTATTGGTTGGTTCTGTGCCACTAGGTAGGGTATTGTCTAAGTCTGTGCCACTAGGTAGGGTATTGTCTAAGTCTGTGCCACTAGGTAGGGTATTGTCTGCCTCTGTGCCACTAGGTAGGGTATTGTCTAAGTCTGTGCCACTAGGTAGAGTATTGTCTAAGTCTGTGCTACTAGGTAGGGTATTGTCTAAGTCTGTGCCACTAGGTAGGGTATTGTCTAAGTCTGTGCCACTAGGTAGGGTATTGTCTAAGTCTGTGCCACTAGGTAGGGTATTGTCTAAGTCTGTGCCACTAGGTAGGGTATTGTCTAAGTCTGTGCCACTAGGTAGCGTATTGTCTAAGTCTGTGCCACTAGGTAGGGTATTGTCTAAGTCTGTGCCACTAGGTAGGGTATTGTCTAAGTCTGTGCCACTAGGTAGAGTATTGTCTAAGTCTGTGCCACTAGGTAGGGTATTGTCTAAGTCTGTGCCACTAGGTAGGGTATTGTCTAAGTCTGTGCCACTAGGTAGGGTATTGTCTAAGTCTGTGCCACTAGGTAGAGTATTGTCTGGGTCTGTTCCACTAGGTAGAGTATTGTCTAAGTTTGTGCCACAAGGTAGAGTATTGACTAGGTCTGTGCCACTAGGTAGAGTATTGTCTAAGTCTGTGCCACTAGGTAGGGTATTGTCTAAGTCTGTGCCACTAGGTAGGGTATTGTCTAAGTCTGTGCCACTAGGTAGGGTATTGTCTAAGTCTGTGCCACTAGGTAGGGTATTGTCTAAGTCTGTGCCACTAGGTAGGGTATTGTCTAAGTCTGTGCCACTAGGTAGGGTATTGTCTAAGTCTGTGCCACTAGGTAGGGTATTGTCTAAGTCTATGCCACTAGGTAGGGTATTGTCTAAGTCTGTGCCACTAGGTAAGGTATTGTCTAAGTCTGTGCCACTAGGTAGGGTATTGTCTAATTCTGTGCCACTAGGTAGGGTATTGTCTAAGTCTGTTCCACTAGGTAGGGTATTGGTTGGGTCTGTGCCACTAGGTAGGGTATTGTCTAAGTCTGTGCCACTAGGTAGGGTATTGTCTAAGTCTGTGCCACTAGGTAGGGTATTGTCTAAGTCTGTGCCACTAGGTAGGGTATTGTCTGGGTCTGTGCCACTATGTAGGGTATTGTCTAAGTCTGTGCCACTAGGTAGGGTATTGTCTAAGTCTGTGCCACTAGGTAGGGTATTGTCTAAGTCTGTGCCACTAGGTAGGGTATTGTCTGGGTCTGTGCCACTAGGTAGGGTATTGTCTAAGTCTGTGCCACTAGGTAGGGTATTGTCTAAGTCTGTGCCACTAGGTAGGGTATTGTCTAAGTCTGTGCCATTAGGTAGGGTATTGTCTAAGTCTGTGCCACTAGGTAGGGTATTGTCTAAGTCTGTGCCACTAGGTAGAGTATTGTCTAGGTCTGTGCCACTAGGTAGTTTATTGTCTAAGTCTGTGCCACTAGGTAGGGTATTGTCTAAGTCTGTGCCACTAGGTAGGGTATTGTCTAAGTCTGTGCCACTAGGTAGGGTATTGGTTGGTTCTGTGCCACTAGGTAGGGTATTGTCTAAGTCTGTGCCACTAGGTAGGGTATTGTCTAAGTCTGTGCCACTAGGTAGGGTATTGTCTGCCTCTGTGCCACTAGGTAGGGTATTGTCTAAGTCTGTGCCACTAGGTAGAGTATTGTCTAAGTCTGTGCCACTAGGTAGGGTATTGTCTAAGTCTGTGCCACTATTTAGGGTATTGTCTAAGTCTGTGCCACTAGGTAGGGTATTGTCTAAGTCTGTGCCACTAGGTAGGGTATTGTCTAAGTCTGTGCCACTAGGTAGGGTATTGTCTAAGTCTGTGCCACTAGGTAGGGTATTGTCTAAGTCTGTGCCACTAGGTAGGGTATTGTCTAAGTCTGTGCCACAAGGTAGGGTATTGTCTAAGTCTGTGCCACTAGGTAGGGTATTGTCTAAGTCTGTGCCACTAGGTAGGGTATTGTCTAAGTCTGTGCCACTAGGTAGGGTATTGTCTAAGTCTGTGCCACTAGGTAGGGTATTGTCTAAGTCTGTGCCACTAGGTAGGGTGTTGGTTGGGTCTGTGCCACTAGGTAGGGTATTGTCTAAGTCTGTGCCACTAGGTAGGGTATTGTCTGGGTCTGTGCCACTAGGTAGAGTATTGTCTAAGTCTGTGCCACTAGGTAGGGTATTGGTTGGGTCTGTGCCACTAGTTAGGGTATTGTCTAAGTCTGTGCCACTAGGTAGGGTATTGTCTAAGTCTGTGCCACTAGGTAGGGTATTGTCTAAGTCTGTGCCACTAGGTAGGGTATTGTCTAAGTCTGTGCCACTAGGTAGGGTATTGTCTAAGTCTGTGCCACTAGGTAGGGTATTGTCTAAGTCTGTGCCACTAGGTAGGGTATTGTCTAAGTCTGTGCCACTAGGTAGGGTATTGTCTAAGTCTGTGCCACTAGGTAGGGTGTTGGTTGGGTCTGTGCCACTAGGTAGGGTATTGGTTGGGTCTGTGCCACTAGGTAGGGTATTGTCTAAGTCTGTGCCACTAGGTAGGGTATTGGCTGGGTCTGTGCCACTAGGTAGGGTATTGGTTGGGTCTGTGTCACTAGGTAGGGTATTGGTTGGGTCTGTGGCACTAGGTAGGGTATTGTCTAGGTCTGTGCCACTAGGTAGGGTATTGGTTGGGTCTGTGCCACTAGGTAGGGTATTGTCTAAGTCTGTGCCACTAGGTAGGGTATTGTCTAAGTCTGTGCCACTAGGTAGGGTATTGTCTAGGTCTGTGCCACTAGGTAGGGTATTGGTTGGGTCTGTGCCACTAGGTAGGGTATTGGCTGGGTCTGTGCCACTAGGTAGGGTATTGGCTGGGTCTGTGCCACTAGTTAGGGTATTAGCTGGGTCTGTGCCACTAGGTAGGGTATTAGCTGGGTCTGTGCCACTAGGTAGGGTATTCGCTGGGTCTGTGCTACTAGGTAGGGTATTGTCTAAGTCTGTGCCACTAGGTAGAGTATTAGCTGGGTCTGTGCCACTAGGTAGGGTATTGGCTGGGTCTGTGCCACTAGGTAGGGTATTGGTTGGGTCTGTGCCACTAGGTAGGGTATTGGTTGGGTCTGTGCCACTAGGTAGGGTATTGTCTAAGTCTGTGCCACTAGGTAGGGTATTGTCTAAGTCTGTGCCACTAGGTAGGGTATTGTCTAAGTCTGTGCCACTAGGTAGAGTATTGGCTGTGTCTGTGCCACTAGGTAGAGTATTGGCTGGGTCTGTACCACTAGGTAGTGGCTGAGAAGAATATTTTGCTCTCGATGTTCATAAAAGGTAGTCATGAACTGGGTAATGTTTGACAAGTTCTGTTCTTTGGAAATGAAGATTTTGTTGACTGTATTTCACTCCTGAATGTTGTGTTGGTGCTTCCGCGTGCATCTCAGTATCCATTGGAGTATATTGAGGACTTTCGTGCATCGCTTGTAAACTGTGTACAAGACACCGTTGGAATCTGATACTGACTTACAACGTGCCATCTTCACAACAGCCACGACGTCGTTCCATATTATGGGCTTCGATTGAAACACCGTTGGTTCCTCTGGTGATACCAGCCCCTTTACTTCACCGAGTAAAACCTCGAGCTGGGCATCTGAGCATGTAAAAAAAACCTGTCATTTACTGCCTATATAGTACCTTGCGGTGTATGGCAGAGGGGTCTTTGAGCCTGAGGAATAAAGGCCGCCTGGCTAGTGCAGTCGCCGCGAACTGTGCAGGTTAGGATTTTCGTTTTGCCCCCGACAGAAAAAAATCCGACACCTTACCGAGGGATCGAACTCGGGCTCCCGAATGAGAGTCCGGCGTTCTAGCCTCTCGGCCAGCCGCTCCTCACTACATGTATGTATCAAATGCTCTTCCAGCTCCTCTTTTCCGAAAAAAGAGGCAGCTGGATCGTGGCTTATTAAGCACGTTTCTGGCGAACTGAATGGTTCGCAGAAAAATTTCTCTCGTACTCTCCGCTTTCTCCCTGCCTGTTCTTGCAGAATCGTTCTGCTCGGCAGAGGTTACTGTGTCTGACTGAGGTATTGCCACACCTTGCGCAGGCCCTCTTTCTCACTTTGCTTTGTATTTTTAAATAACTTCCAAGCAGCTTTCTTCTGCACTCTCTCCTCAACGATTAGTTTTTGCTGCCAGCTCACCTTCCTCTCGCTTTCACCAAATTGGCGCAAGCAGTGAAGTTATATGATCTCTCCAAACCTCTCTATTTTCTCATTTAGAGGTGTGCCTTTCAGTTATCTATCAAATGTGTGGGACAGTGTGCTCTCTAGTCTTCTATATACATGTCTCCTTCTCGCTTGGGGGCGAGTACTTGATTTTCACACGTGGACAGTCACATACATTACGAGGAGATCCATCGTATACCGGAATACAGGTGAAAATCCAAAATCAGAAACAATCAATAAATAAATGAAATGAAATAATACAATAAAAAACACAACAAATGCGCACAACACGACACACAGGACGGCCAACGTTTCGTTTCTCAGAATCTTTGTCAAGGACGGGGAAGGGGGGGGGGGGATTCTCCCAGGCTGAGATCTTCTACCGATTCCTCTGCCACGGCACTGGCCGTGCGCTGTTGATCATCCAGGGTGCACTTCTTTAGTCCCTCGTTAAATCTATACCCTATTGTCTAGTGAAGCTTTTACCACAAACACAAGGCCAGCCGGGGCTTGAGGCTGAAGCACTCTGTGTGTCGTTCCGTGTCATTACCATGGGGACATTAATGAATACATCACCCCCCCCCCCCCCACCCTTGTTTTAAATTTGTCGATGGATTCTTTGAGAATATGTTTTTCTTTCTTCGCACGACTTGAGATTTTATACAGCACTAGCTGACCCGGCCCGGCTTCGCCCAGTCCCTGGCGGGGATCTGTCTGTCTGTCTGTCTGTCTGTCTGTCTGTCTGTCCCGGACAAGCTTCGCCCAGTCCCTGATGGGGAGAATCTAATTTAGTTTATATAAGTAGTCATATAAGTTCCCGTTCCCGTCTGTCTGTCTGTCTGTCTGTCTGTCTGTCTGTCTGTCTGTCTGTCTGTCTGTCTGTCTGACTCGGCCCGGCTTCGCCCAGCCTCTGGTGGGGAGCATCTCATTTAATTCATATAAGCTCCCGTTCCCGACTGTCTTTCTGTCTGTCTGTCTGTCTGTCTGTCTGTCTGTCTGTCTGTCTGTCTGTCTGTCTGACCCGGCCCGGCTTCGCCCAGCCTCTGGTGGGGAGCATCTCATTTAATTCATATAAGTAGTCATATAAGCTCCCGTTCCCGACTATCTGTCTGTCTATCTATCTGACCCGGCGCGGCTTCGCCCAGCCTCTGGTGGGGAGCATCTCATTTAATTCATATAAGCTCCCGTTCCCGACTATCTGTCTGTCTGTCTGTCTGTCTGACCCGGCCCGGCTTCGCCCAACCTCTGGTCGGGAGCATCTCATATAATTCATATAAGTAGTCATATAAGCTTCCGTTCCCGACTATCTGTCTGTCTCTCTGTCTATCTATCTGACCCTGCGAGGCTTCGCCCAGCTCCTGGCGGGGAGCGTCTCATTAAATTCATATAACAAAAAAAAAAGTAACTTAAGAATGTCCTTCCACACACCACCCATTATTTTTAATGAAAACTATTTTAAAATCACCTACATGACTGTAGATAACTTCTTTAAACATAAAAAGATGAGTTAGAAAATTTTCACTATTTAAATAGGTGCATTATTTTTATGAAAACTTTGAAAATGCCTTAAAGATTATATCATTATTTATTATAACTCATATGCCTGTAAATAACTATAGACAAAGAGTTTATAAATATTTGAAAACAATGCAACAATCTATATATAAAATAATAGCAATGTTATTAAACGTTATGCCCCTTGAAATAACTTTTCGTATGTTAAGTCCCCTCGCTATATATAAATTATAATGTAAATTAATATTAAGTAATATTAAGTAAATAACTGTTGGTACACTAAAAAAGACTATGACAGTTGGCAGCGCGGGAAAGAGAGGAAGACGTGTAGAAAATTTCATCTGAATCGGATGGACCGTTCGCGAACACATAAAGGACATACAGGCGGAGATTGCCTTTTATATATATATATAGATTTGGGGTTTTGGATCCTCTCTGCTGTCGACTTTACTGTTGCCGGTGAAGTCAATAAACCACCGCGCTGCAGTCTGTCTTTCCAGGGCGTCACTCTGCTTTGTCCCCCCCCCCCCCCGATTTTCTAATGGACTGGCCATATTTCAGTGGTAAAATCTGGGTCAGTTAACTAGCAAGTGTATGAACTTCTCTAGAGCATTCTTCTCTTGTCCTCTTTGCTCAACGAAGCAGTTAACGACAATTTAGGCTCTGTTTTTTTTTTTAAAAACTTTGATTTCATACAAAAACAATGTGTATTAATAGTATTAATAATGTGAATATTGTGTTTTCATTTACATTTGCAAATGCAACACATACATTCATATTAAACAGTCATGCCACGGTGCACTTACATTATCTGTATATGCTTTTCTTTCAATTACCACCATGTATACATGGCATGTGTTTTCCACCCCTCTCTCTCTCTCTCTCTCTCTCTCTCTCTCTCTCTCTCTCTCTCTCTCTCTCTTCTCTCTCTCTCTCCCTCTCTCCCCCCTCCCCCCTCTCTCTCTCTCTCTCTCTTTCTTTGACCATCGTTTAAATATAACGCAAGACACAGTCAACGACTAAACATACTTCATGTTTCTAAACATAGACTTATATAAGGGCAGACATACAAAACAAGCTTAGCGTACTCTGCCCCTAAGTTGTGGAACAATCTTCCACAAGAAATCAAAGACGCCACCAATCATTATACATACAGTCGCAACCTATTTGAATACTATCTCAGTACAGACTACACCCCAGCTTAATCTTGCCTAGTACATCAACAGCAGCTGAAAAATGCTGGTGTTGACTGCAACGTCCTGTAAGGGATATGTAACATTTTAAAAAATTGTACGAAAGTTTACATGCGTCCTGTATGTGTAGTGTTTTGTTCGTGTATTAACAGGCGTTGCATGTCTATAGTGACATATGCGACTAATTCTTGCATTCTTACCAATTAGTGTTTGTTTGATTTTTTTGTTTTGTTTTGCTTGCACTAACGTACTCCATAGTGTGCTACTACTACTACTTATAGTGCACTGGACTGATTTTTGCGTGTGGATTTGCCCTATTACCAGTACCCCTCGCCATCTGGCGAACCCTTTCCGACTTCTGAAGTACTTTTAATTTGCATCCTTAAGTTAAGGACGAGATGTCAACATTTTAGTCCAACTGAATGGTGTAGTGGTTGTACTCGCAATCTCGGCGTCAGCACACCTGAGCACACCGGACGTTTCAAAACGAGCACTCTTATACATTTTGCCAATTCCAATTTTTCAAAAAAAAATTGCAAATTCGGCCTCGTTCAACCTGCCTCTTCAGCTGTAGTTATTGTTGAGGTCCGTGGCTTTTGTGGGTTTATTCACCCTAATTCTTGTCTTGTGCTCTCTTACGAGTGAGTCTTTTCTCGGACTGGTTAAGTAAGCGTTTGTGTCTGTGACGTCAGCTTGAGGGATAGTCGGCGGCTGTCCATTGTTTCCGTCTCTGGCGGTTTCTTTTGTTAGTGAAGGCTCCTGGCTCGTTTGGTTGCAGTCCTTAAAATGACTTTTTATTTGGGGTTTTTTTGCCTCCTTTTTGTGTATTTTCTGTAGGAGCTTTTCTACGTTTCCATTTTCCTCCTTGCGCCTGTTCTCGTCTTCGAGTTTGAGTTTCTGTTGCCATTCGATTTTTTCCTCTGCGGTCAGAAATGGGAGGATCTCTCCGTCATCTATATAGTATTTCAATGAGTGATCTTCATCCTCGTATAAATCTGGTTCTTCAGCGATACGGAAGGGCATTGGTTTCCCCTTGATTTTCTTGTACTTCTTTGCTTTTTTTTTCATGCGCCTTCTGTATTCCTTGCACCTGAATTCGTGTGTCCTCTTTATCTCCGCGAGTTCTTCATCTGTAAATAATGGTGGTATCAGGGCGTCCTCTCTGTTGTCGTCAGGCTGCCCATCTCGGTTATCTTCGGATGTCTGGCGGGATGTTGGCTTCCCTTTGGCTGTTTCGGGCGTCGTGGTTGGGCTGCTGGCTTTCGCTTGCGATTCAGGCTCGGTCTCTTGGTTTTCATCTTGCGGTTTCTCTGAAATTTCTTGTACGGTTTCTGTGAATGAATAACGCAGTGATGGTGATATCAAAGAAACAGATCATGCCTAAACGTACAATTAAAATAAATTACGTTATTTTGGGGCAAGTGCAGAAATTCAAATACCTATGCACATGTATAACATTGGATGGAAGATGCATCACACAGATTAAGAACAGAATAGGACAAGCAAATACTGCATTCTATCAAATGAGGACATTTTATGCAATAAGTCCTTGTCATTGGAAGTTAAAATAAGAGTTCTCGATTGTTACAAAAACAAGTTCTCTAATATACGGTTGCGAATTGTGGAAAATTAGTAAACAAGCCGAAAAATGTGAAGAAGTCTTGGAAATTTGATGTTATAAACTGACAAGCTGAAAGCTGACCATTCATCGAAAGCCAAATTGCGCAATCTAGACATTCTAAGGAATGTGGCAAAGACGACATATCACAAACATTAGAAATAGGCTTCATAATTTTTCTGCCGAATTATGAGAAGACAAAGACTGGAACATGTTGTGAAAACTGATATATTTGTGGAATGAGAGATAGAGGAAGACACCGTGAGAAAATTCTTGACAGTTATTGTGTCAGTGCACGGAAGCGAGTCAACACAATAACTGATCCATGCTGTCGGAGATCGCATTTGTGGAGAAGCATGTCAGTCGACAAGGCACTTAACGATGATGATTCTAATGACGTGTACTGTCATTATGATTCATAATCCACACTCAACCATTTTATTACCCTAACTCTGATCCAAACTTAAGGACTCCTTTATTTTTTTTAGAATTTGTGTGTGTGTGTTTCTTTCCTTCTTTCTTTCTTTCTTTCCTACTTTTTTTTTTTTTTTTTTGCGCTTGTTCTCAAACGTAGCTCATACACGTGATGCTATTTCCAGTGCACCGGACTGATCTTTGCGTCTGGAATAGCCTTCCCTAATTGCCAGTGTCCCTGGCCATCAGGCGAACCCACTCCGACTTCAGAGGTACTTGTAACTTACGTTCCCAAGTCAAGGACGAGAAGTCAACATTTTAAGTCCAACCGACCGTTGTAAGGATTGAACCCGCGAGTTCAGCACATCGGAAGTTTAAGAACGAGTGGTCTTATCTATTCGAACATGCTGGCCCTCGCAAGGCTCCTATTATTGCACCTCGTATCCCCTCATGATCTTCTCGTTATGTTTCGCCAAAACCAAATATCTACGACCTCAAAGTCAGCAAGAACTTCAATAACCCCAACCCATGAAACATATGAATAAGATTTGGTGGAACTGCGGTAAAGCTGTGTAAATGTAAACAATATAAAATAACACAAAGTAATGCAGCTTTACAGAACAGAATTATGAAACATACAGGAAGTTGCGGCAACTAGCCTTCATCAGCAAACAAATACACACACCAAACACAACATATAGTCACGGAGAAGACCCTCCCGTGACTCATTCCGTCCTTATACCTAAATGTAGTCGCTGGAGGGTCTTCTCCGTGACTATATGTTGTGTTTTGTGTATGTATTTGTTTGCCCACGAAGCTTAAGAGCATAAGGGGATGACAACAACAACAACATCTACTGCCATCTGCTCTTGTCAAGTTTACAATACGGCGGTTTTTAAGCTGGCCGGCTGAGAGTGAGCAAACACAGACTAACCAAATCACAGCAATCCTTGATACTTCCAAGTTAGCAGATCATTAATTTGATTCATCAAGATTTATTACTTGTCTTCTCCTGACCAAGCAACATGAAATGGTCCTTATTTAGACTCTAGCACACATGTGTTAATTGGACTATCGTAGTTAGACACAGAAGCGATTTATCTTTATACCAGAGACATCTAAGTCAATCACTAAGGTGCCGTCTCGATAATTAAGATTTGCTGCAATGGATCTCCAACACTGTCTATCTCTCGCCCCGGCTGTACACTTTGTTTGACTGCTGATCGTCCATCTCTTGATGCTATCTTTCCACTTGTATCGTTGCCTACCTCTTACTCGCTTGCTTCATCTTTACCGTCTGGTGTGGTTTTTATAACAATGTTGTCTTTTAACATGGCCGAAATATTTCACTTGCCTATTGTTTATTTTTCTCATCAACTCTCTTTTCATTCCCAGTTTTTCTAGAACCTCTGTATTTGTGTGTTTTTATTTGTGTGTTATGTGGCCATGAAATACGACATTTTCTTCTGTATATCCACATCTGCGGGGTCTTTATTCGACTTTCTAGTTGCTTGTACAATGGCCAGGCTTCCACGCCACATAGTAGTCTCTCATTTACATCTAAATAAATAAAACAAAAATAAAAAGTACTTCCAAGAAGAAATGGTTGAGAGAGGAACTTCCACATTTTTATTGACATTAGAAGTAAAATCCAACAAGCTAAAGATGAATATAAAATAATACATACAGAAAAAGAACCAACATATACGACGGCGAAAGAAGCCTGGTCAAATAGTCAGTGAAGGGAGCTTGAAGATCAGGGAAAAGGCAATCGATCTATGTACAGAAAGAGACATGAATTATTGAGCATTAGAAAGCATACATAACATGGGTGCCTGAAAACAAAAGAAAATATAATATTAATGGACACAGAAAATATAACTGAAAGCTAGACAGAATATATACAAGAGTTCTATGACGATTATGGCAGATCAGAAACAAACAACTACAATGAATGTGAAGGACTACAAATACTGAAAGCAGAAGTTGATTATACAACATATGAAGTGAGGAAAATCCCTCGTGTCAGGTAACACCAGTGTCGAAGGAATTAAATCTATTGGTGAAGTTGCTATAGACGTGATAACACAGTGGTTCTCAGCCGGTGGGGAATACCCCCCTCCCCTTTTCCGGGTTTCCGGGAGGGGGGTGGAATTAAGATTATTTCAAGATCGCGTTAATACAAGAATCGATTACTTGATATTGTTTTTCCCTTCATAATATACTGTTCTGTACATCTCACCCTAATAAAATTCATTTTATAAAGTAAGTAGACCCACAAATCACGTTTCATGTGGACGTCTAGACTTGGTTTAGTATGTGTTATTAAAGTTAGTTTCCATTATTACGTATACTGTGTAGGGGCGAGAAGGGATTTTTAGGTAGGAAATACGAAAGAGGGGAATGGCGTTCTGAAAATATGGTGCAGTTGGGCAAGCCCCAAAAAAGGTTGAGAACCACTGTGATAACACAACTTTTGAATACTATCTATTACAATGGCTCTATACCTAACGTTAGTTAGCTAGTTAGTTAGTCGACAGATCATCCTCATCGCACATCGAACTATTCAGTCTATAAGTGCTCAGATCCCCGACTCAGTAAATCCCGCAGCGTGTAGCAACTGACGACACCAGTTCTGTGCTGGTTTATTAATATTATGTGGCTTCCCGCGTAGTGTTTTTGTGTGGCCACACCTCTTTTAACTTGCTGTTCTCGCAGTCTGACCATGATTCTAGATTCACAGTCATCACTTGGTTCTCGAAAAATTTTACTTCTCGTAGAACATTCAGAATGTCAGTCTGGTCCATAGCTCATCAGCCTTGCACAGTAGTCTTACCCGCAAGCTTGTCAGCCCACTCATTTCCTTGTACTCCCGCAAGCCCTGGCATGACAATGAAACTAATTTTTGCCAGCCGAGACCGCTCCAGAGGCAGCAACCATTCTCTTCGGATCCACCCCATCTCTATCTCCTTGAGCACGCTCATTGTGTCACTAAGGAAATATGAACTGGTGAATGTCTGTGTCTCGAGCCATGTTATTGCTTTACTTACTGCCATGACTTCCATAGTCAGGCTACTTGTGGTCTCAGCAAAAGCACCAGAGTCCTCCTTCACAATTCTCCCTCACGCCTGCGCCGTAAAAGCCCATGAACTTCTCACTCGTCGCACGACCGACCCATCTGTGTACATGACAGCATCATCTTCCGTCGTTCAATGTATATAGCCAAGATGTTGATCCTGCTGTCTATCTAACCTTTACCCTGACCCTAACCCGAACCCTAACCCCTAACCCTAACCCTAAACCCTGACCCTAACCCCTAACCCTAACCCCTAACCCTGACCCGAACCCTAACCCATAACCCTAACCCTAACCCTAACATCTATCTAACCCTAACCCCTAACCCTGACCCCTAACCTTAACCCCTAACCCCTAACACTAAGGTACCACCTCTTGGAGGTCCGGGTTAAGAGTGGCCATCTGGACACGATCTGCTACCTGGACACTTATCTCTGAGGTCCGCCCCATAATTTATTAGCCTGGTGGGGTTGCCAACCAATCGGTGGTCAACTGTTTCCATCTCAGTTGTCATTGACGTAGAGAGAAGAGTCCCTTCTTCATGAACAGGTAGTCCATGATATTTTAAAATATTTATTATCATGGATTACCTACGGAAGAAGTAGGCCATGATATTATTCATATTACCACGGATTTCCTACTGAATAAGTAGGCCGTGGTGCCAGAAAGAATTTCCCTCCTGAAGAACTGGGACTGCTTCTCTCTAAGTCAATCTCAGGTGAGCTGGATACTGTTGACCACTTATTTATTGGCACCAGTTTTACCATTTCCCTGAATGCACAAGAGTTGGCTATCTGTCCTGTCTTTGTGTGCGTGAGACTGAGCACTTACGTGTTTGTCCGGTGGGCTACGGTTCTTAGAAACCCAGCGACTTACTTAAAACACAAAATTTCAAGGGAGTGATAATTAAAACATGTGAAGGTCTAGAACACGGGGTGTTATGGCGGGTTTCACAGGGAGACTGAACACCTGTAGATGTGTCCGGAGTGCTACAATGCTAGGGAACGGGCGGGCGCAGCAGACACCTAAAAAAACATTAATTTTACAGGGCTAAAAACAGACACAACAAAAATAAAAATAACAAAATGTCTACGACACGTGGTGTTGCCAAGCGGTCACCCATCTAAGTACTAACCACGCCAGACGCTGCTTGACTTCGGTGATAGGACGAGAACCGGTATTTTCAACTCGGTATGGCGTTGGACATGTCATGAGAAGAAATGGATTGGAGAACTTAGTGACAGCTGGCAAGATCGAAGGGAACAGACCAAGAGGAAGACCGAGAGGAAAATACCTGGATGGCTTGGCCACATGGCATGGACCATGCTGGTGATAGAGTGAAATTGCGAGTCATGACCGCCCACGCTTTCCGGCATGGCACATGATTGATTGATTGATGGCCGTAGACGATGAATGGTACCGGTTTGTTGTATATATATACCAGAAGAGGGGGAAAGGGGCTGAACAACAAATAATTTATGGACCCACTGACCACTTAACAGACACAGACAGTGAGTTGTAAATAGCCCATACACACTATTTCTAGAAGTGTTGGAATGAATTTTGCGTGTGGAGTAGCTTTCCCTATCAACAGTGTCCCTCGCCATCAAGCAAACCCACCCTGACTTTAGAGGTACTTGCAATTTACGTCCCCAAGTCAAGGACGATATGTCAACATTTTAGTCCTACTGTACGATGTAGGGGTTGAACCCCTGACCTCGGTATTAGCAAAACAGATGTTTTAAGAACACGCGTTCTTATCCAATCGGCTATGCTGACCTACGTCACACCATTTTAGTCCTATTCATCCCGGGGACAAATTAATGAATGTTTGTAGTTCATGAGTAATTGTTTTAGTTGTTCTCCCTGTTCCAGATCCAAACAGTCAAATATTCTGGTACAACATGGTCTAACACCATATACCCAGAAGACGGACAGAAATCGTATCAAACCATTGAGATAGCACCACAGGTCTGATAATTTATATTAAACCAGCATAGGTCAAATAACAAACACACAAACACATCGGACCGTAATGTGTGATGTCACTGGGTATATGGTGCTAGACTATGTTGTACAGGCATCCAGTAGGTGATGTGATGCCACTGGGTATATAGTGATAGACCTTAAAAGTCGCTTAAAAGTCGACAGGGTCGACTTCATTGCACCGGGTTTTATCCTATATGGCACGGTCTCTTGCTGCAGCATGGAAAGCGTAGCACAAAGCACGAACTCCGTAGCTGTTAGTGACGACCCACAGGAGTCTCCGAAACATTTAACTAGTAAACCGAAGGATGCGGCCCGGAATCGAACCCACAACCTTCGGAGCACGAGTCAAACGGCTTGACCACTTCGCCACAGAGACTCGACCATTTTGTACAGGCATTCAGTGAGTGGTATGATGTCACTGGGTATATAGTGTTAGACCATGTTAACGCAATTATTGTGTGAACTCGTGGCAATGTCATGTCATGTCTGTCTGTCTGTCTGTCTGTCGGTATGTTTGTCTTTCTGTCTATATATATATATATGACTTTTAATCTATTTGTATGTCTATATGTTTGTCT
The DNA here is from genome assembly GCA_963921405.1 of Cepaea hortensis. Classification (NCBI taxonomy): domain Eukaryota; kingdom Metazoa; phylum Mollusca; class Gastropoda; order Stylommatophora; family Helicidae; genus Cepaea; species Cepaea hortensis. The sequence goes on from OY992876.1 coordinate 390,515,157, forward strand.
GTATGCAAAGAGTTCTCGAAGATCAAAGCCTGTACTTCCGTCTCCACAGCAGCCGGATTTTCTTGAATGCATTTTCTGTCTAGTTGCATGCAAATTGAAACGGACGTACAGAAATATGTTGGCATTCGTACCCACTCCTCGCCAGGTTCTAAGTCCTCATGTTAACACACCTGTCAAAGAATGTCTTCGGTTTGACCCATCCACAAATTTCCTCTAATTTAACTGGCTGCCTTTTACCTTCTTAATTTCACTGTGCAGTGGATGTTATGTGTTTGCGTTGACGCTAAAGTAGGCACGTGCTCTGCAAATTTGTATTCTGTCCCCCATGGTTGGAAAATCAAGAAGGTAGCGCATCGCCCTGCATGCTGTATCTCTTGTGCGTCCAAGAATAATACGCATAGCTTCGTTCTGTATCCTTTCCATCTGCTTACGGTTGATAGTCAGGATGGCCATCGCATACTCCAAATCAGAAAGGACCAGACCCTCGTAAAGGAGACATAGATGGCGCTGTTCACAGTTTGCCGCCGCCATCACCTGCATGGCAGCCAAACCTCGCTTGGCCTTTATTATCATCCGGTCTTTGTGCTCACGATAAGCAAGACTTCGATCAAAACGTATCCCTAGGTAGTTCATTGCCTGCGTTCTTTCCACCGTCTCTGAACCCAGATGTACAGTTGATGTTGAAGTGTTGACAATATAGTTATTCAAAGAGAACCATGTCACTGTTGCTTTTGTTGGGTTGACCATTGCCCCATCTTCCAAACACCAAGCGCTTATGCGATTTGGCTATATACATAATGACCTCTTTAAGTCCTATTGCCAAATCGCTACCAAAGACTATAAGAAGAAGTTCATTTGACACATCAGTGTGAGCTGATTGTTACAAATAAATAAACAAACGACCCTCTTACGGTCCTGGGGCGCATTGGACGTATTTCTATTTACAAATTGTCACTCTGAGGGTGATGTAGTCACCATCACGTTTGGTAGCTAGACGCTCGCGTACCACTCCGATGGGCATGGGGTTGAATCTACATAGAGGCGGATTTATAAAATTGATCTGTGCTGGCAGGTCGACCCAGCGTAACAAAGGTACCAGGAAATAACTGGGGAAGGAAAGTCTGTCGACTACCCAGGCTCGGCAATAGTTATTCTAATCTCATCTCATCATCATCTCTCATCTCATCATGTTCCTCTTGTACCTTGCGATGTCGAGGTGAAGTATAAACAGCGGGAGAGTGTGCGCTTATGGGCTTCATGTATCGAAATTCCCATGGACCCGCAGACTACACAAGTCAACCCCACATCCACGTGGTGCAGACTGGGAAACCATGACCGAGATGTCATGGGCTAACGGGGATATGGCTCGCCATAGGGGATGGACTCCCTATGGTCAGATTTTTGCTCCAAACCTGCGACTGACCTAGCAAGCCGGCAAGGAATCCTCATACTGCTTTTAGAAAAACTAAGAAGTATAGATATTGCAACCTAAATTAATTCACCAAGTAGCGATACTATTAAACTATCTGTGCGGTTTGCCAATAAAATTCGAGACACACCACCCGCTAAACTTTCAAGCAGGCCCTTGGTGTCTTGTTTTGGAACTCGCATCAGCTCAGACGAGACTCCAACAGTTGAACCCTCAAGCACGCTCCTAGTTCCTTTTTTAGGAACCAGCATTACCTTAGACGAGACCCCAGAGGGTAATCCATCACATGCCCCTAATTCCGGTCTCTAAACTCACAACGGCTCAGGCGAGACCTCAGCAGTTGAATTATAAAGCAGGCCCCTCGGAATTAGCATCAGCTCAAACGAGACCCCATCCGCTAAACCATCAATAGACCCTTAATTCCTCTCTCGGAACTAGCATCAGCTCAGAGGATACCCCAGCAGATCAGATAAACCATCAACCTAGTTCCTCTCTCGGAAGTCACAACAGCTCAGACCTTCAAGTTTTTAGCTTAAAGCAGCCATCGACCAAGATTATTTAATACCTAACCTAGTGTTTCCGACATTTGATTCTAGAACTTTCTCGTACAGAACCAAACGATATATTCCCCAGGGGTCCGGCCGATGCATCGAGAAGTATAATCCATCCTCAGGGGAGGTTGTGAGGTGCTAGATCTTCTGGGCAATCTATGTGCTTGTTGTGTTAACTTACTTTGCAAGTATCGATCTCCTGTCCACTGTGTTAACTGGTTTTATCTTTAGGCTACACGAAGGAAACTTAATTATTGTTTTTCATCAACTGTAGCAGTGTAGTGATTTGTGTTCTTTAATTCGTCTGTTTCTGAAACTGCATATCTATAAGGTCTGTTAACTTTGGGAGCCGCGGTAGTGTCTGGTCTAGGGGTTCTCCTGTCGGCTCGGTGGGTATGAGTTTGATTCCTCATCAGGGTTGATTATTAATGATTCAGTGCCAAACAAAAATATGTGCTTTTGTTTTGTATGGACGTGAATCGTTGACAATGAGCAGACTAGCCGAAAAATATATAATCGCAGTGGAAATGTGGTTTCTGAGGACAATGCAAAGAATGCAATGTACAGATAGAAACACCAATCACCAATCCTACAAGAAGCAACTTAAAACCGTAAACTGATTAGAGAAATTAGACGTAGACAGTAACAATGTCTTTTGGGACACATTATGAGAATAAATAAGTTGGAGAAAATGGTGATAACTGGCAAGAATGAGGGGAAGAGAGGAAGGGAAAGACAGAGAAGTAAATACCTGAACTGATCCACGACTCTGGTTATCGTGTGAGATGGCTAAAAAAAAGCTGTCCACGTTTATCGGCGTGGCACATGATGATTATGCCAAACAAAAAGTAGGTTTGGACCAAACATTGTACACAATCAAATGTACGAGTATTATAATGTAAATTTCTGATCCCTGAGCATTGAAACTACGGAAGATACTACGAAACAAAACGAATAAGACGGTGACCCAAGTACGGCGATATATTGCCCTTCTTTTAAAATAGGAGGTCACATTTGGAGATATATTATCCTTTGGCACTAATCGGTTACAATGAACCTTGGGTTCCCATGTCGATCCTGTCTAAATTGGCTGCCTGGAAATATCCTAGGAAGTAAAGGCCACCGGCTGACACTGACCGTATCAGCCACCAAGTGGCGGTTGGTCTCAAAGATATGGGTCGAGCACCATGTGTGAATAGGGTCCTTGACCTTAGTTACTTTAGCTAGATATTTAGGTCTTTTAGCCCGTTTTGTTCATGTCGTATAGTAATCATCATAATCACGTTCGTTGGCGACTCAAAGTGGTTTAAAGTCGCTTAAAAGTCGACAGTCGACTTAATTGCACCGGGATTGCATCCCATATGGCTCAGTCTCTATCTGCAGCTCGGAAAGCGTCGCACAAAGCAGGCACTCCGTAGCTCCAGCGACGACCCCCAGGAGTCTCCGAATACATGCACAAGTGAACCGAAGGACGCGGCCCGGAATCGAACCCTAAACCTTCGGCGCCCGAGTCAGACGCCTTGACCACTTCAGCGATAAAGTCTCGCCACAACTGTTGTTCTTGGTCCCTATAGACGGGAAGGTAGCTTAATGTTAATGTGTCTTATTATTTAAAATTTATTTATTGTTTATTTTTTTTTTTTGCTTATCCCTTACAGGACATTGCAGTCAACACCAACATCTTTCAGCTGCTGTTGATGTACTAGGCAAGATTACGCTGAGTAGTTTGCCATTGCTTTCTGAGTGACCGGCTCACATACCCCCATAAGTAACCAACGTGGCGCGATTCGCTATCTAATCTCGAGCAGCTGCGTTACTCACGAGAATATGCGGGATTACGGAGAAAGACCTTAACGCCTTCGCCAGGGAGACGGCTATGTCTTATTATCTATCCTTATTTACTTTCCTTTTATGTGCGCCGATCAAGACCTGTAGATTTACGTCTCATGAAATACGAGGGTAAGTCAATAAGTAAGACACAAATGGCTGTAGAAAAATAACTAAATATGATAACAACTTGAAACCAGTTTACTTTTATACATACATTATCTCTTTATTGCTTAACATAATTTCCACCAACACTGATGCACTTATCTCATCGTTTTATCAGTCCTCCCAAACCGGCTGCATTGGATTACGTGCCCTTTCATTTACCTGCCATCTCACAGAACTGTATGACTTACTTATTGACTCGCCCTCGTAACTTTTTCTACCCAGCTATGCACCGCTTTACGGGACAAACATTTCTCAGCAAAAACACTGACAACCCACCTTGGCGGGAGACATATCGCGAATGACGCCAAAGTTTAATGTGAAGTGAAAACGTGGTTATGAAAACAGCGCATGCAGTTCTAGTCAGCCGGTTTGGGAGAACTGATAAAACGGTGAGATAAATGCATCAATGTTGGTGGAAGTTATGTTGAGAAATAAAGGGACAATGCATGTATAAAAATAATCTGGTTTCAAGTTGTTATCAAATTTACTTATTTTTCTACAGCCATCTGTGACTTACTTATTAACTTAACCTCGTACCATAGATAATAATCGTTGCCTATGAGATGAAATTGGGATAATGTTTATAGGACAACTGTTTTATGAGCAAGATGACAAAGCTATGATTCCCCTCCCCCATCTTTTCACCTCCGTTCAATGGGCAATGTAGTGCATACCTATTAGCCTCAGACAAGCGCCATAAAAGTAGGCTCTAATTACACATAATAATCAACATATAACAGGTATTTATTTTCAGATTGTCGTACTCATCGCAGCCCAGGGAAAAGACTCTCGATTTCTGGCCAGTTCTCCGGCCTCATGCAGACTCATGTCAAAGGTGTCTGTGATGTCCCGTGCTCATCTTCGTGCTGATTGACCACTGACTTTTCTTCCAGGAACCCGCCTTCCATCATTACTCTTCCCCAGTCACTGTGGCATTTAATATGTCCGCCAACGTTTATCAGCACGTTACATGAAGATGATGATATTAGTTTTCTAGGCGTGGTGCTATTAAATAACCAGTTGTCTTCGATGTTCAGATCTTGTAGAGTGTCGGTATATTTGCTCTTCTTGGTCCATGATATATTAAGCACCTTTCCGTTACATTTTAGTTCATTTTTTTTGGCGCTCGCTCGCTTTGAACTCAAGCGTAGTCAGAACATACTACTTCCAGTAGTACTGGACTGAATTTTGCGTGTGGATTAGCTTTCCGCTATTAATAGTGCTCCTCGCCATCATATTCAAATTAATTTTTGCTGTGTTCTTTGACTTTGTCGGCGTGAACTTTCATTTTGTGAGTTACAGGACTTTCGTGCGAAATTTCTGTCTACATTTCTGATCTACAATTATTAGAGAATAATACTGGTTCATTGTTGTGTCTAATATTTATAAGCCTGTATACTTTTGGTGCTGTACTTCTTTCTGCTGTTCCTACAGGTGACTATTATTGAATATTAGTGGAACATAACAACATGTCGTCTTTACAGGACTTTATTGCGATTGGGAAAGATGCAGGTTTGACAGGACCGGATCTTATAGCGTGGACAGAGAAACAATTTGCAATCTTTCAGGCCCATGAAAGAGACGAAAGGGCATCAGTGAGACAGTTGGAAAAAGATCGACTAGAGGAACACGAAAAACAAAGATTATTTGAATAACGAAGACACAAACAATAGATTGCACGATTTATTGCCTGGCATATTTCGCTGCATCTCTCAGGTACATACTGCAGAAATCACACAACTTACATGAAATTAACTAGATACATCCTTCAAGTTGAAATATACACATATTCGCACAGTAATGTCACTTATCTACCACGGCAATTTTAAGCTGACTAACATGTCTTTCTGTTTACACAATTCTGGCTTGCATTGATAGATCATAATTGCTTCTGCAAATTTTAACAAGCAAGTATTTTGTGTTCTAAACAACACGCGAAATGCAGTGTCTCTGGACACAACATGGCCACTGGCAACAATGTGCCTGCCGATTGAAGACGCCGGGAGCTTCCGGTGTGTCGGCTCCTCGCGGCTAGTATCTCCTGTGTGTTGTATCTTGTTGACCCATTGAGGTATGTGTTCTGACACCCGTTTGTTAAGCTGTCTCTCCGTTCGACCAATGTAAACGGCCTGGCATCTACATGTGAATTGGTAAATACAATTGTTTGTGGCGTACAGAGGAACAGGCTCTTTGACTGTTGGTGTAGGAATGGGTACGGTTTTACATCTAATGACTGGAGTTGCCGCACAGAATGTTCGACCTACTGCTGTAGTAAGCCGGTCTTGTAGACGTTGCATTACGTCATCCCCTCGAAAGGTTAGCTGGATGAATACCTTGAGTTTAGGGACTGTAGTTACGTCTGCTTTGGGTTTGGGCTGTTGGCAATGGCGCTTTATAAATCCTGTGGATTCAGGTTTAAGACATTCTTCAGAGTTTCAAATTCCTCTGTCAGTGTGTCCTGGGTGCATATCTTTCTAGCACGGTCAAACAAGGTCCGTACTAAGCCCCGTTTGTACTGGACAGGTGTGAAGCTCTGAAAATTTAGGTATTGGCCAGTCCATGTTTCTTTGCGATACACCGATCTTTGAATTGTGCCGTCTGCTCTACGTCTCATTAGAATATCTAGGAATGGTAACGCTTCGTTGTGTTCGTGTTCCATAGATAGAGAGATGTTTTTATGCGTCTTGTTCATTGTGGCCTGAAACGATGTTGCTTGTAGCTCGTCTGTGGTGATAATTAGTATATCGTCCACATAACGCCGGTAAAAGGCCAAGTTGTTGATGTCTGAGGATCTCTTTTCTTCTAAGTGTGCCATGAAGATGTCTGCTAGAATAGGACCAAGAGGACTCCCCATGGCCACTCCGTCAATTTGGCGGTATGACTTAGTTAGAAAATTGAATTGGATGTTGGTGGTACATAGTAGTAGTAGCCTCTCCAGAATAGGTGTTGGTATGCCTAATTTTAGTTGTTTGTCTTCAATGCGTTCCCTTATTATTTTCACTGTCTCCTCTAATGGAACGTTAGTGAATAGGGAGGCTATATCCATGGATGCCATGTGTTTGTTATTTATGTCCATAGTATCCAATAATTCCACCAGTTGGAATGTATCTCTGAGTATTTTTGGATCGAAGGACTTCGTACTGGCTTTAACATTTCGGCTAACCATCTCGCCATTCGGTGTTGTGCAGAGTTAACCATGGACAGGATAGGTCTTAGCGGGATGCCGGGCTTGTGAAGTTTGGGTAGACCGTACATCTGAGGAGTGTGCGAGCCACGTGGTGTGAGTGTTTTTGCAGTGGCCTCACTGATGAGTCCCGCATTCACCAGTGACTGGATCTCTTTCCTCATTATAGCATCCAGGTCCTCCGACTTGTTTACTTTTTGATCTATCCTGAATTTGGATTCATCTGACAATATTACATCCATTTTTCTCTGGTAATCTGACATGTCCATCAGTACTGTACCGCTCCCTTTGTCAGGTTTCAGTATGACGAGGGTTTTGTTAGCCTTTAACGCTTTTAAGGCAGTAAGGTGTTCGTTGGTCAGCAGACACGTCTGTTTAGAGGGTGTTGTGCGATACTGGTGTTCTAAATCTACCAGTTTGGCCTTCAGCCACCCGACCGACTCAGCAGAAGTAGGTGATAACTTGGAGACTTGATCAAACAACATTTCAAACTGTGCTTGCGACTCAACCCGGTTGATGTGTTTAGGCTTTATGCATAATTTTAATCCGTATGCAAGGGCCTCCGTTTCAATGTTGTTGAGTACGTATGACGATAAGTTCCTCACATACTTCTCTGGGTTGTCTAGTACTGACGTTGTTACCTTTTCAGTGCTCAGTGATTTGTTGAGGCGAGCATTCTCTGCGATTTTCACCTTGTACACTGCTTCTGTACAGAATTTAGTGAACTTCAAGTAGCCATACAAGCTCAATTCTAGGGTGACGTAGTAGGCAGAACTGTGTGTGCGCTTCAAGTTGGCCAGCTTGGACTGGGTTTCTTCTATCTGGTTTTTTGTCAGTCGTCTCAGGTTTTTTCTTGTCGGACATATTCTGTCGGTCCTCAGAGATCTGAAATACCGGTGAGGAAATATCCCCGTCCTTAGGCATTCCTCGAGAAATCTCAATCGACAATCCTGTAGCGATATTGTACACTTCAGCTTGAGTAATCCATCTAATCGCTTCACAGTTGGTAATGGGAGGCGACGTTTGAGAAATTCAAAACAATGTTTTCCCGTAGTGAATTTGAATAACGAAGACACAAACAATAGATTGCACGATTTATTGCCTGGCATATTTCGCTGCATCTCGTCAGGTACATACTGCAGAAATCACACAACTTACGTGAAATTAACTAGATAAATCCTTCAAGTTGAAATATACACATATTCGCACAGTAATGTCACTTATCTACCACGGCAATTTTAAGCTGACTAACATGTCTTTCTGTTTACACAATTCTGGCTTGCGTTGATAGATCATAATTGCTTCTGCAAATTTTAACAAGCGAGTATTTTGTGTTCTAAACAACACGCGAAATGCAGTGTCTCTGGACATAACATGGCCACTGGCGACAATGTGCCTGCCGATTGAAGACTCCGGGAGCTTCCGGTGTGTCGGCTCCTCGCGGCTAGCATCTCCTGTGTGTTGTATCTTGTTGACCCATTGAGGTATGTATTCTGACACCCGTTTGTTAAGCTGTCTCTCCGTTCGACCAATGTAAACGGCCTGGCATCTACATGTGAATTGGTAAATACAATTGTTTGTGGCGTACAGAGGAACAGGCTCTTTGACTGTTGGTGTAGGAATGGGTACGGTTTTACATCTAATGACTGGAGTTGCCGCACAAAATGTTCGAACTTCTGCTGTAGTAAGCCAGTCTTGTAGACGTTGCATTACGTCATCCCCTCGAAAGGTTAGCTGGATGAATACCTTGAGTTTAGGGACTGTAGTTACGTCTGCTTTGGGTTTGGGCTGTTGGCAATGGCGCTTTATAAATCCTGTGGAGTACCCATTCAGGTTTAAGACATTCTTCAGAGTTTCAAATTCCTCTGTCAGTGTGTCCTGGGTGCATATCTTTCTAGCACGGTCAAACAAGGTCCGTACTAAGCCCCGTTTGTACTGGACAGGTGTGAAGCTCTGAAAATTTAGGTATTGGCCAGTCCATGTTTCTTTGCGATACACCGATCTTTGAATTGTGCCGTCTGCTCTACGTCTCATTAGAATATCTAGGAATGGTAACGCTTCGTTGTGTTCGTGTTCCATAGATAGAGAGATGTTTTTATGCGTCTTGTTCATTGTGGCCTGAAACGATGTTGCTTGTAGCTCGTCTGTGGTGATAATTAGTATATCGTCCACATAACGCCGGTAAAAGGCCAAGTTGTTGATGTCTGAGGATCTCTTTTCTTCTAAGTGTGCCATGAAGATGTCTGCTAGAATAGGACCAAGAGGACTCCCCATGGCCACTCCGTCAATTTGGCGGTATGACTTAGTTAGAAAATTGAATTGGATGTTGGTGGTACATAGTAGTAGTAGCCTCTCCAGAATAGGTGTTGGTATGCCTAATTTTAGTTGTTTGTCTTCAATGCGTTCCCTTATTATTTTCACTGTCTCCTCTAATGGAACGTTAGTGAATAGGGAGGCTATATCCATGGATGCCATGTGTTTGTTATTTATGTCCATAGTATCCAATAATTCCACCAGTTGGAATGTATCTCTGAGTATTTTTGGATCGAAGGACTTCGTACTGGCTTTAACATTTCGGCTAACCATCTCGCCATTCGGTGTTGTGCAGAGTTAACCATGGACAGGATAGGTCTTAGCGGGATGCCGGGCTTGTGAAGTTTGGGTAGACCGTACATCTGAGGAGTGTGCGAGCCACGTGGTGTGAGTGTTTTTGCAGTGGCCTCACTGATGAGTCCCGCATTCACCAGTGACTGGATCTCTTTCCTCATTATAGCATCCAGGTCCTCCGACTTGTTTACTTTTTGATCTATCCTGAATTTGGATTCATCTGACAATATTACATCCATTTTTCTCTGGTAATCTGACATGTCCATCAGTACTGTACCGCTCCCTTTGTCAGGTTTCAGTATGACGAGGGTTTTGTTAGCCTTTAACGCTTTTAAGGCAGTAAGGTGTTCGTTGGTCAGCAGACACGTCTGTTTAGAGGGTGTTGTGCGATACTGGTGTTCTAAATCTACCAGTTTGGCCTTCAGCCACCCGACCGACTCAGCAGAAGTAGGTGATAACTTGGAGACTTGATCAAACAACATTTCAAACTGTGCTTGCGACTCAACCCGGTTGATGTGTTTAGGCTTTATGCATAATTTTAATCCGTATGCAAGGGCCTCCGTTTCAATGTTGTTGAGTACGTATGACGATAAGTTCCTCACATACTTCTCTGGGTTGTCTAGTACTGACGTTGTTACCTTTTCAGTGCTCAGTGATTTGTTGAGGCGAGCATTCTCTGCGATTTTCACCTTGTACACTGCTTCTGTACAGAATTTAGTGAACTTCAAGTAGCCATACAAGCTCAATTCTAGGGTGACGTAGTAGGCAGAACTGTGTGTGCGCTTCAAGTTGGCCAGCTTGGACTGGGTTTCTTCTATCTGGTTTTTTGTCAGTCGTCTCAGGTTTTTTCTTGTCGGACATATTCTGTCGGTCCTCAGAGATCTGAAATACCGGTGAGGAAATATCCCCGTCCTTAGGCATTCCTCGAGAAATCTCAATCGACAATCCTGTAGCGATATTGTACACTTCAGCTTGAGTAATCCATCTAATCGCTTCACAGTTGGTAATGGGAGGCGACGTTTGAGAAATTCAAAACAATGTTTTCCCGTAGTGAATTTGAATAACGAAGACACAAACAATAGATTGCACGATTTATTGCCTGGCATATTTCGCTGCATCTCGTCAGGTACATACTGCAGAAATCACACAACTTACGTGAAATTAACTAGATAAATCCTTCAAGTTGAAATATACACATATTCGCACAGTAATGTCACTTATCTACCACGGCAATTTTAAGCTGACTAACATGTCTTTCTGTTTACACAATTCTGGCTTGCGTTGATAGATCATAATTGCTTCTGCAAATTTTAACAAGCGAGTATTTTGTGTTCTAAACAACACGCGAAATGCAGTGTCTCTGGACATAACATGGCCACTGGCGACAATGTGCCTGCCGATTGAAGACTCCGGGAGCTTCCGGTGTGTCGGCTCCTCGCGGCTAGCATCTCCTGTGTGTTGTATCTTGTTGACCCATTGAGGTATGTATTCTGACACCCGTTTGTTAAGCTGTCTCTCCGTTCGACCAATGTAAACGGCCTGGCATCTACATGTGAATTGGTAAATACAATTGTTTGTGGCGTACAGAGGAACAGGCTCTTTGACTGTTGGTGTAGGAATGGGTACGGTTTTACATCTAATGACTGGAGTTGCCGCACAAAATGTTCGAACTTCTGCTGTAGTAAGCCAGTCTTGTAGACGTTGCATTACGTCATCCCCTCGAAAGGTTAGCTGGATGAATACCTTGAGTTTAGGGACTGTAGTTACGTCTGCTTTGGGTTTGGGCTGTTGGCAATGGCGCTTTATAAATCCTGTGGAGTACCCATTCAGGTTTAAGACATTCTTCAGAGTTTCAAATTCCTCTGTCAGTGTGTCCTGGGTGCATATCTTTCTAGCACGGTCAAACAAGGTCCGTACTAAGCCCCGTTTGTACTGGACAGGTGTGAAGCTCTGAAAATTTAGGTATTGGCCAGTCCATGTTTCTTTGCGATACACCGATCTTTGAATTGTGCCGTCTGCTCTACGTCTCATTAGAATATCTAGGAATGGTAACGCTTCGTTGTGTTCGTGTTCCATAGATAGAGAGATGTTTTTATGCGTCTTGTTCATTGTGGCCTGAAACGATGTTGCTTGTAGCTCGTCTGTGGTGATAATTAGTATATCGTCCACATAACGCCGGTAAAAGGCCAAGTTGTTGATGTCTGAGGATCTCTTTTCTTCTAAGTGTGCCATGAAGATGTCGCTAGAATAGGACCAAGAGGACTCCCCATGGCCACTCCGTTTTTTTATTTTAAGATTATTTGAGAAGGAAAAGATGGCTGCGGAGAACGACAGAATTGCAGCTCAATTGGTCGCGGATAAAGAAAGGATGGCATTAAAAATGGCAGCTGATAAAGAAAAGTTGGATAGAGAGGCACAGTTAAGAGAAAAAGAGATGGCTTTTAATCTTGAGAAGTTGAATACAGAAAATCTTCTGAAGAAAAAAGAGTTAGAAAGTAATTTTAAAATGTAACAATATGAGAAGGACTGGGATGAACAGATTGCTAGGAATAAGATAGAGGCACATTCCACGGATGCTATAAAGAAATACAATGGAATAGTAAAAACATATTCAAACTCTGATTCCATTTCTGCTTATTTGACTAATTTTGAGCTCATCTTGAAACACTATGGAGTTGTGGAGTCCGAATGGGCTGTGTTGCTACACAGACACTTGAGTGGTGAGCCTTTATAGGTGGTAGAACTAATTCCAGAGGAGTTACGTAGTGACTACTCATACATTCGGAAGAGATTATTATCTCACTTTTGTTTGGATGAATTTGGCTTACGTTCATCATTTAAAAATCTTGTTCCTAAATCAGGGTAGACGTTCCTTGACTTTTCTTCTCTAACACAGTTGACATTTGACAAATGGGCTCGCTCAGCTATAAGAAATTACGTGACTTAATTGTTAGGGACAAACTTATTTGGCAGTTCCATCTTCTATGGCTACGTTTCTTATTGAGCAGAAATGTTCAAGTATTCAGGAAATGGATGAAAGAGGAGAATCTTTTTCAAAGCCCATAAACACATATTTAATAATAATTCGTCCCCGTTAATAGAGACGAATGCTTGCGAGAGATTTCCTCATAAATCAAGGATGAAGGGATATAAAGCACAGCAACAGTCTAGCGGACAAGATCAAAGACGAGAAAAACAACAGCAACCAAAGTATCAGCCTTACTCTAGACAAGAAAAAAAAGGAGTATGGACAACATGTAAATTCTGTGGCTTTGGCCACGGCTCTTTACAAATGTGCGATAAAAACCCACATTTTGATAGGTACATCAAGAAAGTGGCAGTTAAAAACAGGGACAGATTCAACACTTACCAAAGACAGACACAATGCTTCAAATGTAAATCTTTTGGACACACTTTTGCTGTCTGTCCGTTAAGACGTTTGTATAAAGAGGCAAACATAGGTATGTTGACATCTAGTAGCGACAGTGACTCAGACGATATTAATCATGCAAATACAGTGGATGTGGTGTATTCTCCAATTGACCCGACTTGCAATACCTGCCAGGTCTTTCATAAAGATGGTAGTTTGACGTGTGGTCACCTGATTTCAGTGCAGGAGACTAATGCAGCTCATATCACAAATGGAAAATTAGTTGTACAGCAGGCCATTGTAAATGGACAGAACTGTAGTTTGATCCGTGATTCCGGTTCTAGTATAGTCGGGATACATAAACGATTAATTAAAGAAACGGACTGCACTGGGGAACAGGTAACCTGTAGAACATTTGGGGGAAGAAGAGAAATGTTTCCAATTGCTTGGGCTCATAGATAAACTGCCCATATTTTTCTGGAAAAATAAAGGTGGCTGTGCTGCCTGACCCATTTGTGGATTTCTTTATCGAAAACATCCCTGAATTACGTGATGGTTCACTTGAGGACATAACAGAATGGGAAGGGAAGCATGTGGCAGCAAACACTATTGATAGTACACAAATGCAAGAAGAAAATCAATTTCCTCGTGATACTCTGGTCTCGAACACACACGTATCACATCCAGTGGTAGGAAAACAAAACCTACAGATATTAGTACAGTTCAGGCCGCAGCTATATCGCTGCAGTACAGCATCACTCGGGTGGATAGACAACCACAAGCGGATTTTGTCTCAGTGACGGTTCCTTCTTGTGAACCGATGGATGTGTGTATTAAAACAAATACTTCATTTGGTTTGGTCGTTAATTTCTTCTGGTTGGTTTTTGTAATAGGTAATATATTATCTTTCATACTAAACAAAGTGATAAAACGTATCGCTGTAACTATGGTAGATTTGAAGAACGTGTTACAATATGGTTTGCGCCAGAGATTGAACCATATTAAATGTATCTATGATAGTACTATACAGCATATTCGAACAGTCTGCCGGAAAACACAACATAGCGAATCTGAAATTCCCTTACAAGAATTATATTCGGTGTTCAATTCTCTGATCATTCTCATATCAAATAGTTGTGTTATGATGGATGGTACCGGTCTACTTTCTATTGTGTACATTCTTCCAAAGGGGTCCAATGAAGTACTAAATCTTGTCTTGTACTCTAGGAGAAAGGTATATGAATCGCACAAGCGGTATAAAATTACTCTATCATTGGTGAATTCTGTTCAGAAATTGGCTAAATAATCTTTTAGGAAGAAAATTCTTGGTCATCTCGGAATGAATTTTACTGGCCTTGAGTAAAACATGGAACGATGTTCTGTCGTATTGTCATCATGAATATTTTTATAAGATGTTATATCGTCTACTGTGTTCATTGTCTTGTTCATATTCATTGTCATTAAAAATTTTTTTTTTCTTTCGTATATGGGTATAAATAAATATTTTGATCTAGGCCCAAATAGACTAGTTAATAGCGGGCATGGCGAAATCTGCATAGGTTTCTAAGTCATATCTGCCAATACCAAATAACAAATATCAGATACCAGATACCGATGAAGGAGGATTCGGTACACATTACAGCTTTCGCGACGCCTTTAAGGTTATATGAATTCCGTTATCTTCCTTTTGGTCTTCAGAACTTTCCTTCATCTTTTACAAGAATGATGCGTTTACTACTTAGGGACATTACAAACATTGCATCCTACATGGACTACATTGGTGTCCATACTACGGAGATAGTACATCATGCGAATATTCTAAGACAAGTCTTTTCTCGCATTTGAATGTTTGGTCTTACGGTGAAGCCGAGCAAAACTGAAATTGCATTTCAGGAAATACAATTTTTGGGACATAGAATTTCAAAAGGTTTCTTGTACTATGATCCGAACATTGTTACTAAATTTCTTAATAGTTCACCCAAAACTAAAAAAAAGAGGTTAGAACATTGATGGGTCTTTATTGGTGCAGAATTTTGATTTCACTATTGCCCACATTTCAGGAAGTGAAAATAATTTGGCAGATTTATTAAGTCGATTATAAACATATTGTATGAATAAAATATTGTTTTGTTTTTTTATTTTTGGTATTGGAGTAAATAAGTTAAATGATAATATGAGAATGTATAAATATAATATTACTGTATGATGACTGTAGCTTACTTTTGAAACACCACATGTATAGAAACAACTGTTTAATTATAAATAAGTCACTTATTTTTGTTAATGTTGCAGATAGCAGGATAAACAAGAATGCCGGTGCGGGATCAGATAGTCAGGTGTACGAAGAAATAGACAAAGACGACTACAGAGTAGATTATTCTGCGGCGTGACACGCGGACGCATTTGTTATTTATTTTGTGTAATATTGTGGAAATAAAAACAATATGTGAATTCTAGGAGCATCAAGTAGGAAAATGAAATGATCGTGTATAGTTAAACCACTAATAGTATTAGTTTAGAAGTGAATTGATTTTAATTTTATTGTTATAATTTTATCAATTATTATAATTGTTGATAGTTATTATTTCGCAGTTAATGATAAGTGCATACTTATTTGTTTTGTGCTGTGTTTATGTTGTCATCAATAAATAGAAATTAGATGTGTTATTTCATGATGGATGAATGTAGAGATGGATGAATGAAAAAGAGTATATAGAAATACACTTACTTAAAATCAGACATAGTTAGAAAGTCAACATTACAATTAGGACTAAGAACAGATATGAGATATAGTTGCAAGATTAAATTGCCAATATCGACATTGGATGATGGAAAGAGATGTTAACTCAGAGTGAAGTTGACATGATACATCTCTGAAATTGATGGGGATCAGCTATTGATTTCTTTTGACTCAGAAGGTCGTTGGGTTCACAACATAGAAGTGCATGTTGTTTCACCGAAGATACTCAAGGGTTACAGAGGTCTGAGGTAATTTTGTCAAGGGGTCAGCACGAGACGCGAAAACGGCACTTTAACTATAGTGTCCGGTGGTGTTTGAACCTTGCTTCTTTTGTTGCAAGTAGTCAATCATGATAACGCGAAAACATCTCGACGATCATTTCTTTGGAATGTATGAGATGGCGGTGATTGGGACTTGTGGGTTTTAATTCAATGTCTGAAGTCCACACGATCTATATTGTCTTAAGATGACATACTGAGTTCCAGAGATGACAGATTTGTAGTCGATCACGACTTACAGTAATTTACGTCGTATCCACCATTGGCAGACATGTCGAAATAGAGTAAGAATAGGAAAATGTAGGGAAATTTTTTTATGGAGAGGGCATAGCTGTCATGGCATAAATGACAGCCAGACAGAATTAAAAGAAGGACTAAGTGCACCAGAATAGGGAAGTAGAAGAAAGTACACATGAGCACAATAGAGCACTTGGACGGAACAAAGAGACGTCACAAGTGCGTATATGGACAACCAAACGGTTGTCGTGAGTCAGTTGTTGGCCAGCCTCGACACGACTCACATCTAGCAGGCAAATTGGAACATTGTACCTTCAAAGCACGCACGTACTCCACTCACATGAGGACACTGCACAATACATCGCAACTCCTTACACGAGCAGGCATTGGACGAAGATGGGTGTAGCCCTTAAAGAAATCTAGCACTTCGGACATCGGCAGGTCGCCCAGAGGTTGGAATAACGGATGCAGACTGACGAGGTGTCATGGATCGAGTCTAGCTTCAGACACCCGAGTGGGATAGTGTGAGCACTTCTGGCATCGGGTAGGATAGCATGAAGGTAACCTAGACAGTTAGGACTGTAGCCGGGTTGACAGTGCACATTGTGAGACTGATGAGGGAATGTTTGACGGGTGTGGGTGCTTGAAGGCATCAGCATCGTAGACATGTGAAGACTTCATTTATGTCTTGCCAACGGTCAATATACGGTTGATTGTCACTGCACCATGGTTTACTTGAGTCCTTTTCGCTGTGATGGTTGTCGTGTTGTTGTCGTCTGATGTGGGCACGGACACACACACACTCAGTGTACAGCTTACTCCTAGATCATACAACGAGCAAGAGCGCAGCTGAGCTGATCTGATGGCCGCGCTACAGTGACCTAGCGGCCGCTAGCGGTCAGCCCTGTGACAGCAAGTGCATATAAATATCTTTGCGAAACGTGGTACGCAGCATTAAATCACATTCTCTCCACCGTGCGACAAACGCCATGCTTCACGTAAGCCAGAATCTCAGTCACTGATACATGATTGTCACAGAATAAATCTGTAACCACATCTTGCTACTGTATACATATATTTCACACATATTATCCTCAACCTCTCTATTATTAAGTAGCCTTTCTTCCTAGACATCTCACAAGCCTTCACCCCTATGCCAACATGGCCAGCATGCAGCCTGCCAAACGGTTTTATTATAATTTATTACCCCACATTGTGTATCCCCCATTACTGCTAGCTTGGGGTGTCTACAAGGAAAACCAAAAAATCAATCATACTGCCTATTTGATTTTAGTTATTGAAAACGCCTACATTTGTCACATCCCAAGTCATACCACCCTGCCTGATTACAATCTAATTTAACTATATTGTAGTGTACCCTGCCTTTCATTGACTGCAGTCCAAATGTGCTTACTTTAATCACTCATAGCCATTATCAACTCATCTTCATAATCAGCATTATCCACCTGTCTATATCGTCTATAATGATCAAGCTGAACTCATTAACTCATTGTTATACCTGATTTAATAATGCCTAAAACAATTATAATATATATTACTGCCAATATGCCCTACAACCAATATTTGCCCAGCTCTTACAACAAGCCTCTTAAACTCATAATAATTTACACCGCTGTAAATAAACCATTAGTTCTGAATAATTATAAAGTATTACTTAGCCCCCGTGTGCCCAATCATCTCCTAACCTGTGGAACGCTATTTTCTTCTTTATATTTGCTATAATTTAGGATTTACCTTTTAAGCTGTTTTGGGAACAATGGCTGACTGTTATTTGTTGAGCTGGCCTCCCACGTGTCGATTCTCCAAGCGGTGTAACCTCAGTCTTCCATTTTCTTGTCCCTTAATTTATCGTCCACATAATTTACTTGTTACTTAATTCAAGTCTTCCGTTATCTTTCCCCCTATCTTTTGTAAATATTATCATCTCGTCGAAGTCAAGATAAGTCTGCGCCATTTTCTACAAGAAAAGGTAACTCTTGCCATTAACTGGGGAGTGTTCCGAACTCCGTTATCTGTAGTCGGGCTCAAGGATTTCTTTAGTTAATTTTAGTTACTGCTAGAGAAAATATTAGCTTAAGGATTGATTAATTGATTGATTTAGGAACCGACATCACAGCATTCGGGACATTCCCATAAGTGCTCCGTCCCCATCCTCAGCAGTCAGCGAAGAGTTCCAACACTAATAGTTACAGTAGAAATCTGATTACATGTCCGTCTCGCCTTTCCTCTTGAGCGTCGATCGTCGGCCAGATCCCCTCGTCACACCTCGCTGCCTCATTCTTACCAGACTATGGTGATCCATTTGCTCATCCGAGGTGTACACGTGCTCCCACAAGGCCGCAACCAAGTCTGTTTTGTCATGCATCAATACTCCACCAAGTTTTGTCAAGCCAGCCAATCTGTCCGCCTGTTCATTCCCCAGCACACCGGCATGCCCAGAAGAAAAGATCCAGATGATGCTTGCTACCCGTGACCTCCGAAGCGAAGTAAGCCACTCTGCACGAAGCATGCCTGTTCTCACCCTCCCCAGCAATGCTTTCTGAGTCAGATACAATCACAATGTGTCTATGTATCGTGTTCTCTATCCAGCGGATAGCTGCACTGACCGCCTCCACCTCCATCACATTTCCGCAGCCATCAGCTGTTTTTCAGCTTGACTGCTTATTGTCCATGCTTCACATCCATACAAACGTAAAGGTTCTATGTAGCACTTCAACACTCTTTTTCTCGTTTCAATTGATATCTTTTTATTGGTCAGTATGATTTTCATCTTGCAAAAGGCCACCTTTGCAATGGCAATTTTTGTTCTAATCTCTTCAAGGCATCTCCCATCAGATGTTATGACTGTACCGAGATAACTGTATCGACTCATTTGCTTAAGAATATACCCATTTACTCGTATATCACATTGTGGTATTTCGTTCTTCCCAGTGACTACCATAATCTGTGTCTTCTTAATATTCAGTTCTAACCCTAGTTGTTCGCTGTGTGCACAACCGCATCTACTAAATTTTTCAGGTCCTGTTCATTGTCTGCAATCAAGACTGTATCATCTGCATATCTAATGTTATTGATGTATCGTCCTCCAATGTTGATTCCTTCCATATGTTTAAGACTGGGGCGTGTGAGACTTCTGATGGTACGTGATGATGGAAATGACCATGTGTTCACATGTAGCTGTTGTGAACCAACATTTACAGTGTGAATTGGTCTGATCAGTCACATTCGCAGCCGGCATGGGTTGTAGATATTATACCTTTTTTATAGCACAGTGTAACAAACTGTCTGTCAAGACGGCAAGGTGCCAGTTACATGATCAGTCAACATCTGACTTCATTTAATTAGTCGTCATTCTAGTTGATTATGGAGCAAAGATATTCAAAATGTGTGGCATTTTCAATTTCTTAATTGTTGATTGTGGCGATGATTGTGATTTCCGTTCCCCAACATGCAAGATAGACGGTTGAGCTGTGAAGGCCTCTGGGGTGTTTATGCTTGTAGCTAAGTTTCGCATACGCATTTTCCTTATGTTGGACTGGTAGTGCACGGTTCCGTCGCCTTGCTACTAAGTTGAGTGCGTGGAGCGTCACTGTGAGCTGTGAATTTCGTGTGGGGTGCATTTACATCTTTCCGCGGTTGTTTGTATCGTTAACTTCTTGTTATGAAAAGTGGCGGCCGGCGGGTCGTTGAACTAACTGGGTTGCCTTATGCAGTAATGTGTGGCTGTTGATTTTCTAGAGACTGCCGCTTCCAACGACGATGAACTGTATTTTTCGTGGCGGACTTTTGTGTTGGCATTCTGGCAGCAGCATTACGCATACCTATTGGTTTGTCGAGACTCCGATCTGTTCCACTTTTCACATTGGGCAGTGTGGAGCATTCTGTGTGATATTAACTGTAACAGAAACGGGGCATAATGAGGCGACCCTTTGCATGGAAGTTGGAAACGCGACTATCTAACTAGCTAACTTTCTAACTGATTGTGGCGTTTGGCTGGCATGTAGTTTCAGCCTTCTATAAACGTGCGAATTTGTCTGTTCAGTCACATTCGCTACCGCCGTGGGTTGTAGTTATTATGAGTTATTATTTTTAAGCACAATGTAACAAACTATCGTCTGTTAAGACGGTAAAGTGCCATTTGGTTTCGGCCGCGGGTATTCGTTTGTGCCACTAGGTAGGGTATTGTCTGGGTCTGTGCCACTAGGTAGAGTATTGTCTAGGTCTGTGCCACTAGGTAGAGTATTGTCTAAGTCTGTGCCACTAGGTAGAGTATTGTCTAAGTCTGTGCCACTAGGTAGAGTATTGTCTAAGTCTGTGCCACTAGGTAGAGTATTGTCTAGGTCTGTGCCACTAGGTAGGGTATTGTCTAGGTCTGTGCCACTAGGTAGAGTATTGTCTGGGTCTGTGCCACTAGGTAGAGTATTGTCTAGGTCTGTGCCACTAGGTAGAGTATTGTCTAAGTCTGTGCCACTAGGTAGGGTATTGTCTAAGTCTGTGCCACTAGGTAGAGTATTGTCTAAGTCTGTGCCACTAGGTAGAGTATTGTCTAAGTCTGTGCCACTAGGTAGAGTATTGTCTAAGTCTGTGCCACTAGGTAGGGTATTGTCTAAGTCTGTGCCACTAGGTAGGGTATTGTCTAAGTCTGTGCCACTAGGTAGAGTATTGTCTAAGTCTGTGCCACTAGGTAGAGTATTGTCTAAGTCTGTGCCACTAGGTAGAGTATTGTCTGGGTCTGTGCCACTAGGTAGATTATTGTCTAAATCTGTGCCACTAGGTAGAGTATTGTCTGGGTCTGTGCCACTAGGTGGAGTATTGTCTAGGTCTGTGCCACTAGGTAGAGTATTGTCTAGGTCTGTGCAACTAGGTAGAGTATTGTCTAAGTCTGTGCCACTAGGTAGAGTATTGTCTAAGTCTGTGCCACTAGGTAGAGTATTGTCTAAGTCTGTGCCACTAGGTAGAGTATTGTCTAGGTCTGTGCCACTAGGTAGAGTATTGTCTAAGTCTGTGCCACTAGGTAGAGTATTGTCTAAGTCTGTGCCACTAGGTAGAGTATTGTCTAAGTCTGTGCCACTAGGTAGAGTATTGTCTAAGTCTGTGCCACTAGGTAGAGTATTGTCTGGCTCTGTGCCACTAGGTAGGGTATTGTCTAAGTCTGTGCCACTAGGTAGAGTATTGTCTAAGTCTGTGCCACTAGGTAGAGTATTGTCTGGGTCTGTGCCACTAGGTAGAGTATTGTCTAAGTCTGTGCCACTAGGTAGAGTATTGTCTAAGTCTGTGCCACTAGGTAGAGTATTGTCTGGGTCTGTGCCACTAGGTAGAGTATTGTCTAAGTCTGTGCCACTAGGTAGGATATTGTCTAAGTCTGTGCCACTAGGTAGGGTATTGTCTAAGTCTGTGCCACTAGGTAGGGTATTGTCTAAGTCTGTGCCACTAGGTAGAGTATTGTCTGCCTCTGTGCCACTAGGTAGGGTATTGTCTGGGTCTGTGCCACTAGGTAGAGTATTGTCTAAGTCTGTGCCACTAGGTAGAGTATTGTCTAGGTCTGTGCCACTAGGTAGGGTATTGTCTAAGTCTGTGCCACTAGGTAGAGTATTGTCTAAGTCTGTGCCACTAGGTAGAGTATTGTCTAAGTCTGTGCCACTAGGCAGAGTATTAGCTAGGTCCGTGCCACTAGGTAGAGTATTGTCTGGGTCTGTGCCACTAGGTAGGGTATTGTCTAAGTCTGTGCCACTAGGTAGAGTATTGTCTAAGTCTGTGCCACTAGGTAGAGTATTGTCTGGGTCTGTGCCACTAGGTAGAGTATTGTCTAAGTCTGTGCCACTAGGTAGAGTATTGTCTAAGTCTGTGCCACTAGGTAGAGTATTGTCTAAGTCTGTGCCACTAGGTAGAGTATTGTCTAAGTCTGTGCCACTAGGTAGAGTATTGTCTAAGTCTGTGCCACTAGGTAGGGTATTGTCTAAGTCTGTGCCACTAGGTGGAGTATTGTCTAAGTCTGTGCCACTAGGTAGAGTATTGTCTAAGTCTGTGCCACGAGGTAGAGTATTGTCTAGGTCTGTGCCACTAGGTAGAGTATTGTCTAAGTCTGTGCCACTAGGTAGAGTATTGTCTGGGTCTGTGCCACTAGGTAGGATATTGTCTAAGTCTGTGCCACTAGGTAGAGTATTGTCTAAGTCTGTGCCACTAGGTAGAGTATTGTCTGGGTCTGTGCCACTAGGTAGAGTATTGTCTAAGTCTGTGCCACTAGGTAGGGTATTGTCTAAGTCTGTGCCACTAGGTAGGGTATTGTCTAAGTCTGTGCCACTAGGTAGGGTATTGTCTAAGTCTGTGCCACTAGGTAGAGTATTGTCTAAGTCTGTGCCACTAGGTAGGGTATTGTCTAAGTCTGTGCCACTAGGTAGAGTATTGTCTAAGTCTGTGCCACTAGGTAGGGTATTGTCTGCCTCTGTGCCACTAGGTAGGGTATTGTCTGGGTCTGTGCCACTAGGTAGAGTATTGTCTAAGTCTGTGCCACTAGGTAGGGTATTGTCTGCCTCTGTGCCACTAGGTAGAGTATTGTCTAAGTCTGTGCCACTAGGTAGAGTATTGTCTAAGTCTGTGCCACTAGGTAGAGTATTGTCTAAGTCTGTGCCACTAGGTAGGGTATTGTCTAAGTCTGTGCCACTAGGTAGAGTATTGTCTAAGTCTGTGCCACTAGGTAGGGTATTGTCTGCCTCTGTGCCACTAGGTAGAGTATTGTCTAAGTCTGTGCCACTAGGTAGGGTATTGTCTAAGTCTGTGCCACTAGGTAGATTATTGTCTAAATCTGTGCCACTAGGTAAAGTATTGTCTGGGTCTGTGCCACTAGGTGGAGTATTGTCTAGGTCTGTGCCACTAGGTAGAGTATTGTCTAGGTCTGTGCAACTAGGTAGAGTATTGTCTAAGTCTGTGCCACTAGGTAGAGTATTGTCTAAGTCTGTGCCACTAGGTAGAGTATTGTCTAAGTCTGTGCCACTAGGTAGAGTATTGTCTAGGTCTGTGCCACTAGGTAGAGTATTGTCTAAGTCTGTGCCACTAGGTAGAGTATTGTCTAAGTCTGTGCCACTAGGTAGAGTATTGTCTAAGTCTGTGCCACTAGGTAGAGTATTGTCTAAGTCTGTGCCACTAGGTAGAGTATTGTCTGGCTCTGTGCCACTAGGTAGGGTATTGTCTAAGTCTGTGCCACTAGGTAGAGTATTGTCTAAGTCTGTGCCACTAGGTAGAGTATTGTCTGGGTCTGTGCCACTAGGTAGAGTATTGTCTAAGTCTGTGCCACTAGGTAGAGTATTGTCTAAGTCTGTGCCACTAGGTAGAGTATTGTCTGGGTCTGTGCCACTAGGTAGAGTATTGTCTAAGTCTGTGCCACTAGGTAGGATATTGTCTAAGTCTGTGCCACTAGGTAGGGTATTGTCTAAGTCTGTGCCACTAGGTAGGGTATTGTCTAAGTCTGTGCCACTAGGTAGAGTATTGTCTGCCTCTGTGCCACTAGGTAGGGTATTGTCTGGGTCTGTGCCACTAGGTAGAGTATTGTCTAAGTCTGTGCCACTAGGTAGAGTATTGTCTATGTCTGTGCCACTAGGTAGGGTATTGTCTAAGTCTGTGCCACTAGGTAGATTATTGTCTAAGTCTGTGCCACTAGGTAGAGTATTGTCTGGGTCTGTGCCACTAGGTGGAGTATTGTCTAGGTCTGTGCCACTAGGTAGAGTATTGTCTAGGTCTGTGCCACTAGGTAGAGTATTGTCTAAGTCTGTGCCACTAGGTAGAGTATTGTCTAAGTCTGTGCCACTAGGTAGAGTATTGTCTAAGTCTGTGCCACTAGGTAGAGTATTGTCTAGGTCTGTGCCACTAGGTAGAGTATTGTCTAAGTCTGTGCCACTAGGTAGAGTATTGTCTAAGTCTGTGCCACTAGGTAGGGTATTGTCTAAGTCTGTGCCACTAGGTAGAGTATTGTCTAAGTCTGTGCCACTAGGTAGGGTATTGTCTAAGTCTGTGCCACTAGGTAGAGTATTAGCTAGGTCTGTGCCACTAGGTAGAGTATTGTCTGGGTCTGTGCCACTAGGTAGGGTATTGTCTAAGTCTGTGCCACTAGGTAGAGTATTGTCTAAGTCTGTGCCACTAGGTAGGGTATTGTCTGAGTCTGTGCCACTAGGTAGGGTATTGTCTGAGTCTGTGCCACTAGGTAGGGTATTGTCTGGGTCTGTGCCACTAGGTGGAGTATTGTCTAAGTCTGTGCCACTAGGTAGAGTATTGTCTAGGTCTGTGCCACTAGGTAGAGTGTTGGCTGGGTCTGTGCCACTAGGTAGGGTATTGTCTAAGTCTGTGCCACTAGGTAGAGTATTGTCTAAGTCTGTGCCACTAGGTAGAGTATTGTCTAGGTCTGTGCCACTAGGTAGAGTATTGTCTAAGTCTGTGCCACTAGGTAGAGTATTGTCTAAGTCTGTGCCACTAGGTAGAGTATTGTCTAAGTCTGTGCCACTAGGTAGAGTATTGTCTAAGTCTGTGCCACTAGGTAGAGTATTGTCTGGCTCTGTGCCACTAGGTAGGGTATTGTCTAAGTCTGTGCCACTAGGTAGAGTATTGTCTAAGTCTGTGCCACTAGGTAGAGTATTGTCTGGGTCTGTGCCACTAGGTAGAGTATTGTCTAAGTCTGTGCCACTAGGTAGAGTATTGTCTAAGTCTGTGCCACTAGGTAGAGTATTGTCTGGGTCTGTGCCACTAGGTAGAGTATTGTCTAAGTCTGTGCCACTAGGTAGAGTATTGTCTAAGTCTGTGCCACTAGGTAGAGTATTGTCTGTTTCTGTGCCACTAGGTAGGGTATTGTCTAAGTCTGTGCCATTAGGTAGAGTATTGTCTAAGTCTGTGCCACTAGGTAGGGTATTGTCTAAGTCTGTGCCACTAGGTAGGGTATTGTCTAAGTCTGTGCCACTAGGTAGGGTATTGTCTAAGTCTGTGCCACTAGGTAGGGTATTGTCTAAGTCTGTGCCACTAGGTAGAGTATTGTCTGCCTCTGTGCCACTAGGTAGGGTATTGTCTGGGTCTGTGCCACTAGGTAGAGTATTGTCTAAGTCTGTGCCACTAGGTAGAGTATTGTCTAAGTCTGTGCCACTAGGTAGAGTATTGTCTGTGTCTGTGCCACTAGGTAGAGTATTGTCTGCCTCTGTGCCACTAGGTAGGGTATTGTCTGGGTCAGTGCCACTAGGTAGAGTATTGTCTAAGTCTGTGCCACTAGGTAGAGTATTGTCTAAGTCTGTGCCACTAGGTAGATTATTGTCTAAGTCTGTGCCACTAGGTAGAGTATTGTCTGGGTCTGTGCCACTAGGTAGATTATTGTCTAAGTCTGTGCCACTAGGTAGAGTATTGTCTAAGTCTGTGCCACTAGGTAGATTATTGTCTAAGTCTGTGCCACTAGGTAGGGTATTGTCTAAGTCTGTGCCACTAGGTAGAGTATTGTCTAAGTCTGTGCCACTAGGTAGATTATTGTCTAAGTCTGTGCCACTAGGTAGGGTATTGTCTAAGTCTGTGCCACTAGGTAGATTATTGTCTAAGTCTGTGCCACTAGGTAGAGTATTGTCTAAATCTGTTCCACTAGGTAGATTATTGTCTAAGTCTGTGCCACTAGGTAGAGTATTGTCTGGGTCTGTGCCACTAGGTAGATTATTGTCTAAGTCTGTGCCACTAGGTAGGGTATTGTCTAGGTCTGTGCCACTAGGTAGAGTATTGTCTAGGTCTGTGCCACTAGGTAGAGTATTGTCTGGGTCTGTGCCACTAGGTAGAGTATTGTCTAGGTCTGTGCCACTAGGTAGAGTATTGTCTGGGTCTGTGCCACTAGGTAGAGTATTGTCTAGGTCTGTGCCACTAGGTAGAGTATTGTCTAGGTCTGTGCCACTAGGTAGAGTATTGTCTAAGTCTGTGCCACTAGGTAGAGTATTGTCTAAGTCTGTGCCACTAGGTAGAGTATTGTCTAAGTCTGTGCCACTAGGTAGAGTATTGTCTAAGTCTGTGCCACTAGGTAGAGTATTGTCTAAGTCTGTGCCACTAGGTAGGGTATTGTCTAAGTCTGTGCCACTAGGTAGAGTATTGTCTAAGTCTGTGCCACTAGGTAGAGTATTGTCTAAGTCTGTGCCACTAGGCAGAGTATTAGCTAGGTCCGTGCCACTAGGTAGAGTATTGTCTGGGTCTGTGCCACTAGGTAGGGTATTGTCTAAGTCTGTGCCACTAGGTAGAGTATTGTCTAAGTCTGTGCCACTAGGTAGAGTATTGTCTGGGTCTGTGCCACTAGGTAGAGTATTGTCTAAGTCTGTGCCACTAGGTAGAGTATTGTCTAAGTCTGTGCCACTAGGTAGAGTATTGTCTAAGTCTGTGCCACTAGGTAGAGTATTGTCTAAGTCTGTGCCACTAGGTAGAGTATTGTCTAAGTCTGTGCCACTAGGTAGGGTATTGTCTAAGTCTGTGCCACTAGGTGGAGTATTGTCTAAGTCTGTGCCACTAGGTAGAGTATTGTCTAAGTCTGTGCCACGAGGTAGAGTATTGTCTAGGTCTGTGCCACTAGGTAGAGTATTGTCTAAGTCTGTGCCACTAGGTAGAGTATTGTCTGGGTCTGTGCCACTAGGTAGGATATTGTCTAAGTCTGTGCCACTAGGTAGAGTATTGTCTAAGTCTGTGCCACTAGGTAGAGTATTGTCTGGGTCTGTGCCACTAGGTAGAGTATTGTCTAAGTCTGTGCCACTAGGTAGGGTATTGTCTAAGTCTGTGCCACTAGGTAGGGTATTGTCTAAGTCTGTGCCACTAGGTAGGGTATTGTCTAAGTCTGTGCCACTAGGTAGAGTATTGTCTAAGTCTGTGCCACTAGGTAGGGTATTGTCTAAGTCTGTGCCACTAGGTAGAGTATTGTCTAAGTCTGTGCCACTAGGTAGGGTATTGTCTGCCTCTGTGCCACTAGGTAGGGTATTGTCTGGGTCTGTGCCACTAGGTAGAGTATTGTCTAAGTCTGTGCCACTAGGTAGGGTATTGTCTGCCTCTGTGCCACTAGGTAGAGTATTGTCTAAGTCTGTGCCACTAGGTAGAGTATTGTCTAAGTCTGTGCCACTAGGTAGAGTATTGTCTAAGTCTGTGCCACTAGGTAGGGTATTGTCTAAGTCTGTGCCACTAGGTAGAGTATTGTCTAAGTCTGTGCCACTAGGTAGGGTATTGTCTGCCTCTGTGCCACTAGGTAGAGTATTGTCTAAGTCTGTGCCACTAGGTAGGGTATTGTCTAAGTCTGTGCCACTAGGTAGATTATTGTCTAAATCTGTGCCACTAGGTAAAGTATTGTCTGGGTCTGTGCCACTAGGTGGAGTATTGTCTAGGTCTGTGCCACTAGGTAGAGTATTGTCTAGGTCTGTGCAACTAGGTAGAGTATTGTCTAAGTCTGTGCCACTAGGTAGAGTATTGTCTAAGTCTGTGCCACTAGGTAGAGTATTGTCTAAGTCTGTGCCACTAGGTAGAGTATTGTCTAGGTCTGTGCCACTAGGTAGAGTATTGTCTAAGTCTGTGCCACTAGGTAGAGTATTGTCTAAGTCTGTGCCACTAGGTAGAGTATTGTCTAAGTCTGTGCCACTAGGTAGAGTATTGTCTAAGTCTGTGCCACTAGGTAGAGTATTGTCTGGCTCTGTGCCACTAGGTAGGGTATTGTCTAAGTCTGTGCCACTAGGTAGAGTATTGTCTAAGTCTGTGCCACTAGGTAGAGTATTGTCTGGGTCTGTGCCACTAGGTAGAGTATTGTCTAAGTCTGTGCCACTAGGTAGAGTATTGTCTAAGTCTGTGCCACTAGGTAGAGTATTGTCTGGGTCTGTGCCACTAGGTAGAGTATTGTCTAAGTCTGTGCCACTAGGTAGGATATTGTCTAAGTCTGTGCCACTAGGTAGGGTATTGTCTAAGTCTGTGCCACTAGGTAGGGTATTGTCTAAGTCTGTGCCACTAGGTAGAGTATTGTCTGCCTCTGTGCCACTAGGTAGGGTATTGTCTGGGTCTGTGCCACTAGGTAGAGTATTGTCTAAGTCTGTGCCACTAGGTAGAGTATTGTCTATGTCTGTGCCACTAGGTAGGGTATTGTCTAAGTCTGTGCCACTAGGTAGATTATTGTCTAAGTCTGTGCCACTAGGTAGAGTATTGTCTGGGTCTGTGCCACTAGGTGGAGTATTGTCTAGGTCTGTGCCACTAGGTAGAGTATTGTCTAGGTCTGTGCCACTAGGTAGAGTATTGTCTAAGTCTGTGCCACTAGGTAGAGTATTGTCTAAGTCTGTGCCACTAGGTAGAGTATTGTCTAAGTCTGTGCCACTAGGTAGAGTATTGTCTAGGTCTGTGCCACTAGGTAGAGTATTGTCTAAGTCTGTGCCACTAGGTAGAGTATTGTCTAAGTCTGTGCCACTAGGTAGGGTATTGTCTAAGTCTGTGCCACTAGGTAGAGTATTGTCTAAGTCTGTGCCACTAGGTAGGGTATTGTCTAAGTCTGTGCCACTAGGTAGAGTATTAGCTAGGTCTGTGCCACTAGGTAGAGTATTGTCTGGGTCTGTGCCACTAGGTAGGGTATTGTCTAAGTCTGTGCCACTAGGTAGAGTATTGTCTAAGTCTGTGCCACTAGGTAGGGTATTGTCTGAGTCTGTGCCACTAGGTAGGGTATTGTCTGAGTCTGTGCCACTAGGTAGGGTATTGTCTGGGTCTGTGCCACTAGGTGGAGTATTGTCTAAGTCTGTGCCACTAGGTAGAGTATTGTCTAGGTCTGTGCCACTAGGTAGAGTGTTGGCTGGGTCTGTGCCACTAGGTAGGGTATTGTCTAAGTCTGTGCCACTAGGTAGAGTATTGTCTAAGTCTGTGCCACTAGGTAGAGTATTGTCTAGGTCTGTGCCACTAGGTAGAGTATTGTCTAAGTCTGTGCCACTAGGTAGAGTATTGTCTAAGTCTGTGCCACTAGGTAGAGTATTGTCTAAGTCTGTGCCACTAGGTAGAGTATTGTCTAAGTCTGTGCCACTAGGTAGAGTATTGTCTGGCTCTGTGCCACTAGGTAGGGTATTGTCTAAGTCTGTGCCACTAGGTAGAGTATTGTCTAAGTCTGTGCCACTAGGTAGAGTATTGTCTGGGTCTGTGCCACTAGGTAGAGTATTGTCTAAGTCTGTGCCACTAGGTAGAGTATTGTCTAAGTCTGTGCCACTAGGTAGAGTATTGTCTGGGTCTGTGCCACTAGGTAGAGTATTGTCTAAGTCTGTGCCACTAGGTAGAGTATTGTCTAAGTCTGTGCCACTAGGTAGAGTATTGTCTGTTTCTGTGCCACTAGGTAGGGTATTGTCTAAGTCTGTGCCATTAGGTAGAGTATTGTCTAAGTCTGTGCCACTAGGTAGGGTATTGTCTAAGTCTGTGCCACTAGGTAGGGTATTGTCTAAGTCTGTGCCACTAGGTAGGGTATTGTCTAAGTCTGTGCCACTAGGTAGGGTATTGTCTAAGTCTGTGCCACTAGGTAGAGTATTGTCTGCCTCTGTGCCACTAGGTAGGGTATTGTCTGGGTCTGTGCCACTAGGTAGAGTATTGTCTAAGTCTGTGCCACTAGGTAGAGTATTGTCTAAGTCTGTGCCACTAGGTAGAGTATTGTCTGTGTCTGTGCCACTAGGTAGAGTATTGTCTGCCTCTGTGCCACTAGGTAGGGTATTGTCTGGGTCAGTGCCACTAGGTAGAGTATTGTCTAAGTCTGTGCCACTAGGTAGAGTATTGTCTAAGTCTGTGCCACTAGGTAGATTATTGTCTAAGTCTGTGCCACTAGGTAGAGTATTGTCTGGGTCTGTGCCACTAGGTAGATTATTGTCTAAGTCTGTGCCACTAGGTAGAGTATTGTCTAAGTCTGTGCCACTAGGTAGATTATTGTCTAAGTCTGTGCCACTAGGTAGGGTATTGTCTAAGTCTGTGCCACTAGGTAGAGTATTGTCTAAGTCTGTGCCACTAGGTAGATTATTGTCTAAGTCTGTGCCACTAGGTAGGGTATTGTCTAAGTCTGTGCCACTAGGTAGATTATTGTCTAAGTCTGTGCCACTAGGTAGAGTATTGTCTAAATCTGTTCCACTAGGTAGATTATTGTCTAAGTCTGTGCCACTAGGTAGAGTATTGTCTGGGTCTGTGCCACTAGGTAGATTATTGTCTAAGTCTGTGCCACTAGGTAGGGTATTGTCTAGGTCTGTGCCACTAGGTAGAGTATTGTCTAGGTCTGTGCCACTAGGTAGAGTATTGTCTGGGTCTGTGCCACTAGGTAGAGTATTGTCTAGGTCTGTGCCACTAGGTAGAGTATTGTCTGGGTCTGTGCCACTAGGTAGAGTATTGTCTAGGTCTGTGCCACTAGGTAGAGTATTGTCTAGGTCTGTGCCACTAGGTAGAGTATTGTCTAGGTCTGCGCCACTAGGTGGAGTATTGTCTAGGTCTGTGCCACTAGGTGGAGTATTGTCTAGGTCTGTGCCACTAGGTAGAGTATTGTCTAGGTCTGTGCCACTAGGTGGAGTATTGTCTAGGTCTGTGCCACTAGGTAGGGTATTGTCTAGGTCTGTGCCACTAGGTAGAGTATTGTCTGGGTCTGTGCCACTAGGTGGAGTATTGTCTAGGTCTGTGCCACTAGGTGGAGTATTGTCTAGGTCTGTGCCACTAGGTTGAGTATTGTCTAAGTCTGTGCCACTAAATAGAGTATTGTCTAAGTCTGTGCCACTAGGTAGAGTATTGTCTAAGTCTGTGCCACTAGGTAGGGTATTGTCTAAGTCTGTGCCACTAGGTAGGGTATTGTCTAAGTCTGTGCCACTAGGTAGGGTATTGTCTAAGTCTGTGCCACTAGGTAGGGTATTGTCTAAGTCTGTGCCACTAGGTAGGGTATTGTCTAAGTCTGTGCCACTAGGTAGAGTATTGTCTGCCTCTGTGCCACTAGGTAGGGTATTGTCTGGGTCTGTGCCACTAGGTAGAGTATTGTCTAAGTCTGTGCCACTAGGTAGAGTATTGTCTAAGTCTGTGCCACTAGGTAGGGTATTGTCTAAGTCTGTGCCACTAGGTAGAGTATTGTCTAAGTCTGTGCCACTAGGTAGGGTATTGTCTGCCTCTGTGCCACTAGGTAGGGTATTGTCTGGGTCTGTGCCACTAGGTAGAGTATTGTCTAAGTCTGTGCCACTAGGTAGGGTATTGTCTGCCTCTGTGCCACTAGGTAGAGTATTGTCTAAGTCTGTGCCACTAGGTAGAGTATTGTCTAAGTCTGTGCCACTAGGTAGAGTATTGTCTAAGTCTGTGCCACTAGGTAGGGTATTGTCTAAGTCTGTGCCACTAGGTAGAGTATTGTCTAAGTCTGTGCCACTAGGTAGGGTATTGTCTGCCTCTGTGCCACTAGGTAGAGTATTGTCTAAGTCTGTGCCACTAGGTAGGGTATTGTCTAAGTCTGTGCCACTAGGTAGATTATTGTCTAAATCTGTGCCACTAGGTAGAGTATTGTCTGGGTCTGTGCCACTAGGTGGAGTATTGTCTAGGTCTGTGCCACTAGGTAGAGTATTGTCTAGGTCTGTGCAACTAGGTAGAGTATTGTCTAAGTCTGTGCCACTAGGTAGAGTATTGTCTAAGTCTGTGCCACTAGGTAGAGTATTGTCTAAGTCTGTGCCACTAGGTAGAGTATTGTCTAGGTCTGTGCCACTAGGTAGAGTATTGTCTAAGTCTGTGCCACTAGGTAGAGTATTGTCTAAGTCTGTGCCACTAGGTAGAGTATTGTCTAAGTCTGTGCCACTAGGTAGAGTATTGTCTAAGTCTGTGCCACTAGGTAGAGTATTGTCTGGCTCTGTGCCACTAGGTAGGGTATTGTCTAAGTCTGTGCCACTAGGTAGAGTATTGTCTAAGTCTGTGCCACTAGGTAGAGTATTGTCTGGGTCTGTGCCACTAGGTAGAGTATTGTCTAAGTCTGTGCCACTAGGTAGAGTATTGTCTAAGTCTGTGCCACTAGGTAGAGTATTGTCTGGGTCTGTGCCACTAGGTAGAGTATTGTCTAAGTCTGTGCCACTAGGTAGGATATTGTCTAAGTCTGTGCCACTAGGTAGGGTATTGTCTAAGTCTGTGCCACTAGGTAGGGTATTGTCTAAGTCTGTGCCACTAGGTAGAGTATTGTCTGCCTCTGTGCCACTAGGTAGGGTATTGTCTGGGTCTGTGCCACTAGGTAGAGTATTGTCTAAGTCTGTGCCACTAGGTAGAGTATTGTCTAGGTCTGTGCCACTAGGTAGGGTATTGTCTAAGTCTGTGCGACTAGGTAGAGTATTGTCTAAGTCTGTGCCACTAGGTAGAGTATTGTCTAAGTCTGTGCCACTAGGCAGAGTATTAGCTAGGTCCGTGCCACTAGGTAGAGTATTGTCTGGGTCTGTGCCACTAGGTAGGGTATTGTCTAAGTCTGTGCCACTAGGTAGAGTATTGTCTAAGTCTGTGCCACTAGGTAGAGTATTATCTGGGTCTGTGCCACTAGGTAGAGTATTGTCTAAGTCTGTGCCACTAGGTAGAGTATTGTCTAAGTCTGTGCCACTAGGTAGAGTATTGTCTAAGTCTGTGCCACTAGGTAGAGTATTGTCTAAGTCTGTGCCACTAGGTAGAGTATTGTCTAAGTCTGTGCCACTAGGTAGGGTATTGTCTAAGTCTGTGCCACTAGGTGGAGTATTGTCTAAGTCTGTGCCACTAGGTAGAGTATTGTCTAAGTCTGTGCCACTAGGTAGAGTATTGTCTAGGTCTGTGCCACTAGGTAGAGTATTGTCTAAGTCTGTGCCACTAGGTAGAGTATTGTCTGGGTCTGTGCCACTAGGTAGGATATTGTCTAAGTCTGTGCCACTAGGTAGAGTATTGTCTAAGTCTGTGCCACTAGGTAGAGTATTGTCTGGGTCTGTGCCACTAGGTAGAGTATTGTCTAAGTCTGTGCCACTAGGTAGGGTATTGTCTAAGTCTGTGCCACTAGGTAGGGTATTGTCTAAGTCTGTGCCACTAGGTAGGGTATTGTCTAAGTCTGTGCCACTAGGTAGAGTATTGTCTAAGTCTGTGCCACTAGGTAGGGTATTGTCTGGGTCTGTGCCACTAGGTAGAGTATTGTCTAAGTCTGTGCCACTAGGTAGGGTATTGTCTGCCTCTGTGCCACTAGGTAGAGTATTGTCTAAGTCTGTGCCACTAGGTAGAGTATTGTCTAAGTCTGTGCCACTAGGTAGAGTATTGTCTAAGTCTGTGCCACTAGGTAGGGTATTGTCTAAGTCTGTGCCACTAGGTAGAGTATTGTCTAAGTCTGTGCCACTAGGTAGGGTATTGTCTGCCTCTGTGCCACTAGGTAGAGTATTGTCTAAGTCTGTGCCACTAGGTAGAGTATTGTCTGGGTCTGTGCCACTAGGTAGAGTATTGTCTAAGTCTGTGCCACTAGGTAGGGTATTGTCTAAGTCTGTGCCACTAGGTAGGGTATTGTCTAAGTCTGTGCCACTAGGTAGGGTATTGTCTAAGTCTGTGCCACTAGGTAGAGTATTGTCTAAGTCTGTGCCACTAGGTAGGGTATTGTCTGGGTCTGTGCCACTAGGTAGAGTATTGTCTAAGTCTGTGCCACTAGGTAGGGTATTGTCTGCCTCTGTGCCACTAGGTAGAGTATTGTCTAAGTCTGTGCCACTAGGTAGAGTATTGTCTAAGTCTGTGCCACTAGGTAGAGTATTGTCTAAGTCTGTGCCACTAGGTAGGGTATTGTCTAAGTCTGTGCCACTAGGTAGAGTATTGTCTAAGTCTGTGCCACTAGGTAGGGTATTGTCTGCCTCTGTGCCACTAGGTAGAGTATTGTCTAAGTCTGTGCCACTAGGTAGGGTATTGTCTAAGTCTGTGCCACTAGGTAGATTATTGTCTAAATCTGTGCCACTAGGTAAAGTATTGTCTGGGTCTGTGCCACTAGGTGGAGTGTTGTCTAGGTCTGTGCCACTAGGTAGAGTATTGTCTAGGTCTGTGCAACTAGGTAGAGTATTGTCTAAGTCTGTGCCACTAGGTAGAGTATTGTCTAAGTCTGTGCCACTAGGTAGAGTATTGTCTAAGTCTGTGCCACTAGGTAGAGTATTGTCTAGGTCTGTGCCACTAGGTAGAGTATTGTCTAAGTCTGTGCCACTAGGTAGAGTATTGTCTAAGTCTGTGCCACTAGGTAGAGTATTGTCTAAGTCTGTGCCACTAGGTAGAGTATTGTCTAAGTCTGTGCCACTAGGTAGAGTATTGTCTGGCTCTGTGCCACTAGGTAGGGTATTGTCTAAGTCTGTGCCACTAGGTAGAGTATTGTCTAAGTCTGTGCCACTAGGTAGAGTATTGTCTGGGTCTGTGCCACTAGGTAGAGTATTGTCTAAGTCTGTGCCACTAGGTAGAGTATTGTCTAAGTCTGTGCCACTAGGTAGAGTATTGTCTGGGTCTGTGCCACTAGGTAGAGTATTGTCTAAGTCTGTGCCACTAGGTAGGATATTGTCTAAGTCTGTGCCACTAGGTAGGGTATTGTCTAAGTCTGTGCCACTAGGTAGGGTATTGTCTAAGTCTGTGCCACTAGGTAGAGTATTGTCTGCCTCTGTGCCACTAGGTAGGGTATTGTCTGGGTCTGTGCCACTAGGTAGAGTATTGTCTAAGTCTGTGCCACTAGGTAGAGTATTGTCTATGTCTGTGCCACTAGGTAGGGTATTGTCTAAGTCTGTGCCACTAGGTAGATTATTGTCTAAGTCTGTGCCACTAGGTAGAGTATTGTCTGGGTCTGTGCCACTAGGTGTAGTATTGTCTAGGTCTGTGCCACTAGGTAGAGTATTGTCTA
This sequence comes from Cepaea hortensis, assembly GCA_963921405.1. Taxonomy (NCBI): domain Eukaryota; kingdom Metazoa; phylum Mollusca; class Gastropoda; order Stylommatophora; family Helicidae; genus Cepaea; species Cepaea hortensis. The sequence continues at coordinate 390,550,398 of OY992876.1, forward strand.
GGTCTGTGCCACTAGGTAGAGTATTGTCTAAGTCTGTGCCACTAGGTAGAGTATTGTCTAAGTCTGTGCCACTAGGTAGAGTATTGTCTAAGTCTGTGCCACTAGGTAGAGTATTGTCTAGGTCTGTGCCACTAGGTAGAGTATTGTCTAAGTCTGTGCCACTAGGTAGAGTATTGTCTAAGTCTGTGCCACTAGGTAGGGTATTGTCTAAGTCTGTGCCACTAGGTAGAGTATTGTCTAAGTCTGTGCCACTAGGTAGGGTATTGTCTAAGTCTGTGCCACTAGGTAGAGTATTAGCTAGGTCTGTGCCACTAGGTAGAGTATTGTCTGGGTCTGTGCCACTAGGTAGGGTATTGTCTAAGTCTGTGCCACTAGGTAGAGTATTGTCTAAGTCTGTGCCACTAGGTAGGGTATTGTCTGAGTCTGTGCCACTAGGTAGGGTATTGTCTGAGTCTGTGCCACTAGGTAGGGTATTGTCTGGGTCTGTGCCACTAGGTGGAGTATTGTCTAAGTCTGTGCCACTAGGTAGAGTATTGTCTAGGTCTGTGCCACTAGGTAGAGTGTTGGCTGGGTCTGTGCCACTAGGTAGGGTATTGTCTAAGTCTGTGCCACTAGGTAGAGTATTGTCTAAGTCTGTGCCACTAGGTAGAGTATTGTCTAGGTCTGTGCCACTAGGTAGAGTATTGTCTAAGTCTGTGCCACTAGGTAGAGTATTGTCTAAGTCTGTGCCACTAGGTAGAGTATTGTCTAAGTCTGTGCCACTAGGTAGAGTATTGTCTAAGTCTGTGCCACTAGGTAGAGTATTGTCTGGCTCTGTGCCACTAGGTAGGGTATTGTCTAAGTCTGTGCCACTAGGTAGAGTATTGTCTAAGTCTGTGCCACTAGGTAGAGTATTGTCTGGGTCTGTGCCACTAGGTAGAGTATTGTCTAAGTCTGTGCCACTAGGTAGAGTATTGTCTAAGTCTGTGCCACTAGGTAGAGTATTGTCTGGGTCTGTGCCACTAGGTAGAGTATTGTCTAAGTCTGTGCCACTAGGTAGAGTATTGTCTAAGTCTGTGCCACTAGGTAGAGTATTGTCTGTTTCTGTGCCACTAGGTAGGGTATTGTCTAAGTCTGTGCCATTAGGTAGAGTATTGTCTAAGTCTGTGCCACTAGGTAGGGTATTGTCTAAGTCTGTGCCACTAGGTAGGGTATTGTCTAAGTCTGTGCCACTAGGTAGGGTATTGTCTAAGTCTGTGCCACTAGGTAGGGTATTGTCTAAGTCTGTGCCACTAGGTAGAGTATTGTCTGCCTCTGTGCCACTAGGTAGGGTATTGTCTGGGTCTGTGCCACTAGGTAGAGTATTGTCTAAGTCTGTGCCACTAGGTAGAGTATTGTCTAAGTCTGTGCCACTAGGTAGAGTATTGTCTGGGTCTGTGCCACTAGGTAGAGTATTGTCTGCCTCTGTGCCACTAGGTAGGGTATTTTCTGGGTCAGTGCCACTAGGTAGAGTATTGTCTAAGTCTGTGCCACTAGGTAGAGTATTGTCTAAGTCTGTGCCACTAGGTAGATTATTGTCTAAGTCTGTGCCACTAGGTAGAGTATTGTCTGGGTCTGTGCCACTAGGTAGATTATTGTCTAAGTCTGTGCCACTAGGTAGAGTATTGTCTAAGTCTGTGCCACTAGGTAGATTATTGTCTAAGTCTGTGCCACTAGGTAGGGTATTGTCTAAGTCTGTGCCACTAGGTAGAGTATTGTCTAAGTCTGTGCCACTAGGTAGATTATTGTCTAAGTCTGTGCCACTAGGTAGGGTATTGTCTAAGTCTGTGCCACTAGGTAGATTATTGTCTAAGTCTGTGCCACTAGGTAGAGTATTGTCTAAATCTGTTCCACTAGGTAGATTATTGTCTAAGTCTGTGCCACTAGGTAGAGTATTGTCTGGGTCTGTGCCACTAGGTAGATTATTGTCTAAGTCTGTGCCACTAGGTAGGGTATTGTCTAGGTCTGTGCCACTAGGTAGAGTATTGTCTAGGTCTGTGCCACTAGGTAGAGTATTGTCTGGGTCTGTGCCACTAGGTAGAGTATTGTCTAGGTCTGTGCCACTAGGTAGAGTATTGTCTGGGTCTGTGCCACTAGGTAGAGTATTGTCTAGGTCTGTGCCACTAGGTAGAGTATTGTCTAGGTCTGTGCCACTAGGTAGAGTATTGTCTAGGTCTGCGCCACTAGGTGGAGTATTGTCTAGGTCTGTGCCACTAGGTGGAGTATTGTCTAGGTCTGTGCCACTAGGTAGAGTATTGTCTAGGTCTGTGCCACTAGGTGGAGTATTGTCTAGGTCTGTGCCACTAGGTAGGGTATTGTCTAGGTCTGTGCCACTAGGTAGAGTATTGTCTGGGTCTGTGCCACTAGGTGGAGTATTGTCTAGGTCTGTGCCACTAGGTGGAGTATTGTCTAGGTCTGTGCCACTAGGTTGAGTATTGTCTAAGTCTGTGCCACTAAATAGAGTATTGTCTAAGTCTGTGCCACTAGGTAGAGTATTGTCTAAGTCTGTGCCACTAGGTAGGGTATTGTCTAAGTCTGTGCCACTAGGTAGGGTATTGTCTAAGTCTGTGCCACTAGGTAGGGTATTGTCTAAGTCTGTGCCACTAGGTAGAGTATTGTCTGCCTCTGTGCCACTAGGTAGGGTATTGTCTGGGTCTGTGCCACTAGGTAGAGTATTGTCTAAGTCTGTGCCACTAGGTAGAGTATTGTCTATGTCTGTGCCACTAGGTAGGGTATTGTCTAAGTCTGTGCCACTAGGTAGATTATTGTCTAAGTCTGTGCCACTAGGTAGAGTATTGTCTGGGTCTGTGCCACTAGGTGGAGTATTGTCTAGGTCTGTGCCACTAGGTAGAGTATTGTCTAGGTCTGTGCCACTAGGTAGAGTATTGTCTAAGTCTGTGCCACTAGGTAGAGTATTGTCTAAGTCTGTGCCACTAGGTAGAGTATTGTCTAAGTCTGTTCCACTAGGTAGAGTATTGTCTAGGTCTGTGCCACTAGGTAGAGTATTGTCTAAGTCTGTGCCACTAGGTAGAGTATTGTCTAAGTCTGTGCCACTAGGTAGGGTATTGTCTAAGTCTGTGCCACTAGGTAGAGTATTGTCTAAGTCTGTGCCACTAGGTAGGGTATTGTCTAAGTCTGTGCCACTAGGTAGAGTATTAGCTAGGTCTGTGTCACTAGGTAGAGTATTGTCTGGGTCTGTGCCACTAGGTAGGGTATTGTCTAAGTCTGTGCCACTAGGTAGAGTATTGTCTAAGTCTGTGCCACTAGGTAGGGTATTGTCTGAGTCTGTGCCACTAGGTAGAGTATTGTCTGGCTCTGTGCCACTAGGTAGGGTATTGTCTAAGTCTGTGCCACTAGGTAGAGTATTGTCTAAGTCTGTGCCACTAGGTAGAGTATTGTCTGGGTCTGTGCCACTAGGTAGAGTATTGTCTAAGTCTGTGCCACTAGGTAGAGTATTGTCTAAGTCTGTGCCACTAGGTAGAGTATTGTCTGGGTCTGTGCCACTAGGTAGAGTATTGTCTAAGTCTGTGCCACTAGGTAGATTATTGTCTGAGTCTGTGCCACTAGGTAGGGTATTGTCTGGGTCTGTGCCACTAGGTGGAGTATTGTCTAAGTCTGTGCCACTAGGTAGAGTATTGTCTAGGTCTGTGCCACTAGGTAGAGTGTTGGCTGGGTATGTGCCACTAGGTAGGGTATTGTCTAAGTCTGTGCCACTAGGTAGAGTATTGTCTAAGTCTGTGCCACTAGGTAGAGTATTGTCTAGGTCTGTGCCACTAGGTAGAGTATTGTCTATGTCTGTGCCACTAGGTAGAGTATTGTCTAAGTCTGTGCCACTAGGTAGAGTATTGTCTGGGTCTGTGCCACTAGGTAGAGTATTGTCTAAGTCTGTGCCACTAGGTAGAGTATTGTCTAAGTCTGTGCCACTAGGTAGAGTATTGTCTGGGTCTGTGCCACTAGGTAGGGTATTGTCTAAGTCTGTGCCATTAGGTAGAGTATTGTCTAAGTCTGTGCCACTAGGTAGGGTATTGTCTAAGTCTGTGCCACTAGGTAGGGTATTGTCTAAGTCTGTGCCACTAGGTAGGGTATTGTCTAAGTCTGTGCCACTAGGTAGGGTATTGTCTAAGTCTGTGCCACTAGGTAGAGTATTGTCTGCCTCTGTGCCACTAGGTAGGGTATTGTCTGGGTCTGTGCCACTAGGTAGAGTATTGTCTAAGTCTGTGCCACTAGGTAGAGTATTGTCTAAGTCTGTGCCACTAGGTAGAGTATTGTCTGGGTCTGTGCCACTAGGTAGAGTATTGTCTGCCTCTGTGCCACTAGGTAGGGTATTGTCTGGGTCTGTGCCACTAGGTAGAGTATTGTCTAAGTCTGTGCCACTAGGTAGAGTATTGTCTAAGTCTGTGCCACTAGGTAGATTATTGTCTAAGTCTGTGCCACTAGGTAGAGTATTGTCTGGGTCTGTGCCACTAGGTAGATTATTGTCTAAGTCTGTGCCACTAGGTAGAGTATTGTCTAAGTCTGTGCCACTAGGTAGATTATTGTCTAAGTCTGTGCCACTAGGTAGGGTATTGTCTAAGTCTGTGCCACTAGGTAGAGTATTGTCTAAGTCTGTGCCACTAGGTAGATTATTGTCTAAGTCTGTGCCACTAGGTAGGGTATTGTCTAAGTCTGTGCCACTAGGTAGATTATTGTCTAAGTCTGTGCCACTAGGTAGAGTATTGTCTAAATCTGTTCCACTAGGTAGATTATTGTCTAAGTCTGTGCCACTAGGTAGAGTATTGTCTGGGTCTGTGCCACTAGGTAGATTATTGTCTAAGTCTGTGCCACTAGGTAGGGTATTGTCTAGGTCTGTGCCACTAGGTAGAGTATTGTCTAGGTCTGTGCCACTAGGTAGAGTATTGTCTGGGTCTGTGCCACTAGGTAGAGTATTGTCTAGGTCTGTGCCACTAGGTAGAGTATTGTCTGGGTCTGTGCCACTAGGTAGAGTATTGTCTAGGTCTGTGCCACTAGGTAGAGTATTGTCTAGGTCTGTGCCACTAGGTAGAGTATTGTCTAGGTCTGCGCCACTAGGTGGAGTATTGTCTAGGTCTGTGCCACTAGGTGGAGTATTGTCTAGGTCTGTGCCACTAGGTAGGGTATTGTCTAGGTCTGTGCCACTAGGTAGAGTATTGTCTGGGTCTGTGCCACTAGGTGGAGTATTGTCTAGGTCTGTGCCACTAGGTGGAGTATTGTCTAGGTCTGTGCCACTAGGTTGAGTATTGTCTAAGTCTGTGCCACTAAATAGAGTATTGTCTAAGTCTGTGCCACTAGGTAGAGTATTGTCTAAGTCTGTGCCACTAGGTAGGGTATTGTCTAAGTCTGTGCCACTAGGTAGGGTATTGTCTAAGTCTGTGCCACTAGGTAGGGTATTGTCTAAGTCTGTGCCACTAGGTAGAGTATTGTCTGCCTCTGTGCCACTAGGTAGGGTATTGTCTGGGTCTGTGCCACTAGGTAGAGTATTGTCTAAGTCTGTGCCACTAGGTAGAGTATTGTCTATGTCTGTGCCACTAGGTAGGGTATTGTCTAAGTCTGTGCCACTAGGTAGATTATTGTCTAAGTCTGTGCCACTAGGTAGAGTATTGTCTGGGTCTGTGCCACTAGGTGGAGTATTGTCTAGGTCTGTGCCACTAGGTAGAGTATTGTCTAGGTCTGTGCCACTAGGTAGAGTATTGTCTAAGTCTGTGCCACTAGGTAGAGTATTGTCTAAGTCTGTGCCACTAGGTAGAGTATTGTCTGAGTCTGTGCCACTAGGTAGAGTATTGTCTGGCTCTGTGCCACTAGGTAGGGTATTGTCTAAGTCTGTGCCACTAGGTAGAGTATTGTCTAAGTCTGTGCCACTAGGTAGAGTATTGTCTGGGTCTGTGCCACTAGGTAGAGTATTGTCTAAGTCTGTGCCACTAGGTAGAGTATTGTCTAAGTCTGTGCCACTAGGTAGAGTATTGTCTGGGTCTGTGCCACTAGGTAGAGTATTGTCTAAGTCTGTGCCACTAGGTAGATTATTGTCTGAGTCTGTGCCACTAGGTAGGGTATTGTCTGGGTCTGTGCCACTAGGTGGAGTATTGTCTAAGTCTGTGCCACTAGGTAGAGTATTGTCTAGGTCTGTGCCACTAGGTAGAGTGTTGGCTGGGTATGTGCCACTAGGTAGGGTATTGTCTAAGTCTGTGCCACTAGGTAGAGTATTGTCTAAGTCTGTGCCACTAGGTAGAGTATTGTCTAGGTCTGTGCCACTAGGTAGAGTATTGTCTATGTCTGTGCCACTAGGTAGAGTATTGTCTAAGTCTGTGCCACTAGGTAGAGTATTGTCTGGGTCTGTGCCACTAGGTAGAGTATTGTCTAAGTCTGTGCCACTAGGTAGAGTATTGTCTAAGTCTGTGCCACTAGGTAGAGTATTGTCTGGGTCTGTGCCACTAGGTAGGGTATTGTCTAAGTCTGTGCCATTAGGTAGAGTATTGTCTAAGTCTGTGCCACTAGGTAGGGTATTGTCTAAGTCTGTGCCACTAGGTAGGGTATTGTCTAAGTCTGTGCCACTAGGTAGGGTATTGTCTAAGTCTGTGCCACTAGGTAGGGTATTGTCTAAGTCTGTGCCACTAGGTAGAGTATTGTCTGCCTCTGTGCCACTAGGTAGGGTATTGTCTGGGTCTGTGCCACTAGGTAGAGTATTGTCTAAGTCTGTGCCACTAGGTAGAGTATTGTCTAAGTCTGTGCCACTAGGTAGAGTATTGTCTGGGTCTGTGCCACTAGGTAGAGTATTGTCTGCCTCTGTGCCACTAGGTAGGGTATTGTCTGGGTCTGTGCCACTAGGTAGAGTATTGTCTAAGTCTGTGCCACTAGGTAGAGTATTGTCTAAGTCTGTGCCACTAGGTAGATTATTGTCTAAGTCTGTGCCACTAGGTAGAGTATTGTCTGGGTCTGTGCCACTAGGTAGATTATTGTCTAAGTCTGTGCCACTAGGTAGAGTATTGTCTAAGTCTGTGCCACTAGGTAGATTATTGTCTAAGTCTGTGCCACTAGGTAGGGTATTGTCTAAGTCTGTGCCACTAGGTAGAGTATTGTCTAAGTCTGTGCCACTAGGTAGATTATTGTCTAAGTCTGTGCCACTAGGTAGGGTATTGTCTAAGTCTGTGCCACTAGGTAGATTATTGTCTAAGTCTGTGCCACTAGGTAGAGTATTGTCTAAATCTGTTCCACTAGGTAGATTATTGTCTAAGTCTGTGCCACTAGGTAGAGTATTGTCTGGGTCTGTGCCACTAGGTAGATTATTGTCTAAGTCTGTGCCACTAGGTAGGGTATTGTCTAGGTCTGTGCCACTAGGTAGAGTATTGTCTAGGTCTGTGCCACTAGGTAGAGTATTGTCTGGGTCTGTGCCACTAGGTAGAGTATTGTCTAGGTCTGTGCCACTAGGTAGAGTATTGTCTGGGTCTGTGCCACTAGGTAGAGTATTGTCTAGGTCTGTGCCACTAGGTAGAGTATTGTCTAGGTCTGTGCCACTAGGTAGAGTATTGTCTAGGTCTGCGCCACTAGGTGGAGTATTGTCTAGGTCTGTGCCACTAGGTGGAGTATTGTCTAGGTCTGTGCCACTAGGTAGGGTATTGTCTAGGTCTGTGCCACTAGGTAGAGTATTGTCTGGGTCTGTGCCACTAGGTGGAGTATTGTCTAGGTCTGTGCCACTAGGTGGAGTATTGTCTAGGTCTGTGCCACTAGGTTGAGTATTGTCTAAGTCTGTGCCACTAAATAGAGTATTGTCTAAGTCTGTGCCACTAGGTAGAGTATTGTCTAAGTCTGTGCCACTAGGTAGGGTATTGTCTAAGTCTGTGCCACTAGGTAGGGTATTGTCTAAGTCTGTGCCACTAGGTAGGGTATTGTCTAAGTCTGTGCCACTAGGTAGAGTATTGTCTGCCTCTGTGCCACTAGGTAGGGTATTGTCTGGGTCTGTGCCACTAGGTAGAGTATTGTCTAAGTCTGTGCCACTAGGTAGAGTATTGTCTATGTCTGTGCCACTAGGTAGGGTATTGTCTAAGTCTGTGCCACTAGGTAGATTATTGTCTAAGTCTGTGCCACTAGGTAGAGTATTGTCTGGGTCTGTGCCACTAGGTGGAGTATTGTCTAGGTCTGTGCCACTAGGTAGAGTATTGTCTAGGTCTGTGCCACTAGGTAGAGTATTGTCTAAGTCTGTGCCACTAGGTAGAGTATTGTCTAAGTCTGTGCCACTAGGTAGAGTATTGTCTGAGTCTGTGCCACTAGGTAGAGTATTGTCTGGCTCTGTGCCACTAGGTAGGGTATTGTCTAAGTCTGTGCCACTAGGTAGAGTATTGTCTAAGTCTGTGCCACTAGGTAGAGTATTGTCTGGGTCTGTGCCACTAGGTAGAGTATTGTCTAAGTCTGTGCCACTAGGTAGAGTATTGTCTAAGTCTGTGCCACTAGGTAGAGTATTGTCTGGGTCTGTGCCACTAGGTAGAGTATTGTCTAAGTCTGTGCCACTAGGTAGATTATTGTCTGAGTCTGTGCCACTAGGTAGGGTATTGTCTGGGTCTGTGCCACTAGGTGGAGTATTGTCTAAGTCTGTGCCACTAGGTAGAGTATTGTCTAGGTCTGTGCCACTAGGTAGAGTGTTGGCTGGGTATGTGCCACTAGGTAGGGTATTGTCTAAGTCTGTGCCACTAGGTAGAGTATTGTCTAAGTCTGTGCCACTAGGTAGAGTATTGTCTAGGTCTGTGCCACTAGGTAGAGTATTGTCTATGTCTGTGCCACTAGGTAGAGTATTGTCTAAGTCTGTGCCACTAGGTAGAGTATTGTCTGGGTCTGTGCCACTAGGTAGAGTATTGTCTAAGTCTGTGCCACTAGGTAGAGTATTGTCTAAGTCTGTGCCACTAGGTAGAGTATTGTCTGGGTCTGTGCCACTAGGTAGGGTATTGTCTAAGTCTGTGCCATTAGGTAGAGTATTGTCTAAGTCTGTGCCACTAGGTAGGGTATTGTCTAAGTCTGTGCCACTAGGTAGGGTATTGTCTAAGTCTGTGCCACTAGGTAGGGTATTGTCTAAGTCTGTGCCACTAGGTAGGGTATTGTCTAAGTCTGTGCCACTAGGTAGAGTATTGTCTGCCTCTGTGCCACTAGGTAGGGTATTGTCTGGGTCTGTGCCACTAGGTAGAGTATTGTCTAAGTCTGTGCCACTAGGTAGAGTATTGTCTAAGTCTGTGCCACTAGGTAGAGTATTGTCTGGGTCTGTGCCACTAGGTAGAGTATTGTCTGCCTCTGTGCCACTAGGTAGGGTATTGTCTGGGTCTGTGCCACTAGGTAGAGTATTGTCTAAGTCTGTGCCACTAGGTAGAGTATTGTCTAAGTCTGTGCCACTAGGTAGATTATTGTCTAAGTCTGTGCCACTAGGTAGAGTATTGTCTGGGTCTGTGCCACTAGGTAGATTATTGTCTAAGTCTGTGCCACTAGGTAGAGTATTGTCTAAGTCTGTGCCACTAGGTAGATTATTGTCTAAGTCTGTGCCACTAGGTAGGGTATTGTCTAAGTCTGTGCCACTAGGTAGAGTATTGTCTAAGTCTGTGCCACTAGGTAGATTATTGTCTAAGTCTGTGCCACTAGGTAGGGTATTGTCTAAGTCTGTGCCACTAGGTAGATTATTGTCTAAGTCTGTGCCACTAGGTAGAGTATTGTCTAAATCTGTTCCACTAGGTAGATTATTGTCTAAGTCTGTGCCACTAGGTAGAGTATTGTCTGGGTCTGTGCCACTAGGTAGATTATTGTCTAAGTCTGTGCCACTAGGTAGGGTATTGTCTAGGTCTGTGCCACTAGGTAGAGTATTGTCTAGGTCTGTGCCACTAGGTAGAGTATTGTCTGGGTCTGTGCCACTAGGTAGAGTATTGTCTAGGTCTGTGCCACTAGGTAGAGTATTGTCTGGGTCTGTGCCACTAGGTAGAGTATTGTCTAGGTCTGTGCCACTAGGTAGAGTATTGTCTAGGTCTGTGCCACTAGGTAGAGTATTGTCTAGGTCTGCGCCACTAGGTGGAGTATTGTCTAGGTCTATGCCACTAGGTGGAGTATTGTCTAGGTCTGTGCCACTAGGTGGAGTATTGTCTAGGTCTGTGCCACTAGGTAGGGTATTGTCTAGGTCTGTGCCACTAGGTAGAGTATTGTCTGGGTCTGTGCCACTAGGTGGAGTATTGTCTAGGTCTGTGCCACTAGGTGGAGTATTGTCTAGGTCTGTGCCACTAGGTTGAGTATTGTCTAAGTCTGTGCCACTAAATAGAGTATTGTCTAAGTCTGTGCCACTAGGTAGAGTATTGTCTAAGTCTGTGCCACTAGGTAGGGTATTGTCTAAGTCTGTGCCACTAGGTAGGGTATTGTCTAAGTCTGTGCCACTAGGTAGGGTATTGTCTAAGTCTGTGCCACTAGGTAGAGTATTGTCTGCCTCTGTGCCACTAGGTAGGGTATTGTCTGGGTCTGTGCCACTAGGTAGAGTATTGTCTAAGTCTGTGCCACTAGGTAGAGTATTGTCTATGTCTGTGCCACTAGGTAGGGTATTGTCTAAGTCTGTGCCACTAGGTAGATTATTGTCTAAGTCTGTGCCACTAGGTAGAGTATTGTCTGGGTCTGTGCCACTAGGTGGAGTATTGTCTAGGTCTGTGCCACTAGGTAGAGTATTGTCTAGGTCTGTGCCACTAGGTAGAGTATTGTCTAAGTCTGTGCCACTAGGTAGAGTATTGTCTAAGTCTGTGCCACTAGGTAGAGTATTGTCTAAGTCTGTGCCACTAGGTAGAGTATTGTCTAGGTCTGTGCCACTAGGTAGAGTATTGTCTAAGTCTGTGCCACTAGGTAGAGTATTGTCTAAGTCTGTGCCACTAGGTAGGGTATTGTCTAAGTCTGTGCCACTAGGTAGAGTATTGTCTAAGTCTGTGCCACTAGGTAGGGTATTGTCTAAGTCTGTGCCACTAGGTAGAGTATTAGCTAGGTCTGTGCCACTAGGTAGAGTATTGTCTGGGTCTGTGCCACTAGGTAGGGTATTGTCTAAGTCTGTGCCACTAGGTAGAGTATTGTCTAAGTCTGTGCCACTAGGTAGGGTATTGTCTGAGTCTGTGCCACTAGGTAGAGTATTGTCTGGCTCTGTGCCACTAGGTAGGGTATTGTCTAAGTCTGTGCCACTAGGTAGAGTATTGTCTAAGTCTGTGCCACTAGGTAGAGTATTGTCTGGGTCTGTGCCACTAGGTAGAGTATTGTCTAAGTCTGTGCCACTAGGTAGAGTATTGTCTAAGTCTGTGCCACTAGGTAGAGTATTGTCTGGGTCTGTGCCACTAGGTAGATTATTGTCTAAGTCTGTGCCACTAGGTAGAGTATTGTCTAAGTCTGTGCCACTAGGTAGATTATTGTCTAAGTCTGTGCCACTAGGTAGGGTATTGTCTAAGTCTGTGCCACTAGGTAGAGTATTGTCTAAGTCTGTGCCACTAGGTAGATTATTGTCTAAGTCTGTGCCACTAGGTAGGGTATTGTCTAAGTCTGTGCCACTAGGTAGATTATTGTCTAAGTCTGTGCCACTAGGTAGAGTATTGTCTAAATCTGTTCCACTAGGTAGATTATTGTCTAAGTCTGTGCCACTAGGTAGAGTATTGTCTGGGTCTGTGCCACTAGGTAGATTATTGTCTAAGTCTGTGCCACTAGGTAGGGTATTGTCTAGGTCTGTGCCACTAGGTAGAGTATTGTCTAGGTCTGTGCCACTAGGTAGAGTATTGTCTGGGTCTGTGCCACTAGGTAGAGTATTGTCTAGGTCTGTGCCACTAGGTAGAGTATTGTCTGGGTCTGTGCCACTAGGTAGAGTATTGTCTAGGTCTGTGCCACTAGGTAGAGTATTGTCTAGGTCTGTGCCACTAGGTAGAGTATTGTCTAGGTCTGCGCCACTAGGTGGAGTATTGTCTAGGTCTGTGCCACTAGGTGGAGTATTGTCTAGGTCTGTGCCACTAGGTAGGGTATTGTCTAGGTCTGTGCCACTAGGTAGAGTATTGTCTGGGTCTGTGCCACTAGGTGGAGTATTGTCTAGGTCTGTGCCACTAGGTGGAGTATTGTCTAGGTCTGTGCCACTAGGTTGAGTATTGTCTAAGTCTGTGCCACTAAATAGAGTATTGTCTAAGTCTGTGCCACTAGGTAGAGTATTGTCTAAGTCTGTGCCACTAGGTAGAGTATTGTCTAAGTCTGTGCCACTAGGTAGATTATTGTCTAAGTCTGTGCCACTAGGTAGGGTATTGTCTAAGTCTGTGCCACTAGGTAGAGTATTGTCTAAGTCTGTGCCACTAGGTAGATTATTGTCTAAGTCTGTGCCACTAGGTAGGGTATTGTCTAAGTCTGTGCCACTAGGTAGATTATTGTCTAAGTCTGTGCCACTAGGTAGAGTATTGTCTAAATCTGTTCCACTAGGTAGATTATTGTCTAAGTCTGTGCCACTAGGTAGAGTATTGTCTGGGTCTGTGCCACTAGGTAGATTATTGTCTAAGTCTGTGCCACTAGGTAGGGTATTGTCTAGGTCTGTGCCACTAGGTAGAGTATTGTCTAGGTCTGTGCCACTAGGTAGAGTATTGTCTGGGTCTGTGCCACTAGGTAGAGTATTGTCTAGGTCTGTGCCACTAGGTAGAGTATTGTCTGGGTCTGTGCCACTAGGTAGAGTATTGTCTAGGTCTGTGCCACTAGGTAGAGTATTGTCTAGGTCTGTGCCACTAGGTAGAGTATTGTCTAGGTCTGCGCCACTAGGTGGAGTATTGTCTAGGTCTGTGCCACTAGGTGGAGTATTGTCTAGGTCTGTGCCACTAGGTAGGGTATTGTCTAGGTCTGTGCCACTAGGTAGAGTATTGTCTGGGTCTGTGCCACTAGGTGGAGTATTGTCTAGGTCTGTGCCACTAGGTGGAGTATTGTCTAGGTCTGTGCCACTAGGTTGAGTATTGTCTAAGTCTGTGCCACTAAATAGAGTATTGTCTAAGTCTGTGCCACTAGGTAGAGTATTGTCTAAGTCTGTGCCACTAGGTAGGGTATTGTCTAAGTCTGTGCCACTAGGTAGGGTATTGTCTAAGTCTGTGCCACTAGGTAGGGTATTGTCTAAGTCTGTGCCACTAGGTAGAGTATTGTCTGCCTCTGTGCCACTAGGTAGGGTATTGTCTGGGTCTGTGCCACTAGGTAGAGTATTGTCTAAGTCTGTGCCACTAGGTAGAGTATTGTCTATGTCTGTGCCACTAGGTAGGGTATTGTCTAAGTCTGTGCCACTAGGTAGATTATTGTCTAAGTCTGTGCCACTAGGTAGAGTATTGTCTGGGTCTGTGCCACTAGGTGGAGTATTGTCTAGGTCTGTGCCACTAGGTAGAGTATTGTCTAGGTCTGTGCCACTAGGTAGAGTATTGTCTAAGTCTGTGCCACTAGGTAGAGTATTGTCTAAGTCTGTGCCACTAGGTAGAGTATTGTCTGAGTCTGTGCCACTAGGTAGAGTATTGTCTGGCTCTGTGCCACTAGGTAGGGTATTGTCTAAGTCTGTGCCACTAGGTAGAGTATTGTCTAAGTCTGTGCCACTAGGTAGAGTATTGTCTGGGTCTGTGCCACTAGGTAGAGTATTGTCTAAGTCTGTGCCACTAGGTAGAGTATTGTCTAAGTCTGTGCCACTAGGTAGAGTATTGTCTGGGTCTGTGCCACTAGGTAGAGTATTGTCTAAGTCTGTGCCACTAGGTAGATTATTGTCTGAGTCTGTGCCACTAGGTAGGGTATTGTCTGGGTCTGTGCCACTAGGTGGAGTATTGTCTAAGTCTGTGCCACTAGGTAGAGTATTGTCTAGGTCTGTGCCACTAGGTAGAGTGTTGGCTGGGTATGTGCCACTAGGTAGGGTATTGTCTAAGTCTGTGCCACTAGGTAGAGTATTGTCTAAGTCTGTGCCACTAGGTAGAGTATTGTCTAGGTCTGTGCCACTAGGTAGAGTATTGTCTATGTCTGTGCCACTAGGTAGAGTATTGTCTAAGTCTGTGCCACTAGGTAGAGTATTGTCTGGGTCTGTGCCACTAGGTAGAGTATTGTCTAAGTCTGTGCCACTAGGTAGAGTATTGTCTAAGTCTGTGCCACTAGGTAGAGTATTGTCTGGGTCTGTGCCACTAGGTAGGGTATTGTCTAAGTCTGTGCCATTAGGTAGAGTATTGTCTAAGTCTGTGCCACTAGGTAGGGTATTGTCTAAGTCTGTGCCACTAGGTAGGGTATTGTCTAAGTCTGTGCCACTAGGTAGGGTATTGTCTAAGTCTGTGCCACTAGGTAGGGTATTGTCTAAGTCTGTGCCACTAGGTAGAGTATTGTCTGCCTCTGTGCCACTAGGTAGGGTATTGTCTGGGTCTGTGCCACTAGGTAGAGTATTGTCTAAGTCTGTGCCACTAGGTAGAGTATTGTCTAAGTCTGTGCCACTAGGTAGAGTATTGTCTGGGTCTGTGCCACTAGGTAGAGTATTGTCTGCCTCTGTGCCACTAGGTAGGGTATTGTCTGGGTCTGTGCCACTAGGTAGAGTATTGTCTAAGTCTGTGCCACTAGGTAGAGTATTGTCTAAGTCTGTGCCACTAGGTAGATTATTGTCTAAGTCTGTGCCACTAGGTAGAGTATTGTCTGGGTCTGTGCCACTAGGTAGATTATTGTCTAAGTCTGTGCCACTAGGTAGAGTATTGTCTAAGTCTGTGCCACTAGGTAGATTATTGTCTAAGTCTGTGCCACTAGGTAGGGTATTGTCTAAGTCTGTGCCACTAGGTAGAGTATTGTCTAAGTCTGTGCCACTAGGTAGATTATTGTCTAAGTCTGTGCCACTAGGTAGGGTATTGTCTAAGTCTGTGCCACTAGGTAGATTATTGTCTAAGTCTGTGCCACTAGGTAGAGTATTGTCTAAATCTGTTCCACTAGGTAGATTATTGTCTAAGTCTGTGCCACTAGGTAGAGTATTGTCTGGGTCTGTGCCACTAGGTAGATTATTGTCTAAGTCTGTGCCACTAGGTAGGGTATTGTCTAGGTCTGTGCCACTAGGTAGAGTATTGTCTAGGTCTGTGCCACTAGGTAGAGTATTGTCTGGGTCTGTGCCACTAGGTAGAGTATTGTCTAGGTCTGTGCCACTAGGTAGAGTATTGTCTGGGTCTGTGCCACTAGGTAGAGTATTGTCTAGGTCTGTGCCACTAGGTAGAGTATTGTCTAGGTCTGTGCCACTAGGTAGAGTATTGTCTAGGTCTGCGCCACTAGGTGGAGTATTGTCTAGGTCTATGCCACTAGGTGGAGTATTGTCTAGGTCTGTGCCACTAGGTAGAGTATTGTCTAGGTCTGTGCCACTAGGTGGAGTATTGTCTAGGTCTGTGCCACTAGGTAGGGTATTGTCTAGGTCTGTGCCACTAGGTAGAGTATTGTCTGGGTCTGTGCCACTAGGTGGAGTATTGTCTAGGTCTGTGCCACTAGGTGGAGTATTGTCTAGGTCTGTGCCACTAGGTTGAGTATTGTCTAAGTCTGTGCCACTAAATAGAGTATTGTCTAAGTCTGTGCCACTAGGTAGAGTATTGTCTAAGTCTGTGCCACTAGGTAGGGTATTGTCTAAGTCTGTGCCACTAGGTAGGGTATTGTCTAAGTCTGTGCCACTAGGTAGGGTATTGTCTAAGTCTGTGCCACTAGGTAGAGTATTGTCTGCCTCTGTGCCACTAGGTAGGGTATTGTCTGGGTCTGTGCCACTAGGTAGAGTATTGTCTAAGTCTGTGCCACTAGGTAGAGTATTGTCTATGTCTGTGCCACTAGGTAGGGTATTGTCTAAGTCTGTGCCACTAGGTAGATTATTGTCTAAGTCTGTGCCACTAGGTAGAGTATTGTCTGGGTCTGTGCCACTAGGTGGAGTATTGTCTAGGTCTGTGCCACTAGGTAGAGTATTGTCTAGGTCTGTGCCACTAGGTAGAGTATTGTCTAAGTCTGTGCCACTAGGTAGAGTATTGTCTAAGTCTGTGCCACTAGGTAGAGTATTGTCTAAGTCTGTGCCACTAGGTAGAGTATTGTCTAGGTCTGTGCCACTAGGTAGAGTATTGTCTAAGTCTGTGCCACTAGGTAGAGTATTGTCTAAGTCTGTGCCACTAGGTAGGGTATTGTCTAAGTCTGTGCCACTAGGTAGAGTATTGTCTAAGTCTGTGCCACTAGGTAGGGTATTGTCTAAGTCTGTGCCACTAGGTAGAGTATTAGCTAGGTCTGTGCCACTAGGTAGAGTATTGTCTGGGTCTGTGCCACTAGGTAGGGTATTGTCTAAGTCTGTGCCACTAGGTAGAGTATTGTCTAAGTCTGTGCCACTAGGTAGGGTATTGTCTGAGTCTGTGCCACTAGGTAGAGTATTGTCTGGCTCTGTGCCACTAGGTAGGGTATTGTCTAAGTCTGTGCCACTAGGTAGAGTATTGTCTAAGTCTGTGCCACTAGGTAGAGTATTGTCTGGGTCTGTGCCACTAGGTAGAGTATTGTCTAAGTCTGTGCCACTAGGTAGAGTATTGTCTAAGTCTGTGCCACTAGGTAGAGTATTGTCTGGGTCTGTGCCACTAGGTAGAGTATTGTCTAAGTCTGTGCCACTAGGTAGATTATTGTCTGAGTCTGTGCCACTAGGTAGGGTATTGTCTGGGTCTGTGCCACTAGGTGGAGTATTGTCTAAGTCTGTGCCACTAGGTAGAGTATTGTCTAGGTCTGTGCCACTAGGTAGAGTGTTGGCTGGGTATGTGCCACTAGGTAGGGTATTGTCTAAGTCTGTGCCACTAGGTAGAGTATTGTCTAAGTCTGTGCCACTAGGTAGAGTATTGTCTAGGTCTGTGCCACTAGGTAGAGTATTGTCTATGTCTGTGCCACTAGGTAGAGTATTGTCTAAGTCTGTGCCACTAGGTAGAGTATTGTCTAAGTCTGTGCCACTAGGTAGAGTATTGTCTAAGTCTGTGCCACTAGGTAGAGTATTGTCTGGCTCTGTGCCACTAGGTAGGGTATTGTCTAAGTCTGTGCCACTAGGTAGAGTATTGTCTAAGTCTGTGCCACTAGGTAGAGTATTGTCTGGGTCTGTGCCACTAGGTAGAGTATTGTCTAAGTCTGTGCCACTAGGTAGAGTATTGTCTAAGTCTGTGCCACTAGGTAGAGTATTGTCTGGGTCTGTGCCACTAGGTAGAGTATTGTCTAAGTCTGTGCCACTAGGTAGAGTATTGTCTAAGTCTGTGCCACTAGGTAGAGTATTGTCTGGGTCTGTGCCACTAGGTAGGGTATTGTCTAAGTCTGTGCCATTAGGTAGAGTATTGTCTGGGTCTGTGCCACTAGGTAGGGTATTGTCTAAGTCTGTGCCACTAGGTAGGGTATTGTCTAAGTCTGTGCCACTAGGTAGGGTATTGTCTAAGTCTGTGCCACTAGGTAGAGTATTGTCTGCCTCTGTGCCACTAGGTAGGGTATTGTCTGGGTCTGTGCCACTAGGTAGAGTATTGTCTAAGTCTGTGCCACTAGGTAGAGTATTGTCTAAGTCTGTGCCACTAGGTAGAGTATTGTCTGGGTCTGTGCCACTAGGTAGAGTATTGTCTGCCTCTGTGCCACTAGGTAGGGTATTGTCTGGGTCTGTGCCACTAGGTAGAGTATTGTCTAAGTCTGTGCCACTAGGTAGAGTATTGTCTAAGTCTGTGCCACTAGGTAGATTATTGTCTAAGTCTGTGCCACTAGGTAGAGTATTGTCTGGGTCTGTGCCACTAGGTAGATTATTGTCTAAGTCTGTGCCACTAGGTAGAGTATTGTCTAAGTCTGTGCCACTAGGTAGATTATTGTCTAAGTCTGTGCCACTAGGTAGGGTATTGTCTAAGTCTGTGCCACTAGGTAGAGTATTGTCTAAGTCTGTGCCACTAGGTAGATTATTGTCTAAGTCTGTGCCACTAGGTAGGGTATTGTCTAAGTCTGTGCCACTAGGTAGATTATTGTCTAAGTCTGTGCCACTAGGTAGAGTATTGTCTAAATCTGTTCCACTAGGTAGATTATTGTCTAAGTCTGTGCCACTAGGTAGAGTATTGTCTGGGTCTGTGCCACTAGGTAGATTATTGTCTAAGTCTGTGCCACTAGGTAGGGTATTGTCTAGGTCTGTGCCACTAGGTAGAGTATTGTCTAGGTCTGTGCCACTAGGTAGAGTATTGTCTGGGTCTGTGCCACTAGGTAGAGTATTGTCTAGGTCTGTGCCACTAGGTAGAGTATTGTCTGGGTCTGTGCCACTAGGTAGAGTATTGTCTAGGTCTGTGCCACTAGGTAGAGTATTGTCTAGGTCTGTGCCACTAGGTAGAGTATTGTCTAGGTCTGTGCCACTAGGTGGAGTATTGTCTAGGTCTGTGCCACTAGGTGGAGTATTGTCTAGGTCTGTGCCACTAGGTAGAGTATTGTCTAGGTCTGTGCCACTAGGTGGAGTATTGTCTAGGTCTGTGCCACTAGGTAGGGTATTGTCTAGGTCTGTGCCACTAGGTAGAGTATTGTCTGGGTCTGTGCCACTAGGTGGAGTATTGTCTAGGTCTGTGCCACTAGGTGGAGTATTGTCTAGGTCTGTGCCACTAGGTTGAGTATTGTCTAAGTTTGTGCCACTAAATAGAGTATTGTCTAAGTCTGTGCCACTAGGTAGAGTATTGTCTAAGTCTGTACCACTAGGTAGAGTATTGTCTAAGTCTGTGCCACTAGGTAGAGTATTGTCTAAGTCTGTGCCACTAGGTAGAGTATTGTCTAAGTCTGTGCCACTAGGTAGAGTATTGTCTGCCTCTGTGCCACTAGGTAGGGTATTGTCTAAGTCTGTGCCACTAGGTAGAGTATTGTCTAAGTCTGTGCCACTAGGTAGAGTATTAGCTAGGTCTGTGCCACTAGGTAGAGTAGTGTCTAAGTCTGTGCCACTAGGTAGAGAATTGTCTAAGTCTGTGCCACTAGGTAGAGTATTGTCTAAGTCTGTGCCTCTAGGTAGAGTATTGTCTGGGTCTGTGCCACTAGGTAGAGTATTGTCTAAGTCTGTGCCACTAGGTAGAGTATTGTCTAAGTCTGTGCCACTAGGTAGAGTAGTGTCTAAGTCTGTGCCACTAGGTAGAGTATTGTCTGCCTCTGTGCCACTAGGTAGGGTATTAGCTAGGTCCGTGCCACTAGGTAGAGTATTGTCTAAGTCTGTGCCACTAGGTAGAGTATTAGCTAGGTCTGTGCCACTAGGTAGGGTATTGTCTAAGTCTGTGCCACTAGGTAGAGTATTGTCTAAGTCTGTGCCACTAGGTAGAGTATTGTCTAAGTCTGTGCCACTAGGCAGAGTATTAGCTAGGTCCGTGCCACTAGGTAGAGTATTGTCTGGGTCTGTGCCACTAGGTAGGGTATTGTCTAAGTCTGTGCCACTAGGTAGAGTATTGTCTAAGTCTGTGCCACTAGGTAGAGTATTGTCTGGGTCTGTGCCACTAGGTAGAGTATTGTCTAAGTCTGTGCCACTAGGTAGAGTATTGTCTAAGTCTGTGCCACTAGGTAGAGTATTGTCTAAGTCTGTGCCACTAGGTAGAGTATTGTCTAAGTCTGTGCCACTAGGTAGAGTATTGTCTAAGTCTGTGCCACTAGGTAGGGTATTGTCTAAGTCTGTGCCACTAGGTGGAGTATTGTCTAAGTCTGTGCCACTAGGTAGAGTATTGTCTAAGTCTGTGCCACTAGGTAGAGTATTGTCTAGGTCTGTGCCACTAGGTAGAGTATTGTCTAAGTCTGTGCCACTAGGTAGAGTATTGTCTGGGTCTGTGCCACTAGGTAGGGTATTGTCTAAGTCTGTGCCACTAGGTAGAGTATTGTCTAAGTCTGTGCCACTAGGTAGAGTATTGTCTGGGTCTGTGCCACTAGGTAGAGTATTGTCTAAGTCTGTGCCACTGGGTAGGGTATTGTCTAAGTCTGTGCCACTAGGTAGGGTATTGTCTAAGTCTGTGCCACTAGGTAGGGTATTGTCTAAGTCCATGCCACTAGGTAGGGTATTGTCTAAGTCTGTGCCACTAGGTAGGGTATTGTCTGCCTCTGTGCCACTAGGTAAGGTATTGTCTGGGTCTGTGCCACTAGGTAGAGTATTGTCTAAGTCTGTGCCACTAGGTAGAGTATTGTCTAAGTCTGTGCCACTAGGTAGGGTATTGTCTGCCTCTGTGCCACTAGGTAGGGTATTGTCTGGGTCTGTGCCACTAGGTAGAGTATTGTCTAAGTCTGTGCCACTAGGTAGAGTATTGTCTAAGTCTGTGCCACTAGGTAGGGTATTGTCTAAGTCTGTGCCACTTGGTAGATTATTGTCTAAATCTGTGCCACTAGGTAGAGTATTGTCTGGGTCTGTGCCACTAGGTGGAGTATTGTCTAGGTCTGTGCCACTAGGTAGAGTATTGTCTAGGTCTGTGCAACTAGGTAGAGTATTGTCTAAGTCTGTGCCACTAGGTAGAGTATTGTCTAAGTCTGTGCCACTAGGTAGAGTATTGTCTAAGTCTGTGCCACTAGGTAGAGTATTGTCTAAGTCTGTGCCACTAGGTAGGGTATTGTCTAAGTCTGTGCCACTAGGTGGAGTATTGTCTAAGTCTGTGCCACTAGGTAGAGTATTGTCTAAGTCTGTGCCACTAGGTAGAGTATTGTCTAGGTCTGTGCCACTAGGTAGAGTATTGTCTAAGTCTGTGCCACTAGGTAGAGTATTGTCTGGGTCTGTGCCTCTAGGTAGGGTATTGTCTAAGTCTGTGCCACTAGGTAGAGTATTGTCTAAGTCTGTGCCACTAGGTAGAGTATTGTCTGGGTCTGTGCCACTAGGTAGAGTATTGTCTAAGTCTGTGCCACTAGGTAGGGTATTGTCTAAGTCTGTGCCACTAGGTAGGGTATTGTCTAAGTCTGTGCCACTAGGTAGGGTATTGTCTAAGTCTGTGCCACTAGGTAGGGTATTGTCTAAGTCTGTGCCACTAGGTAGGGTATTGTCTGCCTCTGTGCCACTAGGTAAGGTATTGTCTGGGTCTGTGCCACTAGGTAGAGTATTGTCTAAGTCTGTGCCACTAGGTAGAGTATTGTCTAAGTCTGTGCCACTAGGTAGGGTATTGTCTGCCTCTGTGCCACTAGGTAGGGTATTGTCTGGGTCTGTGCCACTAGGTAGAGTATTGTCTAAGTCTGTGCCACTAGGTAGAGTATTGTCTAAGTCTGTGCCACTAGGTAGGGTATTGTCTAAGTCTGTGCCACTAGGTAGATTATTGTCTAAATCTGTGCCACTAGGTAGAGTATTGTCTGGGTCTGTGCCACTAGGTGGAGTATTGTCTAGGTCTGTGCCACTAGGTAGAGTATTGTCTAGGTCTGTGCAACTAGGTAGAGTATTGTCTAAGTCTGTGCCACTAGGTAGAGTATTGTCTAAGTCTGTGCCACTAGGTAGAGTATTGTCTAGGTCTGTGCCACTAGGTAGAGTATTGTCTAAGTCTGTGCCACTAGGTAGAGTATTGTCTAAGTCTGTGCCACTAGGTAGAGTATTGTCTAAGTCTGTGCCACTAGGTAGAGTATTGTCTGGCTCTGTGCCACTAGGTAGGGTATTGTCTAAGTCTGTGCCACTAGGTAGAGTATTGTCTGGCTCTGTGCCACTAGGTAGGGTATTGTCTAAGTCTGTGCCACTAGGTAGATTATTGTCTAAGTCTGTGCCACTAGGTAGAGTATTGTCTGGGTCTGTGCCACTAGGTGGAGTATTGTCTAGGTCTGTGCCACTAGGTAGAGTATTGTCTAGGTCTGTGCCACTAGGTAGAGTATTGTCTAAGTCTGTGCCACTAGGTAGAGTATTGTCTAAGTCTGTGCCATTGGGTAGAGTATTGTCTAAGTCTGTGCCACTAGGTAGAGTATTGTCTAGGTCTGTGCCACTAGGTAGAGTATTGTCTAAGTCTGTGCCACTAGGTAGAGTATTGTCTAAGTCTGTGCCACTAGGTAGAGTATTAGCTAGGTCTGTGCCACTAGTTAGAGTATTGTCTAAGTCTGTGCCACTATTTAGAGTATTGTCTAAGTCTGTGCCACTAGTTAGAGTATTGTCTAAGTCTGTGCCACTAGGTAGAGTATTAGCTAGGTCTGTGCCACTAGGTAGGGTATTGTCTAAGTCTGTGCCACTATTTAGAGTATTGTCTAAGTCTGTGCCACTAGGTAGAGTATTGTCTAAGTCTGTGCCACTAGGTAGAGTATTGTCTAAGTCTGTGCCACTAGGTAGAGTATTGTCTAAGTCTGTGCCACGAGGTAGAGTATTGTCTGGGTCTGTGCCACTAGGTAGGGTATTGTCTAAGTCTGTGCCACTAGGTAGAGTATTGTCTATGTCTGTGCCACTAGGTAGAGTATTGTCTGGGTCTGTGCCACTAGGTAGAGTATTGTCTGCCTCTGTGCCACTAGGTAGGGTATTGTCTGGGTCTGTGCCACTAGGTAGAGTATTGTCTAAGTCTGTGCCACTAGGTAGAGTATTGTCTAAGTCTGTGCCACTAGGTAGATTATTGTCTAAGTCTGTGCCACTAGGTAGAGTATTGTCTGGGTCTGTGCCACTAGGTAGATTATTGTCTAAGTCTGTGCCACTAGGTAGAGTATTGTCTAAGTCTGTGCCACTAGGTAGATTATTGTCTAAGTCTGTGCCACTAGGTAGGGTATTGTCTAAGTCTGTGCCACTAGGTAGAGTATTGTCTAAGTCTGTGCCACTAGGTAGATTATTGTCTAAGTCTGTGCCACTAGGTAGGGTATTGTCTAAGTCTGTGCCACTAGGTAGATTATTGTCTAAGTCTGTGCCACTAGGTAGAGTATTGTCTAAATCTGTTCCACTAGGTAGATTATTGTCTAAGTCTGTGCCACTAGGTAGAGTATTGTCTGGGTCTGTGCCACTAGGTAGATTATTGTCTAAGTCTGTGCCACTAGGTAGGGTATTGTCTAGGTCTGTGCCACTAGGTAGAGTATTGTCTAGGTCTGTGCCACTAGGTAGAGTATTGTCTGGGTCTGTGCCACTAGGTAGAGTATTGTCTAGGTCTGTGCCACTAGGTAGAGTATTGTCTGGGTCTGTGCCACTAGGTAGAGTATTGTCTAGGTCTGTGCCACTAGGTAGAGTATTGTCTAGGTCTGTGCCACTAGGTAGAGTATTGTCTAGGTCTGTGCCACTAGGTGGAGTATTGTCTAGGTCTGTGCCACTAGGTGGAGTATTGTCTAGGTCTGTGCCACTAGGTAGAGTATTGTCTAGGTCTGTGCCACTAGGTGGAGTATTGTCTAGGTCTGTGCCACTAGGTAGGGTATTGTCTAGGTCTGTGCCACTAGGTAGAGTATTGTCTGGGTCTGTGCCACTAGGTGGAGTATTGTCTAGGTCTGTGCCACTAGGTGGAGTATTGTCTAGGTCTGTGCCACTAGGTTGAGTATTGTCTAAGTTTGTGCCACTAAATAGAGTATTGTCTAAGTCTGTGCCACTAGGTAGAGTATTGTCTAAGTCTGTACCACTAGGTAGAGTATTGTCTAAGTCTGTGCCACTAGGTAGAGTATTGTCTAAGTCTGTGCCACTAGGTAGAGTATTGTCTAAGTCTGTGCCACTAGGTAGAGTCTTGTCTGCCTCTGTGCCACTAGGTAGGGTATTGTCTAAGTCTGTGCCACTAGGTAGAGTATTGTCTAAGTCTGTGCCACTAGGTAGAGTATTAGCTAGGTCTGTGCCACTAGGTAGAGTAGTGTCTAAGTCTGTGCCACTAGGTAGAGAATTGTCTAAGTCTGTGCCACTAGGTAGAGTATTGTCTAAGTCTGTGCCTCTAGGTAGAGTATTGTCTGGGTCTGTGCCACTAGGTAGAGTATTGTCTAAGTCTGTGCCACTAGGTAGAGTATTGTCTAAGTCTGTGCCACTAGGTAGAGTAGTGTCTAAGTCTGTGCCACTAGGTAGAGTATTGTCTGCCTCTGTGCCACTAGGTAGGGTATTAGCTAGGTCCGTGCCACTAGGTAGAGTATTGTCTAAGTCTGTGCCACTAGGTAGAGTATTAGCTAGGTCTGTGCCACTAGGTAGGGTATTGTCTAAGTCTGTGCCACTAGGTAGAGTATTGTCTAAGTCTGTGCCACTAGGTAGAGTATTGTCTAAGTCTGTGCCACTAGGCAGAGTATTAGCTAGGTCCTTGCCACTAGGTAGAGTATTGTCTGGGTCTGTGCCACTAGGTAGGGTATTGTCTAAGTCTGTGCCACTAGGTAGAGTATTGTCTAAGTCTGTGCCACTAGGTAGAGTATTGTCTGGGTCTGTGCCACTAGGTAGAGTATTGTCTAAGTCTGTGCCACTAGGTAGAGTATTGTCTAAGTCTGTGCCACTAGGTAGAGTATTGTCTAAGTCTGTGCCACTAGGTAGAGTATTGTCTAAGTCTGTGCCACTAGGTAGAGTATTGTCTAAGTCTGTGCCACTAGGTAGGGTATTGTCTAAGTCTGTGCCACTAGGTGGAGTATTGTCTAAGTCTGTGCCACTAGGTAGAGTATTGTCTAAGTCTGTGCCACTAGGTAGAGTATTGTCTAGGTCTGTGCCACTAGGTAGAGTATTGTCTAAGTCTGTGCCACTAGGTAGAGTATTGTCTGGGTCTGTGCCACTAGGTAGGGTATTGTCTAAGTCTGTGCCACTAGGTAGAGTATTGTCTAAGTCTGTGCCACTAGGTAGAGTATTGTCTGGGTCTGTGCCACTAGGTAGAGTATTGTCTAAGTCTGTGCCACTGGGTAGGGTATTGTCTAAGTCTGTGCCACTAGGTAGGGTATTGTCTAAGTCTGTGCCACTAGGTAGGGTATTGTCTAAGTCCATGCCACTAGGTAGGGTATTGTCTAAGTCTGTGCCACTAGGTAGGGTATTGTCTGCCTCTGTGCCACTAGGTAAGGTATTGTCTGGGTCTGTGCCACTAGGTAGAGTATTGTCTAAGTCTGTGCCACTAGGTAGAGTATTGTCTAAGTCTGTGCCACTAGGTAGGGTATTGTCTGCCTCTGTGCCACTAGGTAGGGTATTGTCTGGGTCTGTGCCACTAGGTAGAGTATTGTCTAAGTCTGTGCCACTAGGTAGAGTATTGTCTAAGTCTGTGCCACTAGGTAGGGTATTGTCTAAGTCTGTGCCACTTGGTAGATTATTGTCTAAATCTGTGCCACTAGGTAGAGTATTGTCTGGGTCTGTGCCACTAGGTGGAGTATTGTCTAGGTCTGTGCCACTAGGTAGAGTATTGTCTAGGTCTGTGCAACTAGGTAGAGTATTGTCTAAGTCTGTGCCACTAGGTAGAGTATTGTCTAAGTCTGTGCCACTAGGTAGAGTATTGTCTAAGTCTGTGCCACTAGGTAGAGTATTGTCTGGGTCTGTGCCACTAGGTAGAGTATTGTCTAAGTCTGTGCCACTAGGTAGAGTATTGTCTAAGTCTGTGCCACTAGGTAGAGTATTGTCTAAGTCTGTGCCACTAGGTAGAGTATTGTCTAAGTCTGTGCCACTAGGTAGAGTATTGTCTAAGTCTGTGCCACTAGGTAGGGTATTGTCTAAGTCTGTGCCACTAGGTGGAGTATTGTCTAAGTCTGTGCCACTAGGTAGAGTATTGTCTAAGTCTGTGCCACTAGGTAGAGTATTGTCTAGGTCTGTGCCACTAGGTAGAGTATTGTCTAAGTCTGTGCCACTAGGTAGAGTATTGTCTGGGTCTGTGCCACTAGGTAGGGTATTGTCTAAGTCTGTGCCACTAGGTAGAGTATTGTCTAAGTCTGTGCCACTAGGTAGAGTATTGTCTGGGTCTGTGCCACTAGGTAGAGTATTGTCTAAGTCTGTGCCACTAGGTAGGGTATTGTCTAAGTCTGTGCCACTAGGTAGGGTATTGTCTAAGTCTGTGCCACTAGGTAGGGTATTGTCTAAGTCTGTGCCACTAGGTAGGGTATTGTCTAAGTCTGTGCCACTAGGTAGGGTATTGTCTGCCTCTGTGCCACTAGGTAAGGTATTGTCTGGGTCTGTGCCACTAGGTAGAGTATTGTCTAAGTCTGTGCCACTAGGTAGAGTATTGTCTAAGTCTGTGCCACTAGGTAGGGTATTGTCTGCCTCTGTGCCACTAGGTAGGGTATTGTCTGGGTCTGTGCCACTAGGTAGAGTATTGTCTAAGTCTGTGCCACTAGGTAGAGTATTGTCTAAGTCTGTGCCACTAGGTAGGGTATTGTCTAAGTCTGTGCCACTAGGTAGATTATTGTCTAAATCTGTGCCACTAGGTAGAGTATTGTCTGGGTCTGTGCCACTAGGTGGAGTATTGTCTAGGTCTGTGCCACTAGGTAGAGTATTGTCTAGGTCTGTGCAACTAGGTAGAGTATTGTCTAAGTCTGTGCCACTAGGTAGAGTATTGTCTAAGTCTGTGCCACTAGGTAGAGTATTGTCTAAGTCTGTGCCACTAGGTAGAGTATTGTCTAGGTCTGTGCCACTAGGTAGAGTATTGTCTAAGTCTGTGCCACTAGGTAGAGTATTGTCTAAGTCTGTGCCACTAGGTAGAGTATTGTCTAAGTCTGTGCCACTAGGTAGAGTATTGTCTGGCTCTGTGCCACTAGGTAGGGTATTGTCTAAGTCTGTGCCACTAGGTAGAGTATTGTCTGGCTCTGTGCCACTAGGTAGGGTATTGTCTAAGTCTGTGCCACTAGGTAGATTATTGTCTAAGTCTGTGCCACTAGGTAGAGTATTGTCTGGGTCTGTGCCACTAGGTGGAGTATTGTCTAGGTCTGTGCCACTAGGTAGAGTATTGTCTAGGTCTGTGCCACTAGGTAGAGTATTGTCTAAGTCTGTGCCACTAGGTAGAGTATTGTCTAAGTCTGTGCCATTGGGTAGAGTATTGTCTAAGTCTGTGCCACTAGGTAGAGTATTGTCTAGGTCTGTGCCACTAGGTAGAGTATTGTCTAAGTCTGTGCCACTAGGTAGAGTATTGTCTAAGTCTGTGCCACTAGGTAGAGTATTAGCTAGGTCTGTGCCACTAGTTAGAGTATTGTCTAAGTCTGTGCCACTATTTAGAGTATTGTCTAAGTCTGTGCCACTAGTTAGAGTATTGTCTAAGTCTGTGCCACTAGGTAGAGTATTAGCTAGGTCTGTGCCACTAGGTAGGGTATTGTCTAAGTCTGTGCCACTATTTAGAGTATTGTCTAAGTCTGTGCCACTAGGTAGAGTATTGTCTAAGTCTGTGCCACTAGGTAGAGTATTGTCTAAGTCTGTGCCACTAGGTAGAGTATTGTCTAAGTCTGTGCCACGAGGTAGAGTATTGTCTGGGTCTGTGCCACTAGGTAGGGTATTGTCTAAGTCTGTGCCACTAGGTAGAGTATTGTCTATGTCTGTGCCACTAGGTAGGGTATTGTCTGAGTCTGTGCCACTAGGTAGGGTATTGTCTGAGTCTGTGCCACTAGGTAGGGTATTGTCGGGGTCTGTGCCACTAGGTGGAGTATTGTCTAAGTCTGTGCCACTAGGTAGAGTATTGTCTAGGTCTGTGCCACTAGGTAGAGTGTTGGCTGGGTCTGTGCCACTAGGTAGGGTATTGTCTAAGTCTGTGCCACTAGGTAGAGTATTGTCTAAGTCTGTGCCACTAGGTAGAGTATTGTCTAGGTCTGTGCCACTAGGTAGAGTATTGTCTAAGTCTGTGCCACTAGGTAGAGTATTGTCTAAGTCTGTGCCACTAGGTAGAGTATTGTCTAAGTCTGTGCCACTAGGTAGAGTATTGTCTAAGTCTGTGCCACTAGGTAGAGTATTGTCTGGCTCTGTGCCACTAGGTAGGGTATTGTCTAAGTCTGTGCCACTAGGTAGAGTATTGTCTAAGTCTGTGCCACTAGGTAGAGTATTGTTTGGGTCTGTGCCACTAGGTAGAGTATTGTCTAAGTCTGTGCCACTAGGTAGAGTATTGTCTAAGTCTGTGCCACTAGGTAGAGTATTGTCTGGGTCTGTGCCACTAGGTAGAGTATTGTCTAAGTCTGTGCCACTAGGTAGAGTATTGTCTGGGTCTGTGCCACTAGGTAGGGTATTGTCTAAGTCTGTGCCACTAGGTAGGGTATTGTCTAAGTCTGTGCCACTAGGTAGAGTATTGTCTGGGTCTGTGCCACTAGGTAGGGTATTGTCTAAGTCTGTGCCACTAGGTAGGGTATTGTCTAAGTCTGTGCCACTAGGTAGGGTATTGTCTAAGTCTGTGCCACTAGGTAGAGTATTGTCTGGGTCTGTGCCACTAGGTAGAGTATTGTCTGGGTCTGTGCCACTAGGTAGAGTATTGTCTAAGTCTGTGCCACTAGGTAGAGTATTGTCTGGGTCTGTGCCACTAGGTAGAGTATTGTCTGGGTCTGTGCCACTAGGTAGAGTATTGTCTTCCTCTGTGCCACTAGGTAGGGTATTGTCTGGGTCTGTGCCACTAGGTAGATTATTGTCTAAGTCTGTGCCACTAGGTAGAGTATTGTCTGGGTCTGTGCCACTAGGTAGAGTATTGTCTGGCTCTGTGCCACTAGGTAGAGTATTGTCTGGCTCTGTGCCACTAGGTAGAGTATTGTCTGGGTCTGTGCCACTAGGTAGGGTATTGTCTAAGTCTGTGCCACTAGGTAGAGTATTGTCTGCCTCTGTGCCACTAGGTAGGGTATTGTCTGGGTCTGTGCCACTAGGTAGAGTATTGTCTAAGTCTGTGCCACTAGGTAGGGTATTGTCTAAGTCTGTGCCACTAGGTAGGGTATTGTCTAAGTCTGTGCCACTAGGTAGAGTATTGTCTAAGTCTGTGCCACTAGGTAGAGTATTGTCTGCCTCTGTGCCACTAGGTAGGGTATTGTCTGGGTCTGTGCCACTAGGTAGAGTATTGTCTAAGTCTGTGCCACTAGGTAGAGTATTGTCTAAGTCTGTGCCACTAGGTAGATTATTGTCTAAGTCTGTGCCACTAGGTAGAGTATTGTCTGGGTCTGTGCCACTAGGTAGAGTATTGTCTGGCTCTGTGCCACTAGGTAGAGTATTGTCTGGGTCTGTGCCACTAGGTAGGGTATTGTCTAAGTCTGTGCCACTAGGTAGGGTATTGTCTAAGTCTGTGCCACTAGGTAGAGTATTGTCTGCCTCTGTGCCACTAGGTAGGGTATTGTCTGGGTCTGTGCCACTAGGTAGAGTATTGTCTAAGTCTGTGCCACTAGGTAGAGTATTGTCTAAGTCTGTGCCACTAGGTAGGGTATTGTCTAAGTCTGTGCCACTAGGTAGATTATTGTCTAAGTCTGTGCCACTAGGTAGACTATTGTCTGGGTCTGTTCCACTAGGTAGAGTATTGTCTGGGTCTGTGCCACTAGGTAGGGTATTGTCTGGCTCTGTGCCACTAGGTAGGGTATTGTCTGGGTCTGTGCCACTAGGTAGAGTATTGTCTAGGTCTGTTCCACTAGGTAGAGTATTGTCTAGGTCTGTGCCACTAGGTAGAGTATTGTCTAGGTCTGTGCCACTAGGTAGGGTATTGTCTAGGTCTGTGCCACTAGGTAGGGTATTGTCTAGGTCTGTGCCACTAGGTAGAGTATTGTCTAAGTCTGTGCCACTAGGTAGAGTATTGTCTAAGTCTGTGCCACTATGTAGAGTATTGTCTGGGTCTGTGCCACTAGGTAGAGTATTGTCTAAGTCTGTGCCACTAGGTAGAGTATTGTCTGGGTCTGTGCCACTAGGTAGAGTATTGTCTAAGTCTGTGCCACTAGGTAGAGTATTGTCTAAGTCTGTGCCACTAGGTAGGGTATTGTCTAAGTCTGTGCCACTAGGTAGAGTATTGTCTAAGTCTGTGCCACTAGGTAGGGTATTGTCTAAGTCTGTGCCACTAGGTAGGGTATTGTCTAAGTCTGTGCCACTAGGTAGAGTATTGTCTGGGTCTGTGCCACTAGGTAGGGTATTGTCTAAGTCTGTGCCACTAGGTAGAGTATTGTCTAAGTCTGTGCCACTAGGTAGAGTATTGTCTAAGTCTGTGCCACTAGGTAGAGTATTGTCTAGGTCTGTGCCACTAGGTAGAGTATTGTCTAAGTCTGTGCCACTAGGTAGAGTATTGTCTGGGTCTGTGCCACTAGGTAGGGTATTGTCTAAGTCT
This sequence comes from Cepaea hortensis, assembly GCA_963921405.1. Lineage (NCBI taxonomy): Eukaryota > Metazoa > Mollusca > Gastropoda > Stylommatophora > Helicidae > Cepaea > Cepaea hortensis. The sequence goes on from OY992876.1 coordinate 390,580,463, forward strand.
GTGCCACTAGGTAGAGTATTGTCTAAGTCTGTGCCACTAGGTAGAGTATTGTCTGGGTCTGTGCCACTAGGTAGAGTATTGTCTAAGTCTGTGCCACTAGGTAGGGTATTGTCTAAGTCTGTGCCACTAGGTAGGGTATTGTCTAAGTCTGTGCCACTAGGTAGGGTATTGTCTAAGTCTGTGCCACTAGGTAGGGTATTGTCTAAGTCTGTGCCACTAGGTAGGGTATTGTCTGCCTCTGTGCCACTAGGTAAGGTATTGTCTGGGTCTGTGCCACTAGGTAGAGTATTGTCTAAGTCTGTGCCACTAGGTAGAGTATTGTCTAAGTCTGTGCCACTAGGTAGGGTATTGTCTGCCTCTGTGCCACTAGGTAGGGTATTGTCTGGGTCTGTGCCACTAGGTAGAGTATTGTCTAAGTCTGTGCCACTAGGTAGAGTATTGTCTAAGTCTGTGCCACTAGGTAGGGTATTGTCTAAGTCTGTGCCACTAGGTAGATTATTGTCTAAATCTGTGCCACTAGGTAGAGTATTGTCTGGGTCTGTGCCACTAGGTGGAGTATTGGCTAGGTCTGTGCCACTAGGTAGAGTATTGTCTAGGTCTGTGCAACAAGGTAGAGTATTGTCTAAGTCTGTGCCACTAGGTAGAGTATTGTCTAAGTCTGTGCCACTAGGTAGAGTATTGTCTAAGTCTGTGCCACTAGGTAGAGTATTGTCTAGGTCTGTGCCACTAGGTAGAGTATTGTCTAAGTCTGTGCCACTAGGTAGAGTATTGTCTAAGTCTGTGCCACTAGGTAGAGTATTGTCTAAGTCTGTGCCACTAGGTAGAGTATTGTCTAAGTCTGTGCCACTAGGTAGAGTATTGTCTGGCTCTGTGCCACTAGGTAGGGTATTGTCTAAGTCTGTGCCACTAGGTAGAGTATTGTCTAAGTCTGTGCCACTAGGTAGAGTATTGTCTGGGTCTGTGCCACTAGGTAGAGTATTGTCTAAGTCTGTGCCACTAGGTAGGGTATTGTCTAAGTCTGTGCCACTAGGTAGGGTATTGTCTAAGTCTGTGCCACTAGGTAGGGTATTGTCTAAGTCTGTGCCACTAGGTAGAGTATTGTCTGCCTCTGTGCCACTAGGTAGGGTATTGTCTGGGTCTGTGCCACTAGGTAGAGTATTGTCTAAGTCTGTGCCACTAGGTAGAGTATTGTCTATGTCTGTGCCACTAGGTAGGGTATTGTCTAAGTCTGTGCCACTAGGTAGATTATTGTCTAAGTCTGTGCCACTAGGTAGAGTATTGTCTGGGTCTGTGCCACTAGGTGGAGTATTGTCTAGGTCTGTGCCACTAGGTAGAGTATTGTCTAGGTCTGTGCCACTAGGTAGAGTATTGTCTAAGTCTGTGCCACTAGGTAGAGTATTGTCTAAGTCTGTGCCATTGGGTAGAGTATTGTCTAAGTCTGTGCCACTAGGTAGAGTATTGTCTAGGTCTGTGCCACTAGGTAGAGTATTGTCTAAGTCTGTGCCACTAGGTAGAGTATTGTCTAAGTCTGTGCCACTAGGTAGAGTATTAGCTAGGTCTGTGCCACTAGTTAGAGTATTGTCTAAGTCTGTGCCACTATTTAGAGTATTGTCTAAGTCTGTGCCACTAGTTAGAGTATTGTCTAAGTCTGTGCCACTAGGTAGAGTATTAGCTAGGTCTGTGCCACTAGGTAGGGTATTGTCTAAGTCTGTGCCACTATTTAGAGTATTGTCTAAGTCTGTGCCACTAGGTAGGGTATTGTCTAAGTCTGTGCCACTAGGTAGAGTATTGTCTAAGTCTGTGCCACTAGGTAGAGTATTGTCTAAGTCTGTGCCACTAGGTAGAGTATTGTCTGGGTCTGTGCCACTAGGTAGGGTATTGTCTAAGTCTGTGCCACTAGGTAGAGTATTGTCTATGTCTGTGCCACTAGGTAGGGTATTGTCTGAGTCTGTGCCACTAGGTAGGGTATTGTCTGAGTCTGTGCCACTAGGTAGGGTATTGTCGGGGTCTGTGCCACTAGGTGGAGTATTGTCTAAGTCTGTGCCACTAGGTAGAGTATTGTCTAGGTCTGTGCCACTAGGTAGAGTGTTGGCTGGGTCTGTGCCACTAGGTAGGGTATTGTCTAAGTCTGTGCCACTAGGTAGAGTATTGTCTAAGTCTGTGCCACTAGGTAGAGTATTGTCTAGGTCTGTGCCACTAGGTAGAGTATTGTCTAAGTCTGTGCCACTAGGTAGAGTATTGTCTAAGTCTGTGCCACTAGGTAGAGTATTGTCTAAGTCTGTGCCACTAGGTAGAGTATTGTCTAAGTCTGTGCCACTAGGTAGAGTATTGTCTGGCTCTGTGTCACTAGGTAGGGTATTGTCTAAGTCTGTGCCACTAGGTAGAGTATTGTCTAAGTCTGTGCCACTAGGTAGAGTATTGTTTGGGTCTGTGCCACTAGGTAGAGTATTGTCTAAGTCTGTGCCACTAGGTAGAGTATTGTCTAAGTCTGTGCCACTAGGTAGAGTATTGTCTGGGTCTGTGCCACTAGGTAGAGTATTGTCTAAGTCTGTGCCACTAGGTAGAGTATTGTCTGGGTCTGTGCCACTAGGTAGGGTATTGTCTAAGTCTGTGCCACTAGGTAGGGTATTGTCTAAGTCTGTGCCACTAGGTAGAGTATTGTCTGGGTCTGTGCCACTAGGTAGGGTATTGTCTAAGTCTGTGCCACTAGGTAGGGTATTGTCTAAGTCTGTGCCACTAGGTAGGGTATTGTCTAAGTCTGTGCCACTAGGTAGAGTATTGTCTGGGTCTGTGCCACTAGGTAGAGTATTGTCTGGGTCTGTGCCACTAGGTAGAGTATTGTCTAAGTCTGTGCCACTAGGTAGAGTATTGTCTGGGTCTGTGCCACTAGGTAGAGTATTGTCTGGGTCTGTGCCACTAGGTAGAGTATTGTCTTCCTCTGTGCCACTAGGTAGGGTATTGTCTGGGTCTGTGCCACTAGGTAGATTATTGTATAAGTCTGTGCCACTAGGTAGAGTATTGTCTGGGTCTGTGCCACTAGGTAGAGTATTGTCTGGCTCTGTGCCACTAGGTAGAGTATTGTCTGGCTCTGTGCCACTAGGTAGAGTATTGTCTGGGTCTGTGCCACTAGGTAGGGTATTGTCTAAGTCTGTGCCACTAGGTAGAGTATTGTCTGCCTCTGTGCCACTAGGTAGGGTATTGTCTGGGTCTGTGCCACTAGGTAGAGTATTGTCTAAGTCTGTGCCACTAGGTAGGGTATTGTCTAAGTCTGTGCCACTAGGTAGGGTATTGTTTAAGTCTGTGCCACTAGGTAGAGTATTGTCTAAGTCTGTGCCACTAGGTAGAGTATTGTCTGCCTCTGTGCCACTAGGTAGGGTATTGTCTGGGTCTGTGCCACTAGGTAGAGTATTGTCTAAGTCTGTGCCACTAGGTAGAGTATTGTCTAAGTCTGTGCCACTAGGTAGATTATTGTCTAAGTCTGTGCCACTAGGTAGAGTATTGTCTGGGTCTGTGCCACTAGGTAGAGTATTGTCTGGCTCTGTGCCACTAGGTAGAGTATTGTCTGGGTCTGTGCCACTAGGTAGGGTATTGTCTAAGTCTGTGCCACTAGGTAGGGTATTGTCTAAGTCTGTGCCACTAGGTAGAGTATTGTCTGCCTCTGTGCCACTAGGTAGGGTATTGTCTGGGTCTGTGCCACTAGGTAGAGTATTGTCTAAGTCTGTGCCACTAGGTAGAGTATTGTCTAAGTCTGTGCCACTAGGTAGGGTATTGTCTAAGTCTGTGCCACTAGGTAGATTATTGTCTAAGTCTGTGCCACTAGGTAGACTATTGTCTGGGTCTGTTCCACTAGGTAGAGTATTGTCTGGGTCTGTGCCACTAGGTAGGGTATTGTCTGGCTCTGTGCCACTAGGTAGGGTATTGTCTGGGTCTGTGCCACTAGGTAGAGTATTGTCTAGGTCTGTTCCACTAGGTAGAGTATTGTCTAGGTCTGTGCCACTAGGTAGAGTATTGTCTAGGTCTGTGCCACTAGGTAGGGTATTGTCTAGGTCTGTGCCACTAGGTAGGGTATTGTCTAGGTCTGTGCCACTAGGTAGAGTATTGTCTAAGTCTGTGCCACTAGGTAGAGTATTGTCTAAGTCTGTGCCACTAGGTAGAGTATTGTCTGGGTCTGTGCCACTAGGTAGAGTATTGTCTAAGTCTGTGCCACTAGGTAGAGTATTGTCTGGGTCTGTGCCACTAGGTAGAGTATTGTCTAAGTCTGTGCCACTAGGTAGAGTATTGTCTAAGTCTGTGCCACTAGGTAGGGTATTGTCTAAGTCTGTGCCACTAGGTAGAGTATTGTCTAAGTCTGTGCCACTAGGTAGGGTATTGTCTAAGTCTGTGCCACTAGGTAGGGTATTGTCTAAGTCTGTGCCACTAGGTAGAGTATTGTCTGGGTCTGTGCCACTAGGTAGGGTATTGTCTAAGTCTGTGCCACTAGGTAGAGTATTGTCTAAGTCTGTGCCACTAGGTAGAGTATTGTCTAAGTCTGTGCCACTAGGTAGAGTATTGTCTAGGTCTGTGCCACTAGGTAGAGTATTGTGTGGGTCTGTTCCACTAGGTAGAGTATTGTCTGGGTCTGTTCCACTAGGTAGAGTATTGTCTAGGTCTGTGCCACTAGGTAGAGTATTGTCTAGGTCTATGCCACTAGGTAGAGTATTGTCTAGGTCTGTGCCACTAGGTAGAGTATTGTCTAGGTCTATACCACTAGGTAGAGTATTGTCTAGGTCTGTTCCACTAGGTAGAGTATTGTCTAGGTCTGTTCCACTAGGTAGAGTATTGTCTAGGTCTGTGCCACTAGGTAGAGTATTGTCTAGGTCTGTTCCACTAGGTGGAGTATTGTCTGGCTCTGTGCCACTAGGTAGAGTATTGTCTGGGTCTGTTCCACTAGGTAGAGTATTGTCTGGGTCTGTTCCACTAGGTAGAGTATTGGCTGGGTGTTTACCACTAGGTAGGGCATTGGTTGTTTCTGTACCACAAAGTAGGGTATTGGCTGGGTCTGTGCCACTAACTCGGGTATTGGCTGGGTCTGTAACACTAGGCAGGGTTGAATCGGTCTGTGCCACTAGGTAGGGTATTGTCTAGGTCTGTGCCACTAGGTAGAGTATTGTCTAAGTCTGTGCCACTAGGTAGAGTATTGTCTAAGTCTGTGCCACTAGGTAGAGTATTGTCTGGGTCTGTGCCACTAGGTAGAGTATTGTCTAAGTCTGTGCCACTAGGTAGAGTATTGTCTGGGTCTGTGCCACTAGGTAGAGTATTGTCTAAGTATGTGCCACTAGGTAGAGTATTGTCTAAGTCTGTGCCACTAGGTAGGGTATTGTCTAAGTCTGTGCCACTAGGTAGAGTATTGTCTAAGTCTGTGCCACTAGGTAGGGTATTGTCTAAGTCTGTGCCACTAGGTAGGGTATTGTCTAAGTCTGTGCCACTAGGTAGAGTATTGTCTGGGTCTTTGCCACTAGGTAGGGTATTGTCTAAGTCTGTGCCACTAGGTAGAGTATTGTCTAAGTCTGTGCCACTAGGTAGAGTATTGTCTAAGTCTGTGCCACTAGGTAGAGTATTGTCTAGGTCTGTGCCACTAGGTAGAGTATTGTGTGGGTCTGTTCCACTAGGTAGAGTATTGTCTGGGTCTGTTCCACTAGGTAGAGTATTGTCTAGGTCTGTGCCACTAGGTAGAGTATTGTCTAGGTCTATGCCACTAGGTAGAGTATTGTCTAGGTCTGTGCCACTAGGTAGAGTATTGTCTAGGTCTATACCACTAGGTAGAGTATTGTCTAGGTCTGTTCCACTAGGTAGAGTATTGTCTAGGTCTGTTCCACTAGGTAGAGTATTGTCTAGGTCTATACCACTAGGTAGAGTATTGTCTAGGTCTATACCACTAGGTAGAGTATTGTCTAGGTCTGTTCCACTAGGTAGGGTATTGTCTGGGTCTGTGCCACTAGGTAGATTATTGTCTAAGTCTGTGCCACTAGGTAGAGTATTGTCTGGGTCTGTGCCACTAGGTAGAGTATTGTCTGGCTCTGTGCCACTAGGTAGAGTATTGTCTGGCTCTGTGCCACTAGGTAGAGTATTGTCTGGGTCTGTGCCACTAGGTAGGGTATTGTCTAAGTCTGTGCCACTAGGTAGAGTATTGTCTGCCTCTGTGCCACTAGGTAGGGTATTGTCTGGGTCTGTGCCACTAGGTAGAGTATTGTCTAAGTCTGTGCCACTAGGTAGAGTATTGTCTAAGTCTGTGCCACTAGGTAGATTATTGTCTAAGTCTGTGCCACTAGGTAGAGTATTGTCTGGGTCTGTGCCACTAGGTAGAGTATTGTCTGGCTCTGTGCCACTAGGTAGAGTATTGTCTGGGTCTGTGCCACTAGGTAGGGTATTGTCTAAGTCTGTGCCACTAGGTAGGGTATTGTCTAAGTCTGTGCCACTAGGTAGAGTATTGTCTGCCTCTGTGCCACTAGGTAGGGTATTGTCTGGGTCTGTGCCACTAGGTAGAGTATTGTCTAAGTCTGTGCCACTAGGTAGAGTATTGTCTAAGTCTGTGCCACTAGGTAGGGTATTGTCTAAGTCTGTGCCACTAGGTAGATTATTGTCTAAGTCTGTGCCACTAGGTAGAGTATTGTCTGGGTCTGTTCCACTAGGTAGAGTATTGTCTGGGTCTGTGCCACTAGGTAGGGTATTGTCTGGCTCTGTGCCACTAGGTAGGGTATTGTCTGGGTCTGTGCCACTAGGCAGAGTATTGTCTAGGTCTGTTCCACTAGGTAGAGTATTGTCTAGGTCTGTGCCACTAGGTAGAGTATTGTCTAGGTCTGTGCCACTAGGTAGGGTATTGTCTAGGTCTGTGCCACTAGGTAGGGTATTGTCTAGGTCTGTGCCACTAGGTAGAGTATTGTCTAAGTCTGTGCCACTAGGTAGAGTATTGTCTAAGTCTGTGCCACTAGGTAGAGTATTGTCTGGGTCTGTGCCACTAGGTAGAGTATTGTCTGGGTCTGTGCCACTAGGTAGAGTATTGTCTGGGTCTGTGCCACTAGGTAGAGTATTGTCTGGGTCTGTGCCACTAGGTAGAGTATTGTCTAAGTCTGTGCCACTAGGTAGGGTATTGTCTAAGTCTGTGCCACTAGGTAGAGTATTGTGTGGGTCTGTTCCACTAGGTAGAGTATTGTCTGGGTCTGTTCCACTAGGTAGAGTATTGTCTAGGTCTGTGCCACTAGGTAGAGTATTGTCTAGGTCTATGCCACTAGGTAGAGTATTGTCTAGGTCTGTGCCACTAGGTAGAGTATTGTCTAGGTCTATACCACTAGGTAGAGTATTGTCTAGGTCTGTTCCACTAGGTAGAGTATTGTCTAGGTCTGTTCCACTAGGTAGAGTATTGTCTAGGTCTATACCACTAGGTAGAGTATTGTCTAGGTCTATACCACTAGGTAGAGTATTGTCTAGGTCTGTTCCACTAGGTAGAGTATTGTCTAGGTCTGTTCCACTAGGTAGAGTATTGTCTAGGTCTGTGCCACTAGGTAGAGTATTGTCTAGGTCTGTTCCACTAGGTGGAGTATTGTCTGGCTCTGTGCCACTAGGTGGAGTATTGTCTGGCTCTGTTCCACTAGGTAGAGTATTGTCTGGGTCTGTTCCACTAGGTAGAGTATTGGCTGGGTGTTTACCACTAGGTAGGGCATTGGTTGTTTCTGTACCACAAAGTAGGGTATTGGCTGGGTCTGTGCCACTAACTCGGGTATTGGCTGGGTCTGTAACACTAGGCAGGGTTGAATCGGTCTGTGCCACTAGGTAGGGTATTGTCTATGTCTGTGCCACTAGGTAGAGTATTGTCTAAGTCTGTGCCACTAGGTAGAGTATTGTCTAAGTCTGTGCCACTAGGTAGAGTATTGTCTGGGTCTGTGCCACTAGGTAGAGTATTGTCTAAGTCTGTGCCACTAGGTAGAGTATTGTCTGGGTCTGTGCCACTAGGTAGAGTATTGTCTAAGTCTGTGCCACTAGGTAGAGTATTGTCTAAGTCTGTGCCACTAGGTAGGGTATTGTCTAAGTCTGTGCCACTAGGTAGAGTATTGTCTAAGTCTGTGCCACTAGGTAGGGTATTGTCGTGCCACTAGGTAGGGTATTGTCTAAGTATGTGCCACTAGGTAGAGTATTGTCTGGGTCTGTGCCACTAGGTAGGGTATTGTCTAAGTCTGTGCCACTAGGTAGAGTATTGTCTAAGTCTGTGCCACTAGGTAGAGTATTGTCTAAGTCTGTGCCACTAGGTAGAGTATTGTCTAGGTCTGTGCCACTAGGTAGAGTATTGTGTGGGTCTGTTCCACTAGGTAGAGTATTGTCTGGGTCTGTTCCACTAGGTAGAGTATTGTCTAGGTCTGTGCCACTAGTTAGAGTATTGTCTAGGTCTATGCCACTAGGTAGAGTATTGTCTAGGTCTGTGCCACTAGGTAGAGTATTGTCTAGGTCTATACCACTAGGTAGAGTATTGTCTAGGTCTGTTCCACTAGGTAGAGTATTGTCTAGGTATGTTCCACTAGGTAGAGTATTGTCTAGGTCTATACCACTAGGTAGAGTATTGTCTAGGTCTATACCACTAGGTAGAGTATTGTCTAGGTCTGTTCCACTAGGTAGAGTATTGTCTAGGTCTGTGCCACTAGGTAGAGTATTGTCTAGGTCTGTTCCACTAGGTGGAGTATTGTCTGGCTCTGTGCCACTAGGTAGAGTATTGTCTGGGTCTGTTCCACTAGGTAGAGTATTGTCTGGGTCTGTTCCACTAGGTAGAGTATTGGCTGGGTGTTTACCACTAGGTAGGGCATTGGTTGTTTCTGTACCACAAAGTAGGGTATTGGCTGGGTCTGTGCCACTAACTCGGGTATTGGCTGGGTCTGTAACACTAGGCAGGGTTGAATCGGTCTGTACCACTAGGTAGCGTATTGGCTGGGTTTGTACCACTAGGTAGCATAATGGCAGGATCTGTACCACTAGGTAGCGTGTTGACTAGATCTGTACTACTACGCAGTGTATTTATGCACTATATAGCAGATGTAATCAGCAGCATTTGCGATTATGCGTATGTTCGGATAGAAAAATGGAACGGAAGGAATATACCACGGAATCCCGTCGACATTAAGTACTCCGAGGAAAGGTAAGACGGAAACATAATCAGACTACATCTGGTACCAATAGTATTGGGACTCTTCGCTGGTTGTTACGGATTAGGACTGAGAACGTTTCGGAATGTCGCGGGAGCTATAACGTTGCTTCTTTACTCAGCTCAACCCACCTCAGCGTAATTAGTTTGACTATTATTATTATTATTAGAGTTTCGTTATCGCAACTGTTCGTTCACTAAACGTGTTCAGCGTCAACAATATAACCAGTCGAAGACATTGGCAGCTTTAAAAATACAATTACGGAAAACACTGGCCGTTGCGGTGACAAATCTTCATCAGTAAACAAGAAGAAGAAGACAGAACAGCATATGAAATACGGAGAAGCCACTGCAGTGCTTTTAATGGTAGCCTGAAAATCAGACAGCATTGATATAGTTCGTCAAAGAAATGGTTTAATGAATTCGCGTATTCCAGTTTATTATCGATATGCCAGTTAGAGAATTCCCTATAGCCATTGTAGTTTAGGTGCAAGTCCAGATACGATAGAAGTGAATCGAATCCATGACCACAGGGCAGTCTGGCATGTTCTCTAGCCTCTATGCTATCACGGGTCCCGGGCATAATATTCTACTCTTACATTTGTTTAACACATGTGCTGTCAGCTCGTTCCGTAGCGAAGGGTTTTACTGAAGCAAATCCGTAATCCCGCATAGCGCGTTCGAAAAAAGCTGTGGGCGATTTGGTAGCAGGCCGCCTTGCATTAGTTTCCCATACAAAGGTGTGAGTGCCTGTCGTTCAGAAAGCAATGGCCAACTACTGAATGTAAATTTGCCAAGAGATCACGAACAGCCAAACAACTGCAACCTCCTGTAAAGGGTATGCAACTAACAATTAACTCACAATTGTATAAACAAATCGGCACTTGATGGCTAATGTCGGCAGTGTTACCCCTGCGACCTATGGTCTCAATAACATTTCCTGACACCAATTTTAGCTGGTTCGACTTGGGAGTCAGGGTAATCATCATCATCAAGTGCCCTGCCAGCTGGCGTGGGCTTGCATGACTCTCAACAGATCTCGGTCTTTGGTGTTCTGGATCAACTCTGCTGATGATATTCCTCCATGCCATCGTCTCAATCCATCCAGCATCATTTATCTTGGTCTGCGTCTGCCTCTCTTCCCCTCGATCATTCCAGTTGTCACTATGTTTTGCAATGCCTCTCTTCTCATCACAAGATGGAAAAATTATGTTTGTCTCTTTCTTATTGTTGTATATAGTGTTCTAGTTTCATTAGTCTGTTTCAGGCAATCATTGTTAGTTACTCTGGTAGTCCAAGGAATTCGCAACATTCGTCTCATGAACCACATCTCTGTTATACATCATCCATGTGATGTTATAAATGCCCCTAGGTAATTAAAATTATCCACTTGTATATGATTCTTTTCCTTCTATGTCTAAGTCACATTTTGGCGTCATCTTTTTCTTTGATATTACAATTGTTACTGTTTTTATTATTATTTTTTTTTATATTCAAGGAGAGTCATTTCATTGCACTCCTTGTTACTATAATGTCCAACAATTACTGTAGGTCTGTTGCATTATCCGCCACCAATACTGTGTCATCCGCATAGGGTATATTATTTTTATTATAACCCCTGATTAGTATTGCTGGCGTCTCTTTGATCTCTCTCATTATTGCTTCGCTATAGAGGGAGAAGAGATCTGGTGACAAGCATACCCCTGTCGTAATCAGGGTCAGTGTTCAATAAAAGACAACGAGCTAGTCACTGCGTTACCGTAGCTGTCTGTTGTGCAAGTGTTGTGACAAGGCACTGGTTTCAGAACACATGCAGCAAATTATGTACAGACGTACTTGTAACAGTTAACCATCGTAAATTCTGAACGATGTTATGCGTTATCATATCGCCTGCCTGCTTAATCTACATATTTCTCTTTACTTTGAGTGATCTGTTAACGTCGCTGTTCGCTTAAACTATAGAATGTCAGAACTTGTGCATGTTTTCAAGAGGCAACGAAAGCTTTGCTAACACCAGTGAACATCAGGAATCCATAATATATTGTTGTTTTTATATCACACAATGTGTGTCTGACCAACCTTCCTCTCCTACTTGTATCGTAGTTGTTATCTGTCCCGGTATTCTTCATTTGTAGCACAGCAAACTGCCACTACGTGTCATGGGATCTGTACTCTCTTGTTCCACATAATTAATGTGCTGTGCTCTGATACTGGCGTTATGAGGCAGAGGATGAGAAGGTCTTTTCTGTCTGTCTGTCTGTCTGTCTGTCTGTCTGTCTGTCTGTCTGTCTGTCTGTCTGTCTGTCTGTCTTTATCACTGTGACGAAACGCCTACAGATCGGCAGTGTTATTCCGCGTAAGCAGAATGGTGTTATATCGGTAGGATGACAATTGATAGGAAGTATTTATGATACTATTGTTACTGCTTGTTTTCAATGTCCGTCCGCGAGAATGACCGTGCGTGTTCCATCTTACGTTCGTCTAGGAAGCCGACTGGGAGGTAGGCCGGTACGCACAACCCGTTAGGTTACCGGTCTGACCCAAAGCGATCGTGCATATCCGATGGGTGAACACACCCGATCGAGGGTGATGCGGCACTCCGTAATTCGAGGCCATTGTGTCTAGATAAAGCTAGGATTTGAACATAACCCATTTCTGTCTCTCATATTCTACTCTTCTGGAAACCTGACTCTGTTCATGGAGTACTGGGAGTACTGCCGTGAAGTAGTAGTAGGTGAGGGGAATAAACCCCCCCCCCCCCAAAAAAAAAAAAAAAAAAAAAAAGGTGAAGCCAGAGTTTGGTCGTGGAGAGTCTGGAGGCTTGCTACATTGGATGACGTGACTTACGTCGTCACGGGACAAGGTACACGGGACCCACAGTAGCTGTGGGAAAGTGTAATGGTGGATGGCCACCAACGCTGTGCTCGACCGGCACAGGTATGACTGACCTGGAAGATAGTCAGTGAATAAAAGGGCAACTCAGGATCTGGGACAGGGATCCCAGAACTGACGCTATGGCTGTGATATGAGTTGGTTATTTAAGTGTAACAATTCATAAGTTCTCCTTAGTTAATACTATAGTAATGAATTATCAGGAGTATAATTTATTATGGTCATATAGTTATTAATGTGTGTAATTGATCAGTCCATGGGTTAACGGATTGGTGAATTGATGAGTCTGTCAGGAAGGAGATGTCCGGCTGGACACCTTCTCGATAAAGTAATCACTACACTGAAAGGGAAGTAGGTGTATATGTTGATTGAGGATGGAAGATGAAACCGGATTGGACTGGCACCAGGTGGAAGATGCTTTGACAGAGTCATATAGTCGACTCTGGTGCTAGGGGTTATTTGTAGCCCAGAAGTGTTACTTGACTGAACAGGTGTGCTATTGCTTTCTCTAACATCATTATGCCTATACATTTTGGGTACAAGTAGATCTATGATGTGATGATTTCATACTCATGTTGGTATCATGAGGAATGACTGAGAGGCAGGTGACATGGTGGAGATGCTGTTAGTCTTTGTTGTAGTTGAGTACTCACACTAACCTCTCCGGGTTTCAGGATCTGTTATTGCTATACTGAAGAAGATTCGAGAGCTTCACCATGAGCTCTATGGGCCCACTCATTCCAGTGCCTATCACGATGTTAATTGAGGCCATACTGGGAGTGGTCTTCTGATTCTGCGAGATCAATGTTGGAAGGAGCTGAGTGCTGAATATGTCGGTAGGTCTAGGTTAGGACCTCCGCCAAGAGTCCGACGAGTGTCATCCGATCCCGAGGGGATCCAACACTGAAACGTCTGGTGATTCTAGCCAGTGAAGCACTGGTGAAATTCTACTCAGTGTAAACCTTGGTGATTGCAAGGTCATGAACTTTCAAGTTGAGCCAAGTGATCATTGTTACCGGTCATCATGGTCTCTGTTATGCTTCCGGCCCGGCTGGGTTGTCATGGGACACCGTGTATAATTTTATGCTTGAATAGTGTATTCTACATTGGTTTACCTTTATGAAGCCAACACGTGGTCCAGTGACCTAAGACATTGATTACATAAGGGGTGGAAACACCAGAAGGACATGTTTGTTAAGGTAGGGAGCTACCTCATTCCAACGTGGTGAACTGTTGACAGTGTATGCTAGGTTGTGATTGATACCCCTCGATCAGGGTAGTTACATGAGACTGTGTGAAGATCTATTTGTCCAAGGACATGGAAATAAGGTGAAGTGTTTAGTCACCTGATAGACTTTGCCAGTGACTTTTTGTGTTCATGTGGAGCAACCGCTCATTTTGTAGGTGACATATCAGAGGGTGGGTCACTTATGAGATAGAAGAGTGACCAGGCTTTTGTGTATTTTGATACGGTGCTACATGGAATTTTTCTGCTGTATGTGGGAGACCGCTAATATTCTAGGGTCGGCCCAGACTTCATCAGGAGTGTGACGAGGGAAATAGTACGACAGCAAGGAAGGATCCTTGTTCATCGGTGCAGTGTCAGTCAGGCAGTGGTACTGCGCTTGATCAGCCCGTGATTGGTTCTCTGTGTGAAGCGGGAACTTTGGAGAGGCAGCAGACCTTGGAGTTCCGGTCCACTGAAGGAGCCTGGGTGAGTCGCTACCATGACTGGACAACCGCACGAGCTATCGTCCGCCTCCATGATGAAGAAACCTCATCTGCATATCTGCTTTTGTACATAGGACCTTCTAGTCTGGCTTTCAGCCATCCTTCTCTGTGTTGTGGTTGACTTAGTTCAGAATTAAATTTTTGTTCTCTTAGCTATGACTTTGTGCAGTGATATGACTTGTGTCTTGTCCGAGCCCCCTTGGGGTAGGGAATCCTAGGTGAGGGAGGGGAGGTCCAGCTGTCCCGGCTTGTGTGGGGCCTGGTAGATGAAGAGTGCTATTGAGGTGGTTGGAGCAAAGGCTGGGGATATTATCTATCGTGGCAAACCAGTCCAAGCCCCGGCGGTCTTGTCAAAATCACTGTTGTGGATTTAACGTGTACAAGTTGCAAAAGGGTCCTTATATTTTTTATTCCTTATCCGAGAATCCAATCTTACTATCCACAATATAAACCTCCCAGGCATTAAACTCAGATTCGAATCCGGTAACTTCTGAACCAAAAGCTCATACAGAAACCGCTCAGTCACGAATCAGCCGCAAATCCTCTTGAGTGCTTTCCATATTTGTGTTTTTTACGTTCAAATTCAAGTATGTTGGGTTTTCTCTCGTGGCGGTGAAGTATGATCTAATGAGAAGCAGTAGTTTCTTCTTTCCTCCTGTTTAGATACACTCATTGGCTGTAATTATGGTTTCCGGGATTCCCACTATACGCGTTATTCCCACCTGACGCGCTATTCAATCCTGACGCACTATTCCCACCTGACGCGCTATTCCCACCTGACAGGAAATCAACTGAGCGCCAAACAATACTATGTGTGTTTATTTATGTAACTGTCTACGTGGCCTCAACGGATTCCCCAACTGATTTCCTGTGTTATACGTGTGCAGCATTAGAACCGACCAATCATTTCTCTTCTTTAAATGTTTGTTAATACTGGACACAGCATTTACGGTCCGATGTGTTTGTGTGCTTGTTATTTGACCTATGCTGGTTTAATATAAATTATGAGACCTATGGTGCTATCTCAATGGTTTGATACGAATTCTGTCCGTATTCCATAGTTGTAGGTTCATGTGTATGATACACATGATAATGAAGTAACATTTTTTGGAGTATCTAGTTGGTCATGCGTCGAAGTAAACTTGTTCCTGCAGCGAGGCTCTGTCGCCATTTGCAGGTGACAGGTTCAAATCCCGGTCGGTAACTATAGCCTTCAAATTTCATGTTGTCCAGTGCGTCCTCTAGTCTCTGCTTCCTTCTTCTCATTCTGTTAGCGCCAAACAATAGTACGTGTGTTTAGTTTGTAACTATTCCCACCTGACTCGCTACAGCGACATGCAAAAGTAAAGGACCACTTTACACTGACATATATGGTATATGGTGCTGGACCCATATTTGTATAGATGTATCAGCACACCGAGGATGATGTGGTTAATATCACACCTGTCGTCTTCTCTTTCTAAACAATTTTAAGGCATTCATTCGACTCGGGAGTCGGAGTCAAGTTTCAACATCCATATCCGCCCCGATCGGGTCGAAACTATGACCACCGGGCGGAAGGTGGGTGTATAGCCACCACAGCACCGAGGCTCCCACGGCGAAATATGTCAGCAGTTAGTTGTGCAGTAAATTGCCTGTGTCTTCATGAGGTAAGTGCGGGGGAAATATATGTACATATACGAGATCTATATATTAATTAATTCATTCATTCATTCATTCATTCATTCATTCATTCATTCAGTAGCATGACCTTCGCAGAACCTCTCCCCCATAACAACCTTCCGGAAAACCTCTCGATCATAAGCAAGATGTCCGGCGTCCGATACACCAATTTGGAGATCATCCGTCACATTCTGCACCCATCTTCTCTTTGGACGTCCTCTTCCTCTCTTCCCAGGCATAAACTCCCCCCCCCCCCCCCCATTATTGTTCTCTCCAAGCTTTCGTGACGTTTCAAGTGACCACAATATTTCAACTTTCTTTGTTTTATCATCTTTGATAGCCAACCTTCTTCAATATTCAGCTCTTGAAGTATGGATGCATTTGTTCTTTTCTTTATCCAAGATATTATTATAAATCTTCTATAACATTAATATTCAAACTCAATAATGCGCTATTCAGCTTGTTTAGTAAGTGTCCAGGTCTCACAGACGCATGTTGCAATGGCAGTTGTTTTAGACTTTTAAGAGCAATTGCTATTCGCTTTTTAACTTCTGTCGTTGTGTCACTATTGTTGGTATTCAATGAGCCAAGATATTTAAAAGTTTCCACCACCTCCGATTGTTCCTTATTAATGTATAATTCTTACTCTTGTAGTTTTTATCTGTATGCATTATCTTTGTGTTTGCTATGTTAAGATATAAGTTGTGATTTTAAATTGAGTTGAGGTTATTAGGTTTACTATGCCATTCTGTGTTGCGGATAGCAATACTGTATCATCAGCATACCGTATCTCTGGTATGTCATGACCACCGATATTTAGGGCATCATATAGCTCCCTATCTATATCATCTCTTACATTTGTCATTATATTTTCGGCGTACAGGTTAAACAAATAGGGTGACAGCACGCAGCCCTGACGGACTCCTTGCTGGATGTTAAACTAATCTTATGTCTCTCCATCTATTCTAACCGCTGTTTGTTAGTCTAGATCAGTGTTTCCCAACCTTTTTTGTGCCATGCCCCACTTAAGCCTTTCTAAAATTCATATTGCCCCCCTCCCCCGCCCCACGCCCCCCCCCCCTCAACATATACATTATTTTTAATATTCAAAAATTGAAATGTTCACTAAAGAAACTTGAATGATAGGTTTTAGGAAGAAATAACTAGGTAATTATTGAGCAAACACAGTAAGTAAATTTTCAAAACATATAATGGAGAACTGAAATTCAAGTACAAAATAATTTTAATGAAAGATTTTTCTATATTATTTTAATTATTAGTAATTATTTATTATTTACATTTAGTGAGATCCTTGCGCTTGATGCTTGCTGCAAAGAGATCTTATGTCAGGTTCCAATTTAGTTAACTTCAGTCTCAAGTCTCCCCGTTTTGTTATATTCAGCCGATTTCTTCCATTTTCGAATTGCCCCCCTTAACAGTCAAATTGCCCCCCTGTGGGGCTTGGGCCCCACGTTGGGAAACACTGGTCTAGATAGAGCATTTTTATGAGTTCATTCTTTTTTTCATTTTTATTAGTTCACTAAAGTACAGGACTGACATTACATGTGATAGAAAGCACATATTCCTCATGATTTCCTAAAGTTGCTGGTGTTGTACACAGTCAAATGCCTTTGAATAATTCACAAAACATGAGAATAGGTATACATGACGCCCACAGAAATGTCTTCCCAAGAAAGTTCCTGGTACCCATTTCAGACTAGGTCAGCCTGGGAGCGCATGACTGTCGAAAAATAAAAAAAAAATTAATAAATCCCTGAATCTATGGAGATTCTATGTACAGGCTCTAGGCGTGTTGGTCACACAACGCTAGACCCAAACTTTTCTAGACAAATCTGCTCTGGTTGGGGGAGATGTGTTCAGTATCACGCAGCCCGCTTTTACTTCTCAAGACATTTTCTCGTGTCCATTTTAGGCTACATCGTCCTGGGAGCTGTGGTCAGTTTTAACAATTCGAATCCACCCCGATACGGATCCAAACTGTGACCAATTACATGCAGGATAATGTCATTCGTCAATATATTGATCTTGAATTCGTGTCCGCACTTTGCAGGACGTTGCAATCAACTACAACCCCTATTGTCTATTTGTGATTTACTAGGCAGCTTTATGTGTAGATATGTACGTGTTTTCTGAATAAGAAGTCATTGTTGAAGTCCACCCAATGACTTATGGAAATAACCTGCTACACCGCGGTCAGACGAGTCAATAAAATCGCGTTTAGCTTCTCAGTCAAGTCGACCTCCTAAGCGAGATTTGGTTGTTTTAGTTTTAAATGTGTATGCTAATCGCCATATACATCGTAGAGAAGCGATAATGTTATTAAGGTTATACTATACTAAATGCAAAAGCCAAAAGCGAAAAATTCGAATCCCCATGAAAACCCGTTCTAATAGGCCTAGACCTGGGCTCGCTTATCGAATCAGGTTAACATGGAAAATACAGGACGTTGCGTCCACTAGCCTTCATCACAAACAATTACATACACAAAACACAGCATATAATAACGGGTTGGGAAGAATGAGCAGATGAAATTTTTACAACAATGGAGAGAACAGGAAAATAATATTGAAGTAAAAAAATGAGTTAATTAGCTCAGAATCCCATTTTCATTTTTTGGTTATTCTATATTGTTTCATTCCCATAGATTTATTGCAGTTCCACTAATTATATTCAGGCTAAAATGAGGACAAGACATCCTGGGAAGTGAAACCAGACGGCAAAATGTTTACCACATCACCCATTGAATGCCGACTGGTCTAAAGTATAGGGCTGACACCATCTAAGCAGTACGAGCCGTGCAGTTAAAAGGGTCATTGACTGTACAGCCAGGCTTTGTAGACATTTCAAGATAATGCAGTTTGCTAAAGCGCTTGCCGGGGTTCATTAATGCGTTCTGACCAAACAGCAAGAAGACGCTTGTTACGATGAGTGGGGCAAATAGGGAAGAACCAATCCGCATAGCTGTTTCATAAGACTAAGCATTTCAAATATGATTATATCAAACATATCCAAGACCAAATACAGTGATATTTTCACAGTGTCTCTATTTCAGATTGGAAGTGAGCCTCAATTGTTTGACATGACCACACAAGTTGCCCATAGACGATCTTCCATTTTTAGCGACTTACCTTAATTCAACAATCAGCCGGCACTTTGAGAAATAGACAAGATGGACAACAGCAGATGTGTTCTTGTACAACCCTTAATCCTTTTTTGGGGGGATTTACAGTGGCGCAGAGTGTGGATGCTGTGTGTTATTTGTTAGTTCATTAACACTAATTACAATATGGCGAACTCCGACACTGCACAACAATACACATTATTTTATTGCTTCTTTAGCTATGTGTGACATTTGTACAAGTATTGCTCTCGTGGCAAATCGTGTACTACACTTCCTACAGTTTGTTGAATATGCTCAATTAAAGAACACTCTAGATGCTTTCATACTTGGAGTATCCTACTCTTCAGTATTTTCGTCAGTTCTCCATCTGACAGTCATTGCTTTAGATCGTTATATTTATATTCTAAAATCGTTGTATTATATCACCCATATGACTAGAAAATACAACGTGTACTCACTCCTGTTTATTTGGATATCAACTCTGATTCATATTTGTCTTCCATTACTAGTCTTTAACAATGACACATTAATATTTGATTGCACAATATTGAGTCCTCCGTTTGAGTTGTGCATTTGGAATGTTATCTCTTATATCATGTTTTCCTTTTTTATATGTGGATGCTATTTTCAGATAGCTTATGTCGCCTTTCAGCGTGATAAGGTAAAAAGAGCTCGGAGTCAGCACAGCTGTACACCACAAGTCGTCATTATTGTTACAGCCAATTGGAAAGCTACTGTAAAAAGTATTCAATACAGACCTACAAGCACTTGGAATCAACGACTGGCAAGAGAAGGTCAACCAGAGAGACGAATGGAGACGGATTGTTTCTGCAGCAAAGAACCTCAATGGCTCGGAACGCTGAAGAAGAAGAAGAAGATGATTGGGACGTTTCTTGTTTGTTGTACTCCCTTGGTCGCTACCACATTGCTGTCACAATCAGCATACAATGTACCAACATACATTTCATTGTCAAGTGGTTTCAGTTTTGAAACCCAACCAGTCTTAAATTGTATACCTAACTTTAAAATGAATGCACATTTTCGAATAGGAATTAAGAAACTGTTCTAAAAATGTCTTGTGATTTGCAGTAAACAAAATATTATCAAAGAACATTTCGAGCCAAAATAGGCCTTATCAGCCATCTTAGAACTCATGGCTTCATACTTTAAAGCTCACTGTATGAAATGAATGGTCATCAACACAACAAACACAATGTACCAATATACATTTCATTTTCTAGTATTTTTCTTTTTCACATTCTGCCAGTCTTAAATTGTATGCCTAGTTTTAGAATTAATGCACATTTTCAAATATAAATTAAGAAATTGTTTTCATTAGTATGTCTTCGTTCATAAAATTCACTATTATAGACATTAACGCGGGGTGTGAATGCGAGTGAAGAAGCAGGAGCAGCCGAGCACCCATACACCAGCATTCAGATATGGGTTTGTAGTGTAATATGATGGGTTGTTGGGAAACGACGAAGAAGACAGAGGGGTGCGATTGCACCAATGGGTGGGGTATTGATGCACCATATTACAGACGTGCCACCCGGAAGACCCCAACAAGCGATATTAGGATGTGTGTAAACAAGACATGACAACCCTTGGCATAGATCCAGACACGTGGGAAAGAGCTACAACAGACAGATGTTCCTGGAGAAGAGTTGTACGAAACGGACTGGTGCTCTCTGAGCGTAATCTGATCCAACAAACTGAGGAAAGGCGGCACAGGCTTAAAACGCAGTCACTTACTGCGGGACTTGCCTAGTCTTACAGATGCGGAAACGGTGACAGAGATTGTCACTCTCGCATTGGACTATACAGTCACCAGCGGTGCTATCAGGTGCCTCCCCAGCGGCACAACTCTATAGTCCTTCAGGACTGTAAGAGGCCTCCTCACTACTACAACTACTACTACTACTACTACTACTACTACTACTACTACTACTACTACTACTACTACTACTACTACTACTACTACTACTACTACTACAGATGTGTTAAGGACATTGGGATCATGCACACGGCGTGGAGGAAACACTACACCATGTTTACCTGGAGAAAATGGTGGACCAGAGAGTGGCCAGATGATCTGGCTGACACTCAGTACTCCGAGAAAAGGCCCGACGGACACATAATCAGGCTAGTACCATTAGTATTGGGACTCTTCGCTGGTTGAAGAAGAGGACAGAACGCATATGGGAATATCCCGAGTGCAGTGATATCTGTTGTTGTCTTACATCAACTAAACTCAGTGTAATATGTTCTACTATTATATTTAGAGTTCCACTTTCGTACCTGCTCGTGTACACAATATGTTCGTGTTGGCTTGCTATTTAAACTAACATTACGAAAATAGTGGACATGTCGGCTACACACCTTCATCACCAAACAACAATAAGAAGGCAGAACGGCACATAAACAGCAGGGATAGCACTACAGTGACTATACTGGAAGTCGGAAAATACAGAAACCATTAAAGTTCTTTGTCAAGCTAATGATGTCATAAAATCATTCATTTTAGTTCATTAGCCATCTGCCAGCTAGAACCTACTCTTTTTAAGTATCTTCGGCAAAGACAAGAGAAACGTGAGAAGTCTGCATCTAATTACGAAAAAGATCAAATCAACGTAAAATTACCTAGAAAGTAACAACCAATAAACGCTGCAGTTGATTCCGAAGTCCTGCAAAACATAGCAGACCCGTTGGTGTAATGGCTAGGACCACACGCTGACATTGGCATAAGCGTGGTCGTACAATCATTTGATACCTGTACTCGGCTTTCTCTGAGTGAGGGAAAGACTGGTCATTTATTCCTCCTTGCACCCAGGCCTAAAATGTGATGCTCCTTGCACTTCACAAACCCTCAGCGGGTTATTGCTAGGGGTCTTTTTTCTGTTGCTGATATTATTTGTTGTTGTTGGTATTATTTCTTGTTGTTGATATTATTTGTTGTTGTTAATATTGTTTGTTGTTGTTGATATTATTTGTTGTTGTTGATATTATTTGTTGTTGATATTATTTGTTGTTGTTGATATTATATGTTGTTGTTGATATTGTTTGTTGATGTTGATATGATATGCTGTTGTTGATATAATTTTTGTTATTTATATTATTTGTTGTTGTTGATATTATTTTTTTTTGTTGATATTATTTGTTGTTGTTGATATTATTATTTGTTGTTGATATTATTTGTTGTTGTTGATATTATTTGTTGGTGTTGATATTATTTGGTGTTGTTAATATTATTTGTTGTTGATATTATTTGTTGTTGTTGATATTATTTTTTTTTGTTGATATTATTTGTTGTTGTTGATATTATTTGTTGTTGTTGATATTATTTGTTGTTGTTGATATTATTTGTTGTTGTTGATATTGTTTGTTGATGTTGATATTATATGCTGTGGTTGATATTATTTGTTATTGTTGATATTATATGTTGTTGTTTACATTTGTTGTTGTTGATCTTGTTTGGTGTTGTTGATATTGTTTGTTGTTGTTGATAATATTTGTTGTTGTTGATATTGTTTGTTGTTGATTTTGTTTTATGTTGATGCAGCGGACATGCAAAATGTGTAAAGTAAATGTAAAGGTCTCTGTCACACGCCTAAGGAGCATTGGACATAAGGAGCTACAACCATATATTTTATAGACGGTACCAAGGAGCATTGGACATAAGAAGCTGGAACCGTTTATTTTATAAAAAGCACTAAGGAGAAATGGACATAAGGAGCTAGAGCCGTAAATTTTATAGACGGCACTAAGGAGCCTTGGACATAATGAGCTAGAACCGTATTTTTTTTTTATAGACAGCACTAAGGAGCATTGGCCATAATGAGCTGGAACCCAATATTTTATAGACGGCACTAAGGAGCATTGGACATAATGAGCTGGAACCCAATATTTTATAGACGGCACTAAGGAGCATTGGACATAATGAGCTGGAACCCAATATTTTATAGACGGCACTAAGGAGCATTGGACATAATGAGCTAGAACCGTATATTTTATAGACAGCAGTCAGTGGGTGATGTGTTCGGCATCATGCCAGTTGCCTTTACTTCCCAAGAAATGTCTAGATATCCATGTTAGACTGCATGGACCTGGGTGCTGGGGTACATTTTAACAATTCGAAACCACCATAATTCGGATCAAACCCAAAATCACCAGTCCTGCAGGCGAGCGTCTACTCTCTACGCTATCTCTAGTTAGTTAGTTAGTTAGTCGACAGATCATCCTCATTGCACATCGAACCATTCAGTCCATAAGTGCTCGGATCCCCTCCTCAGCAAATCCCGCAACGTGTAGCGGCTAACGACGCCAGTTCTGCGTTGGTTTATAAATCTTCTTTGGCTTCCTGCGTAGTGTTCTTGTTTGGCCACCCCTCTTTTAATTTGCTGCTCTCGCAGTCTGGCCATTGTTGTAGATTCACAGTCATCACTTGGTTCTCGCAAAAGTCTTACTTCTCGTAGAGCATTCAGAATGTCGGCCTGGTCCATGGCGCGTCCGCCCTCCACAGTAGCCTCACCTGCGAGCTTGTCATCCCGCTCATTTCCTTGTACTCCTGCATATCCTGGCACGAAGATGAAACTAATCTTTGCCAGTCGAGACCGCTCCAAAGGCAGCAACCATTCTCTTCGGATCGACCCCTCCTCTATCCTCTTGATCATGTTCATTGAGTCGCTAAGGAAACAAGCCCTAGTGAATGTCTGTGTCTCGAGCCATGTTATTGCTTTACTTACTGCCATGACTTCCATGGTCAGGCTACTTGTGGTTTCAGTGAAAGCACCAGAGTCCTCCTTCACAATTCTCCCTCCGGCCCGAGCTGTAAAGGCCCATGAGCTTCTCACATGTCGGACGACCGACCCATCTGTGTAGATGACCGCGTCACCGTCTAGCGAATTCTCGGAAATCAACGCTTGTACTTCCGCCTCAACAGCAGCCGGATTTTCATGTCTGCATTTTCTATCTAGTTGGATGCAAACTGAAAAGGATGTGCAGAAGTCTGTTGGCACTTGCACCCACTCCTCGCCAGGTTCTAAGTCCTCAAGTGAATACGCTACCTCTGTTCCCTACTAACTATCTAACCATACCATATGTTAAAGGATATTCCATTTTATGAATACATATGACCTTGTATTTGTTCATGTTACTGACTACTACTATCCGTGTATCACTTCATGTTACTGATTATAAAGATGCATGTATCAGTTATGATATCTATTATAAATATCCATGTATAAATATATGACATTTATCATAAATATCTGTGCATTAGTTATTCATATTAATTATTAACATTTGCGTATAATTCCACAATAATGATTACACTAGTCAACAAACAAACTGTACCGGATACAAACATATCTGATCTTAACTAATTTTGGTGGGCTAAAAACCAAACTGTCATAAAAAGTTTTGATTGGCTCTAGTTCTCAGGGTATGTAAAATACAAGTTAGTTGCATATCCTTTACAGGATGTTGCAGTGAACACCAGCATTTTTTGCTGTTGTGATCTGTTGGCAAGTATACTTTCAGTAATGTCCATTGCTTTCTGAACGACCGACATCCATGCCAATTTGTAAAAAAAAAAAAAAAAACAACGCTATGCAGTCTGCTGCCAAATCGCTCGAATGTGCGTGGGATAGTCGTGCACGAATTGACTATTACTACTTAAGATATTGAACAATCAGCACATGTTGACACCTGTAAGATTTTGTTGCCACCCTTGCACATTAAGCTGGGTCTCATTACAAACGTTTAGTTTAGTCTAGTTTAGTTTAGTCGATGGATCAACATCACGGCACACGGGTGTAACCCATAAGTGCTCCGTTTTCCTCCTAACTCAAATCTGAGTCTGGAGAAACTCAGCTCAGTGCTCGAACTCCATAGCACCGGCGAGGATCCTGAAAATACTTTGGGTAGATTTTAACTCGAAATTTTGCCCGGGCAGCGCCGTAAGGCTACTCTTTTTCGATTTCCAACTGCCAAGGGATTTTTTTTACGTGCGCAACAATGCACACAGGCGTCCGATCTCACTACCCAGAGACCAGGGGAAATTTATTACTAGAAGTACACGTGAAAAAATCCCGGCATCACCGGGGCTTGAACCCGGGACCTCCAGCACTCGAGGCGGACACCAAACCTCGAGACCACGCAGCTCCCCCTTTTCAAACTACACAAGATTACAACTTTTATTATTAAAAAAATTACATAAAATTAAAACAAACTACAAATTACAAACGTTGTTAAGTTTCAAGACAATGGAGAAAACAGATGAGGCGTTCAAATACCTTATCAAAACATTTTCAAGACTGGGTGAATCTGAAATAAGAGAGAGTACTTGTTGGTCCGCAAATTCGAAAACTCCCTCATGATGACGAATTTCTTTGCGTGTTGCATGGGAAGGAAAAAGCATCATAGTTAGCATTTAAGTCAGTTGTGGACAATTTTCTTGGAAATAACAGCTCTGATAATATAAAGAAATTGTAGAAAATATCCCACTGAAGTATATGAGTGTTGGCTGCAACTTTTCTTTGTAAATTCATTTTATGGATTCTCATCTGGATTTATTTTTATATAATACTGCGGAGCTGTCAGTGATGAGCACGGTGAACGATATCACCAGAAAATTGCTGCTATGGAGTCAAGATATCACGGCAATTAGAGCTAGTAACTGCTTGATGATTACTGTTGAAATTTGACAAAAGACCTCATCGATTTACTACAAGAAGCAAATAAAGAGAGCTTGAATAGCTACTGAATAATGACGGAATGGGTTCAAATGTGCCTTTTCGAAGCATTGTATGTGAACTGTAATGTTTTTATTTTCATTTTATGTTGAAATAATAATTAATTGAGTGTGTAACCACAATGTTTACAATACTAAAGTAGAAAGACTAACTGTTCACCCCCACAGAATTACACAAGCATACAATATTTGTATTACAGTAATGTAAAAATATAATCAGAGCCAAATGGTGAATTTCATTATGATATTTGAAATCAGCATGTCAAAATCAATACGAAATAGTGTGTTTAAATTCTGATGCACATAACATTAGAAAACATGTTGACTAGTGTTATTCATTGGCACCTTTCCGTCTTGACAGACGATAGTTTGGTACATTGTGCTTCAAAAAGGCTTAATAACTACGATCCATGGCGGTGGCGAGTGTGGCTGGTAAGGCCAATTCTTGCTGCAAATGTTTGCCCACAGTAGATGCGTGTGAAAACATGGTCATTTCCACCATTGTGCACCATCTTACATCTCTCACGCTGTGTGTGTGCTTTATCTGCAATCATTTTCTCCTTTGTCTTTATTCCATTTCTGATAGTTGCCCTCCATGCAACACGTTCAGCGGCGACGTGCTCCCAATGTGCATTATCAATGCCTGTATCAATCATGTCCCGCTTACACACATCTTTGTATCGTAGTAGAGGCCGACCCTGAGATCTCCTACCCGTCTGTAATTCACCAAAAAAGATGTCCTTTGGTATTCTACCATCATCCATCCTCCTAACGTGTCCTATCCATCTAAGTCTACGAAGACTGAGCATGGAATACACCGTCACACAACCTGATCTTTCCAATACTTCAGTATTTGTGATTTAGTCTTGCCACTTAATGCCAAGTATTCTTCACAGACACCGCATATGAAAGCTGTTTAAACATTTCTCTTGGCGTGAGTAAGTTGTCCAGGTTTCACTGCCATAAAGAAGAGTACTAAGGACACAGGCTTGGTAGACGAGGACTTTTATGTTGGCAGTAAGCTTCCTGTTCTCCCAGACTCTTTTTGCTAACATGTTCATTGTTGTTGCTGCCTTGCCAATCCTGATATTGATTTCCTGATTGAGGGATAATTTGCTTTTTACCTCTGATCCTAGATATGTAAAATGGTCTACTATCTCCAGTTCGGCGTCGTCAATAAATATTGATGGTACACCATGTGCACCTTGTGACATAATCTGTGTCTTCTTTTTGTTAATTGTTAAACCAAATTCAGAACAAGCATTGGAGAATGCAGATAGTAGATGTTGCAATTCTTCCTCAGAGTGGGTCGTAATCGCAGCATCATCCGCAAAAAGCAACTCTCTGATTAGTACCCTCCTAATTTTAGTCTTGGCCTTCAATCTCTGAGCATTATAGAGGCCACCATCTGTGCATGAGTGAATGTATATACTGTCATCCTGATCACGAAAGGCATATTTCAGTAGAAGTGAAAAGTATAGCCCAAAGAGGGTGGGGGTTAGTACACAACCTTGCTAATCTCCACCCTTGATTTCAAACTCTTCTGAAGTTGAGCCCTCAAACTTGATTATACCCTTCATGCCTGTGTGGAACGATTCCACAATGTACAGAAGAGTTGGTGGGCAGCCAATCTTCTTTAGTGCTTTGAACAGACCCTCACGACTGACCAAATCGAATGGACTTGAAGTCTGCGCAGAACAACTCTGGCAAATACTTTCCCAACAATACACAGAAGTGAGATACCCCTATAGTTGTTACAGTCGCTCCGATCTCCCTTGTTCTTGTACAGTGTTATGATGTTTGAATCTTTGAAATCCTGCGGGACTTGTCTTTCTCGCCAGCATAGCTCTATTAGCTGGTGGATCTGTTGAGTGAGTGTGTCTTGCCCACACCTGATTACCTCTATTGGAATCCCATCCTTACCTGGAGCCTTGCCAGACGCAAGTTCATTTATAGCACACTTAACTTCTGTTATGGTGGGAAGTGTGTCCAGGTGGTCAAGAGTTGACAGGGCCTCTATGGCGTTTAGGGCATCATCCGCTAGCTTGGTCTCACTTGAGTAAAGCTCTAAATAGTGCTCGGCCCATCTATCCATCTGCTGTTTCTTATCAGTGATGATTTCTCCAGTCAAGGTTTTCAGCGGTACACTTCTTTTGATCGTTGGACCACAGGCTTTCTTTATCCCTTCATACATGCATCTGATGTTTCCCTTATCACTTGCGATTTGAATGGGCTCACATAACTTGATCCAATAGTCATTCGCACACTGCCTGGCAGCCTTTTGCACATCCTTCCTAGCTTGCTTCAGCTCACTCAGAGTGTTACTCGTTGGTCTTTCCTTGTTTCTTAAGAGAGCTATCTTCTTTTTATCAATCAAGGGCTGCAGTATCTGGCTGTTTGCCGCAAACCAGTCCTGCCTCTTATGATCCACAGTGCCGTAAACCCCTACCGCTGTTTTATGAATAGTTTCCTTAAGTTTACTCCATTTATCATTTACTATACAATTTTCTGATGTATCAGTGAAAGTGTCTTCAAGTTGCTGTTGAAATTCAAAGCACTTTCCAGGATCGTGAGTGTTAATAATATTAATCCTGGGTCTAGATTTCAGTTTAGCTGTGTAGATTCCCTTTGGTCTCAGTGTGACCCTTGTAACAACTAAAGAATGATCTGTATCACAGTCAGCACTGTGGTAACTTCGAGTTAATGATGTATGGTTCAGATGTTGTCTCCCTGTGATAATGAAGTCCATCTGATGCCAATGGCCGGATCTTGGATGTTTCCATGTGACCTTATGCAGCTCTTATGTTTTTAGAAAGGAGTTTGTAATACATAGGTCATTTCTAGTGCAAAGCTCCAGCAGCCTTTGCCCATTATCTTTCATGCGACCGATGTTGTATTTTCCAAGGCACACTGGCCATGAATTCGAGTCCTTGCTCACACGAGCATTGAAATCACCGAGCATATAAACGTAGTCGGATTTTGGAACTGCCTTGATCACAGAGTCTAGCTGCTCATAGAACATATCCTTCACATCATCAGAGGAAGCGAGTGTCGGTGCATATGCAGTGAATATGGTGGCAAATCCACAAGTGGTTGCCAAGCGCAGGGATAATAATCTTTCATTACCACCAGCTGGGATATCAATAATTCCCAGTAGTGACTTCTTCACTGCAAAGCCCACACAATGTTGCCTTTTTTCTGCCTGCCCTCTACCCATCCAGAAAAGGTGTAATTGTTTTCCCTGAGTGACCCTTCCTTAGCGAGGCGAGTCTCCTGCAGGCCAGCAATATCAATGTTAAGACGATTGAGTTCAGCATCAATCACAGCCGTTTTTCTCACATCGTCAATATTTATCAAATCAGTGGAAAATCCTGGACACATGGTTCTTACGTTCCAGGTTGCAAGCCGTAGCCTGAGGTTTCTATTATTCTTATTATTAGTACCTGGTGCATTGGTTTTACAGCCTGCGAGTCAGATTTTGTCCTAGCCCCAAGCACCCATTGAAGCAGGCAGACTGTGGCGGATCAGCACCCAATTGGCCGGGGGCTGCCCAGCTTGAGACGGGCGGTAGCTGATCAGTGACACCTGTAGGTGTCTCCCACCGTCAGAGGCAACGCGTGGTGCCCCATGTCTACGCCAACTGACAAGGACTTATAACCCGTAACAGTTGCCTCTCGCTTTGATTCCGAGACCGGTTAAGACCAGGGATGGAGTTATTGCCTCTCCATAGCCCAACTTTGATTCCGAGACCGGTTAAGACCAGGGATGGAGTTATTGCCTCTCCATAGCACAAAGCCTGGGCTAAAATAAAGAAACCACGTGATGCCCATTTAGCATGATCCCTCTCTCGGCCTGCCTAGTTCACTCCAGAGGAAAGGTAACACCTATACATCTGGAACAAGACAAGCTGCAGAAGCTGCCGGATCAGCAGAGCAATGCTCTAACTGTTCGCCTGTCGGAGCTTCGATCCTAGACCAGTTGCCAACCAAGGCTTAGGGCCTGGTCTGCCCTGCCATGACTATTTTGTCTTTGGGTTGCATTTCCTCGCACCAGGATAAGGCTTGTACCCTCCCAATTGCGCTCTTCCGCCCGAAGCCGCTGGCACAATGTGGGGTTTCGGATTTGGTAAGCGCCGCCCAACATTTGGCGCTGACAGAAAGCAGGTAGTACCGTCTACTGTCATACGGTAGCTCAGTCATATCTGACTAAGACCTGACTACCTAGTGTTATTAATACTCGAAATAAGTTAATGGTATTGATTATTTATAATTGCGACTCAGATTTTGCTATTAATTATTAATATCTGCTTACCAGTTCGTGATAAATAAAAAATTAAGTTGCATGTCCTTCACAGGACGTAGCAGTCAACCCCAGCATTTTTGCAGTTCGTGATTCCTGGGCAAATTTTACGTTCAGTAGTTCGCCATTGCTTTCTGAACGACCGGCTCCTATGCTTTTTTCGAAAAAAAACCAGCACCGCTATGTTTAGAACCCAGGTATACGGACTCACAAAACGCGTTCGCAAGCCCTTAGCCACAGAGACCGGCAGTTCATGATATGTGCGAGTCATTTATTGCTATTCGTCATTAACATTTGCGTATCAATTTCCGGCAGTGATTATTATTGTTCTCATTTCAGTTCATGATTTTGATTACTAATACCCGCGCATCAATTCAGGATATTGATTATTAACATCTGTGGATTAGTTTGTGATATTGAATATTAATATCAATGTATATGTTCATGATAATAATAACTAACAACCATATATATATATATATATATATATATATATATATATATATATATATATATATATATATATATATATATATATATTAATAATATAAACTTAAAACTTCCAGAAAGGTCGTCTTGCTACGTGACAATTTTGACAGCAAGAATCATTCATCAGATATGGATTAAGGGGAATTATATTAGTTGTTTGACGGTCATATACTTTATCACTTCTCTTTATTTTCAAACATAATCGCAGACAAAACTTAGGCTCCTAACAAAACAAAACAAACAAACAAAGAAGTTATATACAACAAAGAGAGGAAATGGGTGTTTCAAAATAGTATAGAACAAAAATTTTTGTTACTTCGTAGGAGTTTGCAGACTCTAGATATTATTTTGTTATAAGTGCTACTGACTTTAAAGTGCTTATGTTTGTGCAGGTTTCACTAAAACTACCGTAAATTCAAAGAAATTAGTTATAATTTGTCGTTTAGCAGATGTTATAGACCGCTTGGATACCTCAGTCGGTTGGGTCGAGACCTGGTTGTGGAATTATGAACAAGAATTGGTGTAAAACAAATATATAAAAATTGGGTTATTGATTATCTTAAATTGGGGCATAGAATTAACAAGAATTGGCTACAAGAAAAACAATTGGAACATTAAAAGTTAGATTACGATTTAATGTTAACGAACAAATGGAAACATGCACTTTGGAGTTTCTATACGAGAATCATATCAACAGTACGCAACCTTCTAAACACATGACAACGTTTCCTATTTTGAATCTCCCACTTTCTTGCTTATGTTTTTTCCTGACTAATCTCGGCATTTTTAGAATATTGTGGACCAATGCGAACATTTCCTGGTACTTATTTGTATCCCACGTCAACAATAGAGGCTAAGAGTTTGAATAATCTGCCTCAATGCGAATTGGAACACATGACAATCTTACCAAGAGGCAAGCCTCAGACCACCACTTTACCGCCACTATACATGACAAGCCGGTCTCCCTGGTCTAGGGATTTTACAAGACTTTCTTCGTAATCCCGTATACTCTCGTGAGTAACGTGATGTTTGCGAGAATTAGTAGCGGCTCTCTCCGCGTCGGTAACTTATGGGGTATGTGAGCCGGTTGCTCAGAAAGCAATGGCAAACTACTGAGCGTAATCTTGCCAAGAAACAAACAATCAGCTGAAAGATGCTGATGTTCACAGCGATGTCCTGTAACAAGGATATGCGAACCAAAAAAAAAAAGAAAAAAAAAACACATGACAATCTTGCTAAGAGGCAAGCCTCAGACCACTACTTTAGCGCCACTACACATGACAATCTTGCCAAGAGGCAAGCCTCAGACCACTACTTTAGCGTCACTACACATGACAATCTTGCCAAGAGGCAAGCCTCAGACCACTACTTTAGCGCCACTACACATGACAATCTTGCCAAGAGGCAAGCCTCAGACCACTACTTTAGCGTCACTACATATGACAATCTTGCCAAGAGGCAAGCCTCAGACCACTACTTTAGCGCCACTAACATTGGGGGTGTAAAAACATTTTAAAACAAAAATAGTACGGAAGCAGAAAACTGTTATGGGTCCGTGATGTGATAGGGCCTTCACATTGAGTAGGCCTGAATGCACGGACGACGTCTTATGGCGGACTACGAAAGAGGCCTTGAACCGCGTGACCCGACAGCACTTATGATATTGTCAGTTGTCTCCCTATCAACACCACTAACGCGCTGGCCAGCAAGGTCAATGGGATCACAAATCGCAGAAGCGGGAGACATGTTCACAAATAGCATCGATTATACTGTGAATTTATTATAATTCCGACGTGTTTTATCATTATAGTATGTGTATTGACTATGTCAACTAAATATCTGGAGTTCATACACAATTAGTGCAGCCTGTCAAAAATGTCAGGTTGTGACAGCTCTCATTTGCAGTCTGTAAACAAAATGCCAGTGAAAGCTATCTGCCGGTATGCAAGTTCAACAAGGTGAACTCGAATATTAATCAGAGATAAAATAATGACGTATGCCTGTGATTGAAAACAGCTATCGAACGTTCTGTCCTTGGCATGTGCGCGTGTTGTGTGAGTATATATTGTCTTGTGTTCGAATGCAGCCTGAAACGACAACATTGCATAGTTCCTTATACTTGATAAATGGTGTCATACCACCACACAAGTAACATATAACCAGGTATGCATGTCGTCACACTTATAGAATTAAAGCAATAATTGTAAGAATAATTAGGATGACAACATTTTACATGCTTTTTCATTATACAATGCATGTTTACTTTGCATGTTCTACTGGATCTTGTCTATAGTTCTTTTCTGACATATGTTATAATTTCACGAGGGTGATGAAAATGTTTATGTGAACAATCCTCATGAGAAACATCTAAGGTGTGTCGGAAATCAAGAATTGATGTAATTGATCTGCTTTCACTCATGTGTCAGTTGTAAATTATCATGGCAGATTCCCCGAGGAAGGCGTCACAGTCTTTCCGAGTAGACACGGCAAATTGATTCAATACAACCGTATTAACACAGGTGATGTTTAAAAACCACGAATACTTTTCTAACAGCCGGCGTCAATCAACTGATCAACTCCGACGAAGACTGCATAATAAAGAGCTGACAATGGACTACCCTATATCCAAATGTATTTTCCCACTACACATCATCACGGGGAGCATTGTAGCTTGTTTTCTCTATGTTGTGTGTTGTGATCTACACTGATCAACACTACAATCGGGACAACTCCAGCACTAGGCAACAACTGTAACTACTTCGCTTTTTCTATCGCTGTTGGTGGCTTATTTGTTATTGGGTTCTCATACACAACGCGTTAGTTTATTTCCTTAATTGTAATACATATACCGCTAATGTTACTGTGACGAAGGGGCTACGGACGCAGTTCGTAATCCTGCATACCGCAGCTGTTTGGCAGCAGACAGCATTACGTTGATTTTTATGTAATGGTATGAGTACCGGTCGTTCAGAAAGCAATGGCAAACTAGTGAACGTAAAACTTGCTCAGAAATCACAAATAGTCAAACATTGCTGGGTTTGACTGCTACATACTGTAAAGGATATGCAACTAACTTTTTAAAGCTAATGTTAAAGTGTAGGATAACGTCATGCTTGGAGTGACGTATTCGGCTGGGTTTTTATCAGGTCTTCATTTAAATGTAATTACCATCGATGGTTACATTTACATTCTCAAACCATTTTACTAGGGAGCTGCATGGTCTCGAGGTACGGTGTCCGCCTCGAGTGCTGGAGGTCCCGGGTTCAAGCCCCGGTGATGACCGGGACTTTTTCTCGTGGACTTCTAGTAATAAAATTTCCCCTGGTCT
The DNA here is from genome assembly GCA_963921405.1 of Cepaea hortensis. Lineage (NCBI taxonomy): Eukaryota > Metazoa > Mollusca > Gastropoda > Stylommatophora > Helicidae > Cepaea > Cepaea hortensis. The sequence continues at coordinate 390,613,923 of OY992876.1, forward strand.
CTGGGTAGTAAGATGTGTATTGTTGCGCACGTAAAAAAATCCCTTGCTAGTTGGAAATCGAAAAATAGTAGCCTAATGGCGCTGCCCGGGCAAAATTTCGAGTTAAAAATCTACCCAAAGTATTTCAGGATCATCGCCGGTGCTACGGAGTTCGTGCACTGAGCTGAGTTTTTCCAGACAAGTTTTAGTTAGGAGGAGAACAGAGCACTTATGGGTTGCACCCGTGTGCCGTGATGCTGATCCATCGACTAAACTAAACTAAACACAGATTATGGTCGTCACTGGGAAGAAGGAAACACCACAATGTAATATACAAGTAAATGTATTTCAAGATCATCGCCGGTGCTACGGAGTTCGTGCACAGAGCTGAGATTTCCCAGACAGGTTTTAGTTAGGAGGAGAACAGAGCACTTATGGGTTGCACCCGTGTGCCGTGATGCTGATCCATCGACTAAACTAAACTAAACTACTACATCAGACATTTAAACAGAAAAATAGCCATTATTCATTATTATTGATGTTGTAGTTTGTGTTATTATATGTGGATGTTACTTTAGAATCAAATTTTGATCGAAAGAAAGCAAATAACACTTGATTGCAAAAACGTTGTTAACCAAACAACGTCAAAACTGATAGAACTAAATGTAAAGCAGATGTAAAAATGTATCAATCTCTTTGTTATCACATTTGGAACATACCTTATCTGTTTTACCCAATATGTGATCTCAACAGAGCTGTCTCAGACTTCATTTAGCATACCCACAAATATATCATTTATGTGTTGTTATATGTTTTCCTGTACAGTGAAAATATTTTTCGAAATATAGATGATATGGAAGGAATCAACATTGGGGGACGATGCATCAATAACATTAGATATGCTGATGATAGTCTTGATTGCAGACAATGAACAGGACCTGCAACGTTTAGTAGATGCGGTTGTTGTACACAATGAACAACTAGGGTTAGAATTGAATTGTAAGAAGACACAGATTATGGTCGTCACTGGGAAGAAGGAAACACCACAATGTAATATACAAGTAAATGGGCATATTCTCAAACAGGCGAATTGGTACAGTTATCTCGGAAAAGTCATAACATCTAATGGGAAATGCCTTTAAGAAATTAGAACAAGAATTGCCATTGGGAAGGTAACCTTTTGCAAGATGAAAAACATACTGACCAATAAAAAGATAGCAATTGAAACGAGAACAAGAGTGTTGAATTGCTACATAGAACCTGTACTTCTTGTGTATGGATGTAAAGCGTGGACAATGAGCAGTCAGGCTGAAAAGCATCTGAAGGCTGTGAAAATGTAGTTTCTGAAGAAAATGCAAAGAATACCATGGACAGACAGAAAAACCAATGAACAAGTCCTTCAAGAAACACATGAAGCTGGTAAACTGATTAATGACATTAGACGTAGACAGTTCACATTTTTTGGGCATGTTATGAGAAGAAATGAATAGGAGAACGTCGTGACAACTGGCAATATGGAAGGAAAGAGACCATGGGGAAAACCGAGAAGAGAATACCTGGATGGCTTGGCTACGTGGCATGGTCGATACAGAAACGAGGAGCTGATCCATGACTCTGGTGATCGAGTGAGATAGCAAAACACGACCGCCCACGCTTATCGGCATAACACATGATGGATGGATGGATGGATATGTTTCAGTTCTCTCCGGTAATTAATTTTCTAAGATGTTAAATTGAATGCATATTTTCGTTTAGAAATCAAGCAATTATTTTCCAAGTTGCTTTCGATGTCTTGTGAGAAAGGAAATCGTGTGTAAGTCATACTTTAGGGGAAATAGCCGGCGTGGTGGTGGAACGGTTAGGAATCTGTGTTTACAATGACACGAGAGAAGTCTGAGGAGTGTTCGAAACGTGGACTTATCGCTTGCTACAGGATAGAAAGCAGTCCAAATATTCCTCTGTGCAATCAGACTTAAAAATTGTGACAGCTCTGGAACATCATAGGCCCATGGCCGGTTCATGCTTGGAGATTTTATATTCAGGGAACATTTATTTATGTCTAAAGTTTAATGTACACCTTAGCTGGTGTGGCGCAGTGGCTAGCCCGCTAGCCTGGCGGTTCGGTGGTCATGTGTTCGAATCCACGTTGATGAGAATTTGTTAAAAGTGACCTGGTCGACTCAGTCCACAAAGGTTAACTTGAAAAGACCGGTAAAGTAAAGGCAGAATGATATTGACTACACACCTACCGGGCGCCGATTGTCCGTGACATGTATTAGGCTTGGGACCTCGCTAGCGTTGTGACTTGTGCTCGTGTGCGGACCCAGTGGCCGTAGGTTCCATCGGGGTGGATTCGAAATTGTTTTTAAAAAAAAACATTAGTATGGACTCTTAATTTCGATAGAGCCAAATATTGTTACCATGAAATCTTTTGGAAAGTAAAAGCGACCTTTTTGTTACTGCCCATAACACCACCGATAAATAAATGTGTGTCTAATGATCCTGTAGGCGTGTACATGAGTGTTGTACCTTTACATACATCATCTTATGCCCACCTCTGCAACACTCGTTGCTGGTGCCATGTCCTGATCTATGAGTAGTTGAGTATTTGCAATATGTTGTACATCACTTCATTTGTCTTCTTATACCACATGTTTATTTCTCTGTAAAGTCTTCTGTCTTCTGTGAACATAGTTTTATTTATAATGCACTATTATATACACGAAGCTTATAAGCGCTGTTTATACTTCACCTCCACACCGCCAGGTAGAAGAGGAACAAGATGAGATGAAATGAGATGAGACTCTTATCTACAGGTATTGTGAGGTTATAAAGATAAATAATGGTGATATGACTAGGTTTGCTAGGGGTATCCCGGATGGGATGGGTTATCATTCTCAATCAGCATTCCTAAAGAAACCCCGAAATGGCTCCGAACCGCAAGTGAGGAATTAGACATAATGTTTAATTTCCTACACTAATGTTATGAAGAAAAGGGCGTCCTTTTAAAAGGCGAGGTGATCATGGAAATTTACCACAGACACAAGAGGAAAGCAACTCACGCCTTAAACAAAATGTGTCTATGTGTAGGTATCCACACTCACGGTGATCACAACTTAAGTTTTAACCTGTAATCTATATAACAAATGTCAATAACAACTGTTGCAGAACCATCAACAATAAATCGAATCCAACGATTGATTATAATTTAAACACTATATTGGGAAGAATTATGTTGTACGAAAGCTCTGTGAGCTTCTGATAGAGAAACAAAAAACATACCATACACATGTTGCAAATAACATGAACAAATCAATATAAATATCAGATCATGAGAATTTAAGTTCTTCTAATAAATAGATGCCGGTCTCTCTGGCTGAGGGGTTACACCACTTTCTCCTTAATCCCGTTTATCCACGCAGGGTCTCGCAGCGAGGCTAGAACTGGAAGCGGTTCGACCCGCGCTCGTGACTTGCGGGATAATGAGCCGGCCGCCCAGAAAGCAATGGCAAACTACTGAGCGTAATCTTGCCAAGAAATCAAAATACAGCTGAAATATGCTGATGTTAACAGCGATGTCCTGTAAAGGATATGCAAAACATACACAATAAATAGATATAACTGTTCTCCTCTTTAAACATTTGGAAAGTATTCCCTTTAATCCTAGGAAAGTGTAAGTTTGCACAACACTTGTATCCTAATAAAATAATACCCATAACCACTGTCAGTAGGCATGAGCGGGTATTACTACACAGTCTCTGCTATAATAATACTTCTCCAACTAAGTCACAGCTTCTGATGTGTTGGGTTAGATACGCTCTTGCGTGGGGGTAACAGTATGGTGTAGGAATGCCATAGAGTTCTCCAGGTGGACATCTGTTGGCTATAACACGAAATAAGTATAGAAAAGGCCTGCACATGCCTGGGGCAGAAGTGGAGTAAGCTTACAAACACAGCTAAAAGTCCACAAAGCAGTTGCATTATCCATAGTGCTATATGCTGGTAAAACCTGGACTGTGATTCAGCTTCCTGTATATGCTATGTGAAATTTAAGCCAGGTGGATAATCCACGAAAAGGATATCACTCTTGACTCAGTAGGAAAGCTAAATCCTCATGTCCTGGTAGACATTGTAATAAGGAAAACCGTCCTGTAGTTCCTAGACATAGGTCAGAACTTATCAACATAATTTATTTTATCCACTCTGTATGCCTCAGTTTTCCACTGACAAAGCCAACCCTTGAGTGCTGAAGTCAACACTTGAACTCTGCAGACATAATATGTTGTAGATTTTAGACAGGGGCTGTTACCAAGTTTCCTGTTTCGGTATATAAGGCCAATACACACCACCCATCTCTCTGGTGCTACACAATGAAAAAAAAAATGATTTACATTTGAAAGAAAACAAAATGTTATTATAACCAAACTATCAACAAGCATAAGGAAATCAAATCAAATCAAATCAACTTTATTAGGGTCACAAATTGGGCGCGCAGGCCCGTCTTACATTCGGCCCTTCCAATCACTCGTCTTTCGTTCATCAAGAGCATTATACATTTACATAGGAAGAAAAAAAAAATTGTGAAATGAATGTTGTAAACATAAACAAGGCAAATTACCATGTTATGAGGCCCATCTCCCACGTACCCATACATCACTCCACCCACACACACACCCCCACCTACCCACACACACGCACCCCAAGGGACACATACATACCCCACCAACCGACCCATCCCCCTCCCGCACATCCCCCACCTGTTCCCCCAACCAAAACACACTCGCCACCCACAAACATTCCCCCACCAACCCACATATCCCACGCCCACCCACATAACATCCTAACACACACATCCTCTCCCCATCCACACCTCAAACTATCCATCCCCCAGCCACATCTCCATTGACCACATATTTCCCACCCACGCACACAATCCCCCCTCCCCCACACACACACACACATCTCCCTAACCACCCATACATCCCCAATCCACTCACACACACACACCCAACCACCCACACATACATCCTCCACCCACCCATACATGCCTTAACCCAATCCCCCACTGCACAATCCCCCACCCGCACATCACATACATCCCCTACCACGTAATATTCCCAAACCACGCACCGCACACACACATATCCCTCACCAACACATCCCACACCCACATACCACCACACATCCCCACCTACACACCACACACATATCCCCCACCCACATACCACACAATATTCCAACCCACACCCACACAGATACCCTTACACATCCACCCACATACCCACACACCACAAAAATCCCACATCCACACACACATACCTCACCCACACAATATCCCTAACCAACACACCACACACCTCTCCCCACCCACACACGCATTCCCTACCCGTCCACCAACACACACTCACTCACGCATACATCCTCCACTACGCAACCACACACCCCCACCCACCCACCCCCAACCAAACATCTCTCGATCACAATACCCCTACCCACACTTATCCTCCACCCACTCACGCATCCCACCCCGACACATGCACATCCCTCACCCACCTACACATCCCTAAGCCACTAACACACCCCCACCCACACATTCCCCATCCATGCACACATCTCCCACGCACTCACGCCCACATACTTCCCCCAACCACCACACAACTCCTACTCACCCACACATATACCCCACCCATACACACATTCCCCGCACCCATCACACACATCCCCCACACCACACACTATCCCCCACCCACACACATATCCTCACCCATACCACCACACCCCCCACCCACACACCATGCACACATCCCCCACCAACACACCGCACACATATCTCAAACCCACACACCATACACTTCTCCCCACCCGCCCTTGCATCCCCAATCCACCCAACACAATCCCTTACCCACACAACCCCGCCACCCACACATACTTCCTCAAACCACCCACACATCTCCACCCACATAAACACATACACCCCACACCCATCCCATACACATATCCTCCACCCATACACACATCCCCCACACCCATTCCCACACCCCTACTTTCACCCCCACACATCCATCCACACATCCCACCAACACCCACAAATATCACTACCCACAAAAACCCACACACCCCACCCCATCCAAACGCATACCCCCACCCACACATCCCCCACCCACACATATCCCCACACTCAAACACATCCCCCACACACACTCACACCTCCTCACATCTAGACACATACAAAATGTCTCACGTTAGCATTGAAACTAGTATGAACAAACTCCCACACTTTACTCACACACATACACTAACAATTGTCATGAGCAGTCTCATAAAAATGTTAAACATGGAGAAAAATGTGTACATAAAAAGTATGGGACGTAAACATAGTGATGCTCCCACACACAGAGAAGGCACACACACACACACACACACATATATATATATATATATATATATATATATATATATATATATATATATATATATATATATATATATATATATATATACACACACACACACACACATTCACTCTCATGCTCACTCATTCTGTCTCTCATTCACACTCACTGACTCTCTCACTCAAACTACAGTAATGTACATAAGTTTATATTATATATGATAAAATCAAATAGTATTTAACTGATAATATGACAGATGAGAATACACAAACATACGGATTCGCGTGTTACATAACATGCGTGTTACATGACATGTATCTGCTCAGCTCTCTCTCTCTCTCTCTCTCTCTCTCTCTCTCTCTCTCTCTGTATTCTTTCATATACACACACTCACACGCATGCGCGCGCTCACACGCACACACACTAACACATCAACTCTCGCACTGTCTCACTCTCACACACAATCCTTCACACACACACTCACTCTCTCAATCACACTCTCTGACACATACACATACGCATGAACGCATGCTCGCACGCACGCACACACTCCCTCACTCACTCTCACACATACACGTACGAATGCATGCACTGACACATTCCCCTACCATTTCTCGCTCAATCACTCTCTCCACACACACACACACACACACACACACACACATTCACTCTCTCACTCTCTCTGACACCCACTCTCTCACTCTCTCTGACACCCACTCTCTCTCTCTCTCTCTCTCTCTCTCTCTCTCTCTCTCTCTCTCTCTCTCTCTCTCTCTCGCTCCCACACGCACACACATATATAGTGAACAATTATAGTTAAACAGTTATAATGAACGATTATAAGTGGCAAGTTCATAGTATGGCAGTATATATGTCCTGTGGTGGAACACAGCTTGAAAAGTCAACGGAATTTAGTTTTAATTCCGTGTCCTACTGCCACAGAAGTAACATTTAACCAGGTATGCATGTTGTCACAACTATTAATCAGGGCAATTATTGCAAGAATACTTCATAATAAATGCATGCAACAAATTTGTTTACTCTTTAGTTTGTTTGCTATACTTCTATTTTAATATTTAATAAGCTCACTGATTGTTCTTTTACAGGATGTCGCAATTAACCCCAGCATTCATTCGCCGTTTGTGATTTTCTATGCACTTTTAACCTCCAAGTGTTTAACATTGATTTCCAACTGCTGACTTTCATAATAATAAAAAAAAAACTCAGCGCACAAATATTTGTTCCCATATTGTCATAGATAAAATGATACAGACAACAGGGATACAGTTATAAAGCATCTAGCAGGTTTTAACAAGGACATGAACTATGAGGATAACATACAGGTAGAAGATATAAAACATAGATTGAAAACAGCGAAGGACACTGCGTCAGGACTTGACAGGGACAGGTAGTCCAATATTAAAAATTTGAACGATGGAGGTTTGTAGGAGATGGCTAATTACTTCATTCTGAGCATAAGAAGAGCATCTGTGCCTCAAGCGTGGGTGGCCAGCTTTTTAATTCCCAACCCAGCCAGGCACCATTCAAAACTCAATGATTAATATGATTATACCTTGCAAAATACAACTGGTAAATGTTGAAGAAGATAGTTGCTGATATGTTGCAAAAATACTTGGAAGGAGAAAACCCACTCCCTGGCTAGTTGGGGCCAAAGACAGACACCTGGTCAAATGTTGCAACAGGTGCCTTTGAATTTTATGACTGATTCCAGATGAGGAAACAATGATAGGGGCACAGCATTTTGAGGGCGAATATAATAGAGACAGATATGTTCTCTTGATGCACACTCTTATGGAGAAGGGTGATTGTCCATGGGTGGTGAAATTTGCAGCAATTATTTTTAACTCTCCTATCCCAGGAAGTAAAATCGGACGGCGATATAATGATTATGTCGCCCATGAATGTCTGTTGATCTATAACAATATAACGATAACACCATTACGCCTTAATGCGTGTTAAAGATCTCTTTCCTACTTTTCCTTTCGTGTGCCGCTTGGTCTAAAGTAAGCATGATGTACGTCTCTTGACGTTAAAAGAGGTCATTTACTGTACTGCCAGGTGATGTAGAAATTTTAAGAGAAATCAGTTTGCCACAGTGGATGCCAAATTTACCTATTTAAATGTAAAATGTTGCATGTAAAGATAATTGGAATACATAGGGAAGAGTCATTCACACATCACCATTTGGTTGAGCATAAATATTTCTTATAAGATGATAGCATACGCAGTTGAAGAAAAACTTATAATTTCTCAATTTGTTTATTTCAGACTGGACGTTAACCATCTGAGCACACAAGTTGCATATAAACATATTCACAAGTCAAGTGTTGATTGGCGCTTATAGAAGTAGAAGACAGAAGTAAGCCACAATATTACAACATAACAGTTGAGAGCAATAATTACCATATTGGAAATCGAACCAATCGCCTCCAAATGACGACAGCGCCAAGTCGCAAGAACAAGTGTACCTTGACACATGGTCAACCCAACAGCATATGGACAACAGTCTGTTTTATGCAGCTGACGTTTTTGTGAAAAAGGCCAGATGGACAACGATACATGCAGATGTGTTATTCTTGCAGCCATATCCCCTCTGGAGACTTGCATTGGCACAACGTGTGGCTGTTGTGTGTTATTTGTTAGTGTAATAACACTAATTACAATATGGCAAACTCCGACACTGCATAACAATACAAACTATTTAATTGCTTCTCACGCTGTGTGTGATATGTTTATGGGTGTGACTTTCATAGCGAGTCCTGCACTACACATGCTCAAGTTTGTTGAAAATGCTCAAATGAAGAACATTCTAGATGCTTTCATACTTGGAATAACCTACTCATCAGTCTTTTCGTCCATTATCCATCTGACAGCTATTGCTATAGATCGTTATATTTATATTCTAAAGCCGCTGTACTATATCGCACATATGACTAGAAAATACAACATATGCATGATCCTGTTTATTTGGGTAACAACACTGATTAATACTTTTGGCCCATTACTAGTTTTAAGAAACCATACAGTTAACACAAGATGCAAATTACTGCTTCCTCCGTTGGGGTTTTGTATTTGGAGTATTACCGCTGATATCATATTTTCCTTTGCCATATGTGGATGCTATTTTCGGATCGCCTATGTCGCCTTTCAGCGCGAGAAAGCAAGGAAAGCTCGGAGTCTACACAGTTGTACACCACAATACGCCATAAGTGTTACAGCCACTAGGAAAGCTGCTATAAAAAGTGTCCAGTTTTTTGCGGCCATGTTTGTGACATATCTCATTTGTTTTACTCCCATTACCGTTACCACTCTGTTGTTAAGATATCATACAATGCACCAATATACATTTCATTGTCGAGTATTTTCATTTTTCAAATCCAGCCTGTTTTAAATTGTATACTTAATTGTAAACTGAATGCACATTTTCGAATAGGACTTAAGAAAATGTGTTCAAAATGTCTTGTGATTTGCAGTAAATAAAATACTAGTATTAATGTATAACAGAGCGTCCGGGCATTTGAATGAAAATGGTTTTGGACAATTAGAGTGTATGGTTTGGAAGCACAAACACATTCCTATGGAAGTTAAAGTTTAAAAAAAAAAATATTTTCATAGACCAAGCGTTACGTGATGGGTGATGTGGTAAGTATCACGCCTACCGCCTTTGTTTCCAAGAAATGCCTTGGTAAATAACCACTTTACGATAGGTCTTGTATTAGCTACATTAACGCGGGGTCTGAGTGTGAACGAAAAAGAAGAAACAGAAGCATCCTAGCACGCATATATCAGAAATGCACATATTAGTTTGTAATGTAATATGCTGGTGTGTGGGGAAACGATCAGGAGGACAAAGGGTTGGGTATGCCTAGACTGGTGGGCTATAGGTGCATGATAATGTAGACGTGATCAAGGCCCTTTGGGATCATGTACATGCTATGGAGGAAAAGCTACACCCAATTCACTGGAGAAAATAGTGCGGCACCGATCTGGCCGACACTCAATACTCCGATGAAATGCCCTATTGAAACATAATAAGACTACAACTGGTGCTATTAGTACTGAGATTCTTCGCTGATAACAGAATGAAGCACATATGAGAATGTCCTGATTGTTGTGATGTCGGTTGTTGTCTCAACTTAAGTCAATGTAACATGTTTAACTATTTTATTTAGAGTTTCACCTTCGTAGCTGTCCCTGTACAAAATATGTTCATTCGAAGTCAACCAATATTTAAAACACACAACGTTGGCCTGCTTATCAAACTAAAACTATGAAAACAGGTTGGATGTGGGACTATATTGGAAGGCGAAAAAAAAACAGACATCATTAATGCAGGTTGTCAAGCAAAGGATTTCATAACATCATTAATTCTAGTTCATTAGGCACATGCCAGCTAGAACCTATTCTTGTAAAGCAATTTCGACAAAGACAATGAAAAACTCAATTTCTGACATTAAAATATTGAGCACGTGTGAAGTTTCCATCTTTTTACGAACAACGTCTAATGGTTGTCATATTACCAACAAATAAAATTCAATGAATGTCGCAGTTAATTACAACGTCCTGAAAAGAACATAGCAGACCCGTTGGTGTAATAGCCATGACCTTTCGCTGACAATAGCATGAGCGCAGTCGGACGAGAGCTGGATGCCTGCTAAATGAGGGAATGATTCGTCACTCATACCTCCATGCACACAGGTCTAAAATGTGACTTTACATACCCACAGCAGGTTCTGTTATGGGCCGTTTTATTCTGTTGTTGATATTATTTCTTTTTGTGTTCTTGTTTGTTATTGTTGATATTGCTTGTTGTTGTTGATATTGTTTGTTGATATTGTTTGCTGTTGTTGTTATTGTTTGTTGTTGATGTTTGGTGTTGCTGTTGATGTTTGTTTTTGTTGTTATTGTCTGTTGTTGTTGTTTTTGACGTTGTCATTGTTTGCTGTTGTGTGATGGTGTTGTTGTTATTGTTTGTTGTAGATGTTTGGTGTTGGTGGTATTGTTTTTTATGTTTGTTGTTTGTGTGTTATTGTTTGTTGTCGTCGTTATTATTTTTGTTGATGCTTGGTGTTGTTGTTATTTTTTGTTGTTGTTGTTGATGATGATATTGTTTGTTGTCGCTGTTGATATTGTTTGTTGCTGTTGATATTGTTTTTTGTTGTTTGTTGTTGTTGTTGTTATTGTTGTTGATATTGTTTGTTGTTGTTATTGTTTGTTATTGATGTTATTGTTGATATTGTTTGTTGCTGTTGTTTGTTGCTGTTGTTGATATTGTTTTTTGTTGTTGATATTGTTTTGTGTTGATGCAGCGGACAGGTGTAACTAACTATACAGTAAAAGTAAAGTTCTCTTTCACACGGCTATGGAGCATTGGACATAAGGGTCTAGAACCGTATAATTTATAGACGGCACTAAGGAGCAATGGACATAAGGAGCTGGAACCGTATAATTTATAGACGGCACTAAGGAGCAATGGACATAAGGACTTGGAACTGTATAATTTATAGACGGCACTAAGGAGCAATGGACATAAGGAGCTGGAACCGTATAATTTATAGACGGCACTAAGGAGCAATGGACATAAGGAGCTGGAACCGTATAATTTATAGACGGCACTAAGGAGCAATGGACATAAGGACTTGGAACCGTATAATTTATAGACGGCACTACGGAGCAATGGACATACGGAGCTGGAACCGTATAATGTATAGACGGCACTAAGGAGCAATGGACATAAGGAGCTGGAACCGTATTATTTATAGACGGGTGTCAGTGGGTGATGTGTTCGGCATCACGAGAGCTGCCTTTACGTCCCAAGACATTTCTAGGTATCCACTTTAGGCTGCTTAGACCTGGGAGCTGGGGTACATTTCAACAATTCAAAACCACCCTGATTCGGATCAAAGCGAAGATCACTAGTCCGGCAGCGGGCGTCTACTCGCTACGCAACCCACCTCCCTACGCAACCCACCTCCCTACGCAACCCACCTCCCTACGCAACCCACCTCCCTACGCAACCCACCTCCCTACGCAACCCACCTCCCTACGCAACCCACCTCCCTACTAACTAACTATCCATCCATCATGTGCCATACCGGTAAGCGTGGGCGGTAATGACACACCATTTAACTCGATCACCAGATTCGTCAATAAGCTCAGTGTTCCTGCCTCGAGCATGCAAAGTGATCATATTGATGTGTTATATGTCGTGTGGCCTCTGCAGTATACATCTGACGAATGCGCAGCAAAATATGCCTGGCAATACATTATTCAATCTATTGTTTGTGTCTTCATTTTTCAAACAAAAACTTTTGCTAACATTGATAACGAAAAGACCTTACTGAATGAATGTGTTGTCAGGCAATAAAAGTACTTCGGTCATATAAAAAATACATGTACTTATTAAAGTATGTGCTAGAAGGAAAGACGGAAGAGAGGCGTGCAAGAGAAAGATAACCTTACACCTGGGCGAACAATATCAGTTAAAGAACTTGAATAAGCTGTTATGAATTCAATATGGCGGTGCAGACCCAGCGCTATTGTGAAATATTACAACCAATCTTCAATACGAGATTATACTGTATTGATTGATTCAAAGATAAACAGCTAATTATGTTGAAAGGTGAGATATCGTGTATGCCTTCAACGATAACGTAATCTGTCTACATATTATAATGAGCTTTCTTGATCGAAATTTGTGAATGCAGAGCAAAATGGGTACATAGCATTCTGGACTTCACATAACACTTTTCGAAACAAGGGATGCAATAAAAACACGCCTATCATTTAGCAACATGTCAATTTAGTCGCTAGATTCTCTCGCAAATCCAACAAAACAGTACTTGACAAATGTGGATTTTTGGAAAGGCAATAATATACACACATTTGAAGAATCCATTACTTTGCCTGATCAGTATATCATCATGACCAAGTGACTTGCCGACTGGCATGATGTTTCTCAGCCTTTTGCGATCTTCAAAAGCACGCATCAATTCGTGTGCTGACGCTCTTCAGTGTCATGTCACAAGATTGTTCAAGAGTTTCTCTCGCCGTCTTCCTCTATCTCTATTTCACAAAACTTTTCCAGTTGTCAAAACATGTTGCAGTTTTTGCATTCTCATGATGTGGCCTAACAATAAAGTCTGCCTCTTTCTGGTGTTTGTGATAAGTTGACTTTGCGATCTAACCTTCCTCAAAATGCCCATACTGCTCATTTTGACAGTCGAAAAAATGGTCAGCTTTCTTCTATAAAACCACATGTCCAAATCCTACAGAGATGTTTCGCCTGTTTACCAATTGTCCAGGATTCAGAGCCATATGGTAGAACTGATTCTATGTAACATGTAATAATTATTTTTCTTACCTCCAATGACAAGGGCTTATTGATAATATTGCTGACAAGGCAAGCTATACCGTCAGCTAAAGCAATGTATTACATAGTCATCTCCAATCATAGTACAGTTTGTAAAGACAAACCACCTTACTTGTATATATGATTGTTAAGCTGTCAAACAATTGAATACCGGTGGATAATTTTCTCAGTGTTAAACTCATAGTGGCTTGGAAAGAACAGCGATGTAACGCGTGTTTAATGATAAAAGGAGGCAGATGTCGACGAGCAAGAAGATGCACACAAACATTGCAGTCACCATTGGCACCAGGCAGGAGAACTGGCAAGAGATCGTTCTGCAAACGAACTGCTAAATGACATATCTGGAAAGCATCACATTTTTCCAACGCACAGTAAAACAGCAGTTATTGCAAGGATTATTGAGGCTATTGACTGGCACCTTGCCGGCTTGACAGACGCCAGTTTGTAAAATAGAGATTTACCTCTCCATAGCGCAAAGATTGGGATGAATTTAGTGACCATATGTGGCATGATCTTTTTATCGGCCTGCCTAGTTTACCCCAGAAGAAAGGTAACACCAATACATCTGGAACAACACAAGCTGCAGAAGGTGTAGGATCGACAAAGCAATGCTCTTACCGCCCGCCTGTCGGAGCTTCTGTCCTAGACCAGCTGCCTGCCAAAGCTTAGGGCCTGGTCTGCACTGCCATGACATTTAGTCATAGTTGCATTTCTTCGCACTAGGGTAAGGCTTGTACCCTCCCGATTGTATTCCTCCGCCCAAAGCCGCTGCCACAATGTGGGGTGGCGGATTTGGTGAGCGCCGCTCAGCATTCGTCGCTAACAGAAAGCATGTATTGTTATACGGTAGCTCAGTCATATCTGACTAAGACTGGACTTTTGAGGCAAATACTGTTTTATTAAATATGCATTAATTTTATAACTTTTACATCACACATTTGTTTTGTCATGTTACATTTCTTTCATATTACATCTTATTTTATGTCGTGGTTATTATTTAATATTTGTGTTAAATTGCAAATGCATAGTATAACAACACATGCTATATTGCAGCTTTTTCTTTATTAATGGTTTAATATAACACATGTTTGTTTTATTACATATTTGGTGTATTACGCATCCATTGTTATAGAATACTGATTATATTGAATTTTTTTTAAGATTATATGTTTGTTATATTTCATAGCCGTTATAAACAACGTTTGTTACTTCACATCTTTGTTTCCATTACATTATTAATGCAATACATGTTTGTTCTATTACATATTTGCTATATTAAGCACACATTATTTAGCAATATATTAGTTTCCTCATCTATTGCATACTTATTATATTACAAATCCTTTACAAATCCACAGCTTGTTATATTTGCATCTTATATATGTATATTATAATTTTATTATAAAGCACGATTCTTGTATTACATGTTTGCTATATTATGCATATACTGCAATATATGTGTATATAATATGTTTTTTTTCTTTTGCCCTCGCTTGCTCGCTTTGAACTCAAGCGTAGTCCATACACATTACATCTATAGCTTTCCCTATAGACAGATTCCCCCACCATCAACCGAACCCATTCCGACTTCAGAGGTACTTGTAGTTTACTTCCCCAAGTCCAGGACGATAAGTCAACGTTGTTAGTGTAAACGTCCGGTGTTGGGGTTTTAACCCATTACCTCGGCATCAGCACTCCGGGTGTTTAAGAACACGCGTTCTAATCCACTCGGCCATGCAGACCTATTTGTATATTATATGTTTGAGGTCTGTTCATTCTTTTAAAACTGTGGTAATTTACTTGTTTGTTTAATACATATTTGTTTAGTTGCGTATCCATTATACGAGGGTAGGTCGATAAGTAAGTCACACAGTTCTGTGGGATGACAGTTAAATGTAGTTGGTGTTTTCTACATATTTCATTGGGTGACAGAAACATTGAACTTTATATTCCCGTTCGTCAGGTAACGCTAGGTGTCTCATGTGCAAAATTAATAAACAAAATGGCGACTGTACTTACGGAGTGTACAATCAAAGAGCAACGTGCTGTTATTGTTTTTATTTAATTTTTAATTAATTTTTTTTTTTTTGGGGGGGGGGGGGGAGGGGGCAAAAAGGACTGCCTGCAAAGGACATCCATAAGGAAATGCTTCCTGTATATGCTGACAAATGTTTGTCCCGTAGAAGTAGCTACTTTAGTAACTTTGAAAAAAAAAAAATCCAACGGTACCTTATTCAAGTCTGTAGGTCAATTTTAAGCCGAGATATTAATGTCTGTGTGTAAGTTTATCCTGTAAAAGGGACATATAGAAAGAAAAAAAAACGATTTTGATCTTTCACTTTTTGTGACCCTACCTACACACTCACACAACTATCAGTTTACCTGTCGCCAAGGGAGATTAACATGCGGCCTGTCTACCTCAAGGAAAAATAACTCTGCCGGTTTATATATACACTCACGCACACAGATATATCTATATTCACATCGTCTGTGTGACATCAGACCGAGCGTGGACTGTCGCGAGTCTTGTCAACCAGCGTAGATAGATGCATTTTGAATAACGAAGACACAAGCAATAGATTGCACGATTTATTGCCTGGCATATTTCGCTGCATCTCGTCAGGTACATACTGCAGAAATCACACAACGTAAAGTAAATTAACTAGATAAATCCTTCAAGTTGAAATATACACATATTCGCACAGTAATGTCAATTATCTACCACGTTAATTTTAAGCTGACTAATATGTCTTTCTGTTTGCAAAATTCTGGCTTGCGTTGATTGATCATAATTGCTTCTGCAAATTTTAACAAGCGAATATTTTGTGTGTTAAACAACATGCGAAACGCAGTGTCTCTGTCAACCACATGGCCGCTTTCGATAATGTGCCTACCAATTGAAGACGCCGGGAGCTTCCTGCTAGGAATCTCCTGTGTGTTGTATCTTGTTGACCCATTTAGGTATGTGTTCTGACACTCGTTTGTTAAGCTGTCTCTCTGTTCTACCAATGTAGAAGGCCTGGCATCTACATGTGAATTGGTAAATACAATTGTTTGTGGCGTACAGAGGAACAGGCTCTTTGACTGCTGGTGTAGGAATCGGTACGGTTTTATATCTAATGACTGGAGTTGCAGCACAGAATGTTCGGCCTACTGCTGTAGTAAGCCGGTCTTGTAGACGTTGCATTACGTCATCCCCTCGAAAGGTTAGCTGGATGAATACCTTGAGTTTAGGGACTGTAGTTACGTCTGGTTTTGGTTTGGGCTGTTGGCAGTGGCGCTTTATAAATCCTGTGGAGTACTCATTCAGGTTTAAGACATTCTTCAGAGTTTCAAATTCCTCTGTCAGTGTGTCCTGGGTGCATATCTTTCTAGCACGGTCAAACAGGGTCCGTACTAAGCCCTGTTTGTACTGGACAGGTGTGAAGCTCTGAAAATTTAGGTATTGGCCAGTCCATGTTCCTTTGCGATACACCGATCTTTGAATTGTGCCGTCAGCTCTACGTCTCATTAGAATATCTATGAACGGTAACGCTTCGTTGTGTTCGTGTTCCATAGATAGAGATATGTTTTTATGCGTCTTGTTCATTGTGGCCTGGAACGTTGTTGCTTGTAGCTCGTCTGTGGTGATAATTAGTATATCGTCCACATAACGACGGTAAAAGGCCAAGTTGTTGATGTCTGAGGATCTCTTTTCTTCTAAATGTGCCATGAAGATGTCCGCTAGAATAGAACCAAGAGGACTCCCCATGGCCACTCCGTCAATTTGGCGGTATGACTTAGTTAGAAAATTGAATTGTATGTTGGCGGTACATAGTAGTAGTAGCCTCTCCAGAATAGGTGTTGGTATGCCTAATTTTAGTTGTTTGTATTCAATGCGTTCCCTTATTATTTTCACTGTCTCCTCTAATGGAACGTTAGTGAATAGGGAATAATATCCATGGATGCCATGTGTTTTGATGTCAGATGCATTTTGACAAAAGAAGTCCAGTTGGAAAGATGCAAAATTTATCAATGATCTTGTCCTTGAAGAGTGATAAAAAATTAAACATACATACATTAATGGGTATTAAATGTACACGTCTTCACTATCATGTTAATCGCTCTTAATACTCCATAACAATAATTAAATGCAGTATGACAACGAAAACTGCCATCCCCCGCCATTGAAATGCCACATTACAGCATGCAATCTTCATAATTTTAGCGTGAGATTGAATGCCAACTTAAATTGTCGAAAATTACAACATACACGTAAAAATGGATGCTACATTTAATAATACATAGCATAACAATGTAATACGTCTTATAAAACGGTATTTACGGGTTTACTTACCACTTAGAATAGACAGCCTTGTTCTCCGGTATAACAAGGATTCCCGATTATCCAGAAATGCAGAATGGGAAAAACTATATAAAGTTATCGGTGTCTGTTTTTGCTCGATCTTGAAATAATCGTGGATCTGATCTGGTCGTCCCGTTGAGATTACAACAGAAGCATCCGTGCAGCCGGTGGAGGAGATGATTAGCGATGACAGGCGAGTAACGTCCACCTTACTTAGCCCCTAGCGATTTCCACCTTCTTGGTCCACTAAAAATCCACCTTGGTGGGAGACATTTCGCGAAGACGCCGAAGTTGAATGTGAAGTGAAAACGTGGCTTAGAAAACAGCGCAAGCAGTTCTATGCGGCCGGTTTGGGAGGACTGATAAAACGATGGGATAAGTGCATCGATGTTTGGTGGAAATTATGTTGAGAAATAAAGGGACGATGTATGTATAAAAATATACTGGTATCAACTTGTTATCATATATGGTTATTTTTCTACAGTCATTTGTGACTTACTTATTGACTTTTCATCATAGATAACGTTTGTTAATTTCTAGATGAAGAAATAGAAATGAATCTTGTTTGTTTAGATGTATATTTGTTTTGTTACGTATCCATTACATAGCAAAGTTTGTTATTTTCTATATGTAGAAATAGAAATGAATCTTGTTTGTTTAAATACATATTTGTTTTATTATGTATCCATTATATAGCAAGGTTTGTTATTTTCTAGGGGTAGAAATGGAAATGAATAATGTGTGGGGTGCATGGACGGAGGTGCATGGAATAGTTATAGATCGGTCTGCTTGATGTGAGATGGTTGCAGGAATGTGCCACAAAAGTGAGATAACGGACGAAAGAAGAAGAGAGCTGTATTTTCAGTTTGCACATGGCAGATGTACCAGTTGTGCTGTATGGCTCTGAAACCTGGAGTACAACGAAAGGAGACGAAGCCTTGTTACAAACCTTTGAGAACAAAATTTTAAGACGCATCTTTGGACCCATTAGGGATACACAAAGTGGAGAGTGGAAAAGAAGAAGTAACAAAGACATTTATGATCTGTTTAATTCCCCGCTAATCACTGGTATCATGAAGGCTAATAGAGTACAATGGCTGGGGCATATAGAAAGAATGGAAGATAATAGGGAAACAAAACTCGCTTACACTCAGGAAATAAATGGCCGTAGACCCCGAGGTAGACCAAGAAGGCGGTGGAGAGATAATACATGTACAGACCTACAAGCACTTGGAATCAACGACTGGCAAGAGAAGGTCCACCAGAGAGACGAATGGAGACGGATTGTATTTGCAGCAAAGAACCTCAATGGCTCGGAAAGCTGAAGAAGAAGAAGAAGAAGAAGAAGACAAGGCAGATGTAGTGGCAGCGTTAATTGTTTGAGGTTAATGATAACTCAGACTAAATGTAGGTTGCTAATGTTGTCTTTGCTTTCTCTAGTTCAGAGTACATCAATACTCAACAAACAAGATATCAACTTCATTATCACAAAATACAGACAGTGTAATTATGCAATGTTTACGGTAATGTTCATATCTGAAAAGACATTTGAAGTTGTGTGCACATTGTGTATTTTCCCTCATTCTAAATTACTTGCATGATTAAGGAGTTTTTAAACGCATTATCTGTTGCTAGGAAGTGTTTGAATTTCCAAATCGCTGAACATAAATGAGGGTGTTGAATATGTGGTGTTTCTTGGGCGTTCACCATTCACATTAATGTGTTTGCTGAAAGATGCGTTCGTTTGATTGTATTTTGTCGGATTATTTATGAGTGCTAATGCAGATGTTTGTTTATATATCTGGATACACTGACAATAATCCAGGTGAGGAAAAAAGTTCGTGTGAACTATACTGAATCAATACTGATGTTCGGAATCGAGTGATGGACAATTAGCAGACAAGTTAGGTTTGTGTGACAACTGCGAAGGTATTGTTTTATAGAAGAATTATAAGAACACCATGGACGGATAATAAAGAGCAATTTCGACATATTGAAAGATGTTACCTCATATCAGAAGAAGATAGTCTACCTACATCCTTTGCGCATGCTACGAGAAGGGGGGCATCTGGAATATGTTATCACAACAGGAAAGGGGAGGGATGGAGAAGCCAAGGGAGACCAAAAGGGAAGATCTGAACAGTTTGACATCATGGCATAGAGGAACACCAGTATCAGAAATAACTGGCAGCTCATATACAGAAGGACGTGGACAAACATGATTAGCACACCACTCGACGAGGACTATAATTACAAGATATTCTGACACTCATCAACTATGGCAACAACATACTTAAGACGTAAATGGATTTCATGACTATTCTATTATTGGTGAAGTCTAGTACATGGCTCGCGGCGCATTAGCGCTGCTGACAGGAAGCTACACCCATGAACCCGGTTGGACGAGAGTTCAACGCCTACGCTTGACGTCTCGCTAAATGAGGAAAGGACTGGCTAACTATCCCTCCTACAAGCCGGGATTTTTTGTCAAGTGGACTTCTGGTAACAAAAATTTTCCCTGGTCTCTGGGTAGTGAGATCGGACGCCGTGTGTATTGTTGCGCACGTAAAACATCCCTTTGGCAGTTAAAACTCGAAAAAGAATAGCCTAACGGCACTGGCCGGGCAAAATTTCGAGTTAAAAATATGCCCAAAGTATTGCAGGATCCTCGTCGGTGCTACGGAGTTCGTGCACTGAGCTGAGATTCTCCGGACTCATGAGTAGAACGGAGCACTTATGGGTTACACTCGTGTGCAGTGATGTTGATCCGACGACTAAACTAAACCAAACTAAACCTTCCTACAAGATGGTTTGGTCATATCACATCACTTCCCTAGCAGGTGTCTCCTTGGGGACATGTTCTATCAAGGATATAGAAATTAAGATTTGTGACGTCACATGGCAAATATGGTATATGTTATTTATGAGTGTTTTTTCAGGTATTTATTTACATAAATTATAACCTGCGAATATTCTCAAATGGTAATTAAATAATCAAATGTGCACGGGATTAGTTTCAATGTTGTATATTCAATAGCTAAACATCCATCATATCATGTGCCATGTCGGTGAGCGTGAGCGGTCATGATTCGCTATTTCACTCGGTCACCAGAGACGTGTATTAGCTCAGTGTACTTGTCTCGACCATACTAAGTGGTAAAGCCATCCATGAGTTTATTTCTCTGTCTTCCCATTGTTCTCATTTTTCACTATCATTCTTCACAGCGTGTGTGTGAGTGAGAGAGTGGGTGAGATAGTGAGTGAGAAAGAGTGTGACCGAGAGAGTGAGTATGAGATAGAGAAAGTGAGAGAGTTAATGTGTGAGTATGTGCTGTGTGTGAAAGAGACTAAGAGAGGGTGAGTGTAAGAGTGAATGAGTATGGGTGAGAGAGAATGTGTGAGTGAGAGAGAGAATGAGACAATAAGAGAGTTAGTTTGTGTGAGTGTGCGTGTAAGAAAAAATAAGAGAGAGAGAGAGAGAGAGAGAGAGAGAGAGAGAGAGAGAGAGAGAGAGAGAGAGAGAGAGAGAGAGAGAGAGAGAGAGAGATGAGCTCACGCATGTTATGTGGCATGCTATTCCAATTTTTTTCCCTGTATCCTCATCTTTCATATTAGCACTTATACTGCCACTTAAATTTAACTTGTACTATATGCACTGATTATTTCATCATGTTTATGTCAATTTCAAGTATTATATTATTGAATTGCATCACTATTTGTTATGATACACAATGTATAGCATATTTGTTTTTCATCTTCACATTTTTCTATGTTCTTCATGTTTTCCAATTTCTTTCCACTTTTAAATGTTTTTATGACGATGCTCACAATAGTCGTCAGTGTATGGGTGTGTAAAGTGCGGAAGTTTGTATATATTAGTTTTAGTAATTATTTGAGGCAGCGTGTTTGTATGAGTATGTGTGTGGGTGGATGGGTGGGTGTGAGTATGTGAATCTATGTGTGTTTATATATGTGTGTATGTGTGTATATGTGTGTATGTGGGTGTATGTGTGTCTGCTTGTCTATATGAATGTGAATGTGTGTATGAATGTGTATTGTGTGTATATATGTATGAGTGTGTATGTGTATGTATGTGCGTATATGTGTGTATGTGTTAATGTGTGTTTATGTGTGTGTGCTTGTGTGAATATGTCTGTGCATTTGCGTGCATGTGTGTGTATGTGTGTATGTATGTGTGTATGTGTGTGCATGAGTGCGTGTGTTTGTTTGTGTGTGTGTGTGTGAGTGTGTGTATCGATCGTTCATTCGTCGATCGCTCGTGCGTTCTTCTTCTTCTTCTTCTTCTTCTTCTTCTTCTTCTTCTTCTTCTTCTTCTTCTTCTTCTTCTTCTTCTTCTTCTTCTTCTTCTTCTTCTTCTTCTTCTCCTTCTTCTTCTTCTTCTTCTTCTTCTTCTTCTTCTTCTTCTTCTTCTTCTTCTCCTTCTTCTTCTGAGAGAGAGAGAGAGAGCGAGCGAGAGAGAGAGAGAGAGAGAGAGAGAGAGAGAGAGAGAGAGAGAATCTGTGTAAGAAAAAAAAATGGGGAGAGAGTTGAGCGTACGCATGCCACGTAGAATGCTATTCCATATTTTTTGTGTATTCTCTTCTGTCATATTATAATTTTGTGTGCCACTTGATTTCATTAATTATAATATTAATGGATGCACATTACTGTAGAGTGAGTGACAGAGTTAGTGAGTGACAGAATTAGTGAGTGGGAGCGACAGAGAGAGAGAGAGAGAGGGAGAGAGAGAGTGATTGAATGCGTGTGTATGTGGGTGTGTGTGTGTGTGTGTGTGTGTGTGTGTGTGTGTGTGTGTGTGTGTGTATGTGTGGGGAAAAAGAGATAAATTTGAATTGCATCACGATTTTTTACGTTACACAATGTATATTTACAATTATTTCTCCATTTGTATCTTTTTACAATTTTTGTGAGAATGCTCACAACAATAACCAGTGTATGTGTGTAAAGTGAGAGATATAATCTAGTTTTAGTGATTATGTGAGGCTTCATTTATATGCCTAGATGTGAGGATGTGTGTGTATGGGTGTGTGTCGGGGAAGTGTGTATGGGAGATGTGTGTGGGGATTATGTATGGAGGGAGATTGTGTGGGGGTTGGGGGATAGTTGGGTGGAGTGTGTGGGGACATTATTTGGGTGGGAGATGTATATGGGGGTAGGGAGATATGTGTGGGTGGGGATGTGTTTGGGTGGGGAATGTGTGTTTGTCTGTGTGGTGTGGGTATGTGGCTGGATGGATGATGTGTGGGTGGGTGAGTGTGTGGGTTGCGGGATGAGTGGGGTATTGGTGGCGGATATGTGTGTGTATGTGTGGATATGTGTATAGGTAGGGGATGTGAGATTGGGGGATGAGTGGATGGGGGAATATATGTATGCCTTGGGGCGTGTATCTCCGTGGCTAAGGGCTTGCGAACGCGGTTTGTGAGCTCGTATACCCGGGTTCGAAACTCGGCTGTGCTGGTTTTTTTCGAAAAAAGGTATAGGAGCCGGTCGTTCAGAAAGCAATGGCAAACTACTGAACGTAAAGTTTGCCCAGGAGTCACGAACAGCGAAAATGCTGGTGTTGACTGCTACGTCCTGTTAAGGACATGCGACTTAATTTTTATCTTTTTATTTGGGGCGTATGTGTGGTTGAGGAGTGTATGGGTGGGGGATGTGTGTGTGTGTGTGTGTGTGTGTGTGTGTGTGTGTGTGTGTGTGTGTGCCGATGTCTGCTGAGTGAGGGATGTGTCTCATAACATGGTAATATGCATTGTTTATGTTTACGACATTCATTTGACAATGTTTTATTTTCCTTTGTGAATGTATCATGCACTATTGATGAACGAACGATGAGTGATTGGAAGGACCACATGTAAGACGGACCTGCGTGTCCAATTTGTAGCCCTTCGAAAATAAAGATAATCAATCAATCAATCAACCTCTTCCCCTCGATCTTGCCAGTTGTCACCAAGTTCTCTAATTAATTTCTTCTCATAACATGCCCAAAAAATCTTGACTAAGTCTGATTTCTCTAATCATTTTACGATTATGATTTGCTTCTTATAGGACTTGGTAGATGGTTTTCCTGTCAGTCCATGATATTCTATGCATTCTCCTCAGAAACCACATTTCCACAGCCATCAGATGTTTGTCATCTTGACTGCTCATTGTCCACGCTTCACATCCAAACAAAGATACAGGCAGCTAAACATATGTGACGTTATATTACACAGCTGTTGTGGTTATACTCTCTTCATGCTTTATGCATGTTCTTCTAGCGAATAAGAATGTGCTGAATGTATAGATACATGGTAATTTAACTTTTTGAAGTTTTACACACCTTGATGTGTATTGGATGTATGCTGCTAGCCCTATATGTTATAGCCAGTTGGCACTCGATTTAGTGATGTGGTCAATATAACGCCAGCGCCTTTACTTTCAAAGCATTTTCTAGTATGCATTTTGGACGGGTCGACTTCGGCGCCCATGTGAATGGAATATAAAATCCGACTCCATAATAATTCGAACCCATGACCACGGTGAAGCAGGCCAGCGTGCTAGACAATGAGCTACGCGACTGTTTTATTAAGACGCTATTAAACTGTAAAGAGAATTGACGCCGATATAACCAGAGTTAATTGAGAGAAAAACGCAGCTCTATCAGCGTTCATGCCGGAAACGTCACACCGAAGCGACACAACAAGCTACTAACGACGACAAAAGCTAAATTTCGACACACTTCAAATAGAAAGGAGATTTTTGCAACTTGGAATGTTACAGGTCTAGGATATAAGGAACCAGCTCTCGTAGAGTTTATGAAACGATCAAATATTCAATTATTAGGACTTGCAGACACTAGGAAAAAGGGGCAGAACACGAAAAGAACACACGAAGGTTACGTCCTTATATGGCAATTCTAAGATGAGTTGTTTCCCCTTTTGAAGTACTATTGTGGAATACTTTCTCTACATAAAGTATGGCTACGATTCCCTCGGGTGACCATACTATCTATGCCAATGTTTCCCTTCGCAAAATTGTGCTTTCCTTCAGGGCCTTTAAGAGGGAAAAACAAACAAACGTATGTATATTTGACAGCGTATCAAGTGTCATTGTAACTAACACACACAGAGAATAATAATAATATACAGGAATGGGGAAGGGGTGGCGTTTCCCCCACCTTTTCTTTCTGTGAATTAAGCTGTTCCTAATCCCAATTGGCGAAGGGGGGGGGGGGGGGTTGTGTATCGAGTGCTTGCCTGTAACCTAGCCGTATATTGGTCTGGGATTTCGTGACTATAAAATCTAACTGACGTTACAACCTGTCACGATCAGACACTTCGACCACTACAAGACACACAAAAAAAAAAAACACCACGAAATACACACTCTCCCATTGCATTGGGAACCACGTATTATGAGAGAACACATATAATCTTGCTCCAGAATAATGAAGTAATCACCCACAGAATATGGATCTACCCTCTACCCATTTCCCTTTTGTAGCGGGGGGGGGGGGGGGGTTCAAATATCTTCTTCTTGTCGCATCAAACACTGCCCGATTTAACTGCACATAAATCATGGTCACTTAGGCAGTCACACGAATTAGCCTTGTGGACACTGCTAGGCAGATGCGGCACATTTCCTGAAGACACAGAGTGTCCACTTCTCGTTCCCTATGAGATTATACTCATGAAAAAACATCACACCAATTTCCCTGTCTTTTCTTTAAACAGGTTACAACATGATTCACACACGATATGTAGGTGTACATGTATGAATTATAAGAATGCACCATTGAGTACATAAGTGTTCACTAGATGTCAAGTAGACAGTTCCCTAATCTCGAGAATCTTGGTTCAGATATGAAATTAGAGTGATAGATAGTTCTGCATTCAGAATGCAATTGATAGTGATATACTCTTCACTTAAGATAGACTAGTAATCATAGCAATATAACAATGTAAGCATAGGAACCAGTAGGAGTGGCATAGACATTAATTCTGCAGAAACGACAGTCAGGCTATCTTTTACAGAAGTAATTTTGTCGTTATCATCGTCAACAAAATGTACATCAAATACATATATTCTATTTATCATAAAATACAGGTATTACATTCAAAAAGACTTATTAGCTTCCCATAGCACCTGAAGGCACAGTTAGGTAACAATCACTTCTTAACGAGCTACATCTTGACTTGATGGAGATTCAAAACTCAAGTACCGATTTCTGACTTTGCCCCGGGTTTAATAGCCCCGCTAATTAATCTATTTTAAGCTACGCGATTTATTTCTCTTTGTTCGAGGCGATAAGACATTCCTCTCCTTATAGGGGAAGGGTAAACACAACCGCCGTGATACAACGACTCTTAGAAGCGGCGCCTGCAACGTTGTATGCACTTGTCTGCAAACTGTTCGAGAATGTCCGTTATGTTACAACGTACACAGATCATAATGAGACTTTCCTGGTGAATTCTTGACTTTCTTTAGCCTTACCCTCAATGTTCCTATAATCAATCTGTTGTTACTGTAACAGTCAGCATTTAGAAATGTTTTTGGTGGTTGTTAACGCATATCGAAACATTCTGCTAATCAGGATGTAATCTAATGTTTCTAATTCTGCTTTCAGAACTCCTCTATGTTCATAATATTCTAGGTTAGTTAGTTAGTTAGTTAGTCAGTTAGTCGCGGTTCCAACTTCACAGCAACGGGTCGTCCCCATTATGCTCCATTCCTGTGCCAGTGAATATCAGACAAAACACTCCCCACTGCCCAATGTGAAAAGTGGAAAAGACAAGAGTCTCGACAAACAACAGCCCGCACAGATACACTGCATAATGCCGCCGCCAGAATGTCAACCAATAGTCCCCCACAAAACACCCAGTTCATTTCTGATAGAATCGGCAGTCATTTTCCTATCTGGATGTTTCCTAGATGTTCACTCACACAGTCCACGAAATACAGTTCTTCGTCGACGGCAGTGGCAGTCAACCAGAAGCCCAGCAGCCACGCATTTCTGCATAAGGCAAAAACTGGTCAACTCTGGGACATAGCCATCTGTAATCGCTCCGAACATGCAGTCACGTTCCAAAAAACCTCAGGCAGATTCAAAAGCATTTCACATGAAACTCACAGCTCACAGTGTCGCACCACGCACTCACTCAGTAGCAGGGCGACGGAACCATCAAGCCTCCTTAGTCGCCTCTTACGACATGCATGGTAGGCTACAGTGTTGCTATTCTTTGCTTCCCTTATGGGCCCCGGCAACACACAGGAGAATATTCTAGGATGTTGTTTAAACCATGAGTTTCCTACAATCATTTCCTCCTCTTTAGACCATTCTATACGTCTGTATCCTATTTCGTTTCGCTCTCCCAAACCATGGTTGCCTACTGTGCATCCATCGCCTTGATTTCCCACTTTTGCATTGAGGTCACCCATTATGATATTTATTTCTGAACTTGTAAATTTCTTCAAAGCAGACTCTATGTCATTATAAAATTCCTCTATAGTATTGAGTATATACTATCTTCACTGCATTCTCCTATTAGGGCACATGTTTTAATGACGTTTATGTTTAATGGTCTGCCGATAAATTTTACCAACAAACCCTGTCTGACACAGATTAATATCCTTGAACAGATGTTGATGTTTCCCGATCTAAGATAATTGCTACACCCCTTTTCCGTTCTTCTCCGTTTTTCTCCCCCCAGAATAAATAATCTTACAATTATCCCATATCATAATCCCTGCCCCGTTCCATCTCGTCTCGCACATTCCTAATATATTAATCTTGTGTCTTTCCATCCCATGTTTGATGTTATCTAATTTTCGTCATCACTTAACTTTCGAACATTCCACGTTGCTAATTTCAGTGTCACTGTCCTTTTCTTGTAGTGATTTGTAACTAGGTGAATCATGATAAACTAGGCAACTTTAAAGAAGATAGTTTGCCGCTGCTTTTCATCTTGGCAGTGTTATACTGGCCTGGTGACCGTCGCCATTGTCTCGTTAAAGAGATCGTCTGCCTATCGTCGAGAAACTTGAGACCATGACCAACAACTATCTGTCGGCTGCCCTCAATATTTCTTCCACCACATGCCTTCCGTGGTTTCTTGTAAACAACTTCCGAAAACGAATGCGAAATAACAACACATCCTCCTCAGAAATACACAAACACTAGTATAGTTTAGTTTAGTCGATGGATCAACATCACGGGACATATGTAAACCATAAGTGATCCGTTCTACTCCTAACTCAAACCTGAGTCTGGAGAAATTCAGCTCAGTGCACGAGCTCCGTAGCACCGGCGAGGATCCTTAAATACTTTGGGTAGATTTTAAATTCGATATTTTGCCCGGGCAGCGTCGTTAGGCTACTCTTTTTCGATTTCCAACTGCCAAGGGATTTTTTACATGTGCAACAATACACACGGGCGTCCGATTTCACTACCCAGAGACCAGGGGAAATTGCATTACTAGAAGCCCACTTGAAAAAATCCCGGTCCCCATCGGGGCTTGAACCCGGGACCTCCAGCACTCGAGGCGTACACTATACCTCCAGACCACGCATCTCCCCTAACACAAACACTGCGTCCTTTAAAGAAAGCAACGTTACGTCGTATCCATTTTACCTCACTAAAGGCATGCAATGTTTTGCCAGTCCCCTCGTCTTATATATTTTCAAATACATGACGTTTTAAATGTCTTTAACGCCTTGCGTGTTCTGTTATGTTGGTCCACGCCTGTCTTGTCTTGCGGATATCATACTTTCAGTTGTTGTTTTTTCTTTTCTGAATCACTGTGAGTGTGATGATGTCCACATATATTTATTTTCGAGACATTATACGATTTATGAATACATTGTCTTGGATGTTAAATTCTTGTAGAAGGTCTGCAGCGAGCTTCTACTTGGTGCATAATAATCTAAGACGTTTTATTTTATGGCAAATATATGTTTAAGAGCCTTGAATTTTTAATTACTGTTAGTGAAGGGGTTACGGACGTAATTCGTAATCTAGCAAACCGCGTTCGTACGCATCTGCGGGCGATTTATCTGCAGACCACCTTGCATTGATTTTCACACAATGGTACGAGTGCCGGTCGTTCAGAAAGCAATGGCAAACTACTTAAAATAAACTTGTAAAGAAATCACGAACAGTCAAAAAAGACTGGGGTTGACTGCTTGTCCTGTAAAGAATATGCACCTAAATGTGTGTGCGGTTGTTTGTGTGTGTGTATGGTGTGTGTGTGTGTGTGGTGTGTGTGTGTGTGTGTGTGTGTGTGTGTGACATCTATCACTGAATGTAAGCAATAGAGTACTGACATGTTATATAGAACATGTTTTTGTGTATTGCAGTGAGTCGTGAGCGCGAATGAACAATTTAGGAAGAGCTGAGAAGCAAGATAGATGTGGATCCTGAGACGAATTTTGCGGATTTCTTGGACTGCAAGAGTAACTAAGAACGATTGCATGGAAGAGGCTTATGTTACTAGAACATTTTATACTACTATAAAAAAGTGACAAACATCATTCATTGTTGAAGGGATAGGCGTTTAAGAACATCTTGAGAACTGTAAAGATTAGTGTCAACAGAGGCAGAGAAAGACCAAGAAAAACGATGCTGGATGGTCAGACGGTGGTATGGAGGAATTTAATCAGCGTACAGAACACCAACGGCATAGTACAACGGAGAGACATACACGCCCACGTCAGGCTGTAGGGCACACACTGGTGATGTTTGTGACAGGGTCTATGAGTCACACGCGCATATTATATCATATCAAATGTATGTTCACAAGTTTTGTGTAAACGTTTGTTTGTTCACTGGTGTTGCATCATTAGTCCTGCAGCGCACTAAATAGTCTTTACAATTGTGTCTATTTCAGAGTGAAAAAAATCCACGTTAATATCACCGGCAAAGCTCATCATTATTTTCCACTTTTGCCGTCAAGTGACGTTGGGAGGAATAGTTGGTGCTGCAGCATCCTAAGGGTGGCGCTGGATAGTGTCATTTCATGTGCGTGTGATTATACACTGTCTTTGATGTCGTTAATCGATATTCTTCTCGGGCATCTTCTTGCTTTCATTGCAGATCTCTGAAATAAACTCCTTTGGCAGAACTACATTGTGAAAAATCAACTTCAGTAACGATACATGGGAACGTAAAATTGTCCCAATCACTGGTGACTCAAAGATGTGTGTTTGAATTGCTTGTAAAATAAAAACCATTTTTATAATATTCATAGGGCTATACTGTGAAAATGAATAACATCAGCAACGATACATGCGGATGTGAACTTACCTTAATCAGTGGTACCTCACAAATGTGCCTAGGAATTGCTTGTGGCTTCTGTGTGTTGTGCGTGAGTTTAATCACAATTATCACAATCTTGCGAACACCAACGCTACGCAACAGCTCAAATTACTTCATTGCATCAGTATCCATATGCGACATACTCTCCGCTACTACATGCATTTTGAATGGTTTATTCTACATCACTAGGTTAAACGAGTATGCAAATAACACTGTGCTTTTAAACACCTTCATGCTTGAAGTATCATATACCTCAATGTTTTCATCCGGTCTTCATCTGAGTGTCATTGCTGTCGACCGTTACATTTATATCCTCAAGCCGTTTTACTATATGAAGCATATGGTTAGAAACTTAAACTTCAAAATGTTGCTCTGTATTTGGTTATCAACGCTGGTTTATGCTGCATCGTCCGTAATTTTGTACAAATTCAACAGCGAGGACTCTTACTTTACAGTCATTCACCCACGATGGGCGTTTATAACAGCAAGTCTTGTCATCGATGCTGTATTTTGTGCAGTTATATGTGTATGTTACTTTAGGATCGCCAGAGTAGCTTTTCAACGTAAGAAAGCCAGGAACGTTGGCAGGCAGCAGAACTATACACCACATGACATAGTTTTTGCTAGAATCACCTGGAAAGCTGGTATAAAAAGTATCAAGTTCTTTGTTGTCATGTTTGGCACAATCGTTGTCTGTTTCATTCCTTTAATCGTTTCCACACAACTTTCTCAGCTGCAGTATAATTTACCAAGATACATATCATTTCCTAGTCTGTATA
Source organism: Cepaea hortensis (assembly GCA_963921405.1). Classification (NCBI taxonomy): domain Eukaryota; kingdom Metazoa; phylum Mollusca; class Gastropoda; order Stylommatophora; family Helicidae; genus Cepaea; species Cepaea hortensis. The sequence goes on from OY992876.1 coordinate 390,645,124, forward strand.
TTTTTCATTTCCAGCCAGTTTTAAGTTTTTTAGTTTATTGTAAAATGAATGGCCATTTTAGAATAGGACTTCGGAAATTAATGTTATCTCTTCGGATTTGTAATTTACGAAAACATTGCGGATAAGCTGGATAGGTTGGTTGGTTGGTCGAACGAACGAACGAACGAACGAACTTTATTTGGCAGGCAGCAGGTAGGCAGGTTGCTTGCTTGGTTGTTTGTTTGGCTGATCGTTTGATTGACTGATTGGTGATCTACTGTTTGATTATGTGATTGACTTATTGATTGATAAATTTATTGATTTGTTGTGTGATTGATTGGTTGGTTGGTTAGATGAGTTGTTGCTTGATTAGGTGGCTGGTTGTTGGATTGATTGATTGGTTGTTAGTTTGGTTTGTTGATTGGCTAATTGGTTGGTGAATCTTCTGGAACTATGAGTTTTAATATGTAAGTACGATGCGTTGCTGATACGTAACCAGGGGGTGCAAGACCAGGACTGATAATTCACATCTGCATAGGAGCACATTAGAAAATAACCAGGTTATGGTTCAACACAGGGTAGACGGACTGGCTTGGATCAGGCCAAATTTGGTAGTGTTTCAGACGACATGTTTATTTATAGATCAATTGAAACAACATCATGGGAGATGTGGTCAATATTATGCCTAAGTCGTCATTGCAAGTTTACCCACTGAGTGTATCTGCAACAAGCAGTCAATGTACCATGTATACGTGAAAGAGCTGCATAGCATGCATTCTTATACGAGTTTCTTTTCACTTGGGATCAATATGTAGCCTACTCTTGAGTAGAATTTCTCCCCCATAAACGCCTTTCAAAAGTGTTCTCTATCATATATCAGATGCCCTGATTATATTGCTGTCATGTGTCAGTTATCTATCACATCCTGACCACTTCTACATTGTGGTCTTCCTTTTCTCCGTCTTTACAGTGCAGTTTGCTCCATAATTATATTTTCTAGACTTTCTTGTCTATTTACGTGTCCAACATATATAACTGTCCCCATTCCATCCATCCATTGGCACCTTGCCGTCTTGACAGACGATAGTTTGTGCTTTAAAAAGGCATAATAACTTTTAACTATGGCGGTAGCGAGTGTGACTGATAAGGCCAATTTGCGCTGTAAATGTCCGTTCACAGTGGGTGCATCTGAACACGTGGTCATTTCCACCATCATGCACCATCTTACGTCTCAAACGCTTGGTGTGTGACTTTTCTGCAATAATTTTCTCCTTTGACTTTATTCCATTTCTGATATTTGCCCTCCATGCAACACGTTCAGCGGCGACTTGCTCCCAATGTGCATTATCAATGCCTGTATCAATCATGTCCCGCTTACACACATCTTTGTATCGTAGTAGAGGCCGACCCTGAGATCTCTTACCCATCTGTAATTCACCAAAAAAGATATCCTTTGGTATTCTACCATCATCCATCCTCCTAAGATGTCCTATTCATCTAAGTCTACGAAGACTGAGCATGGAATAAACTGTCACACAACCTGATCTTTCCAATACTTCAGTATTTGTGATTTTGTCTTGCCACTTAATACCAAGAATTATTCGCAAACACAGCATATGAAAGCTGTTTAAATTGTTCTCTTGGTGTGAGTAAGTTGTCCAGGTTTCACTGCCATAGAGAATAGTACTAAGGACACAGGCTTGATAGACAAGGACTTTTGTTTTGGCAGTAAGCTTCCTGTTCTCCCAGACTCTTTTTCTTAACCTGTTCATTGTTGTTGCTGCCTTACCAATCCGGATGTTGATTTCCTGATCTAGGGATAATTTGCTATTAACCACTGATCCTAGATATGTAAAATGGTCTACTATCTCTAGTTCAGCGTCGTCAATAAAGATTGATGGTACCCCATGTGCACCTTGTGACATAATCTGTGTCTTCTTTTTGCTAATTGTTAAACCAAATTCAGAACAAGCATTGGAGAATGCAGATAGTAGACATTGCAATTCTTCCTCAGAGTGGGTCGTAACTGCAGCATCATCTGCAAAAAGCAACTCTCTGATCAGTACCCTCCTAATTTTGGTCTTAGCCTTCAATCTCTGAGCATTGTAGAGGCCGCCATCTGAGCGTGAGTGAATGTATATACCACCATCCTGATCACGAAATGCATATTTCAGTAGAAGTGAAAAGTATATTCCAAAGAGGGTGGGAGCTAGTACACAACCTTGCTTAACTCCACTCTTGATTTCAAATTCTTCAGAAGTTGCACCATCAAACTTGATTATACCCTTCATGCCTGTGTGGAACGATTCCACAATGGACAGAAGAGTTGGTGGGCAGCCAATCTTCTTTAGTGCCTTGAACAGACCCTCACGACTGACCAAATCAAATGCCTTTGTGAGGTCGATGAAGGCAATAAACAGTGGTTGATGCTGTTCACGGCATTTTTCTTGCATTTGTCGCAATGAGAATAGCATATCAGTGGTAGACCGGTTCTGTCGAAAGCCACACTGTGATTCGGGGTAGACTTGATCTCCTAGGACTTGACGTCTGCGCAGAGCAATTCTGGCAAATACTTTTCCAACAATACACAGAAGTGAGATGACCCTATAGTTGTTGCAGTCGCTCCGATCCCCCTTGTTCTTGTACAGTGTTATGATGCTTGAATCTTTGAAATCCTGTGGGACTTGTCCTTCACGCCAGCATAGCTCTATTAGCTGGTGAATCTGTATAGTGAGTGTGTCTTGCCCACTCCTGATAACCTCTATTGGAATCCCATCCTTACCTGGAGCCTTGCCAGATGCAAGTTCATTTATAGCACACTTAACTTCTGTTATGATGGGAAGTGTGTCCAGGTGGTCAAGAGTTGGTAGAGCCTCTATGGCGTTGAGGGCATCATCCGCTAGTTTGGTCTCACTTGAGTAAAGCTCCAAATAGTGCTCTACCCATCTGTCCATCTGCCGTTTCTTGTCAGTGATGATTTCTCCAGTCAAGGTTTTCAATGGTGCACTTCTTTTGATCACTGGACCACAGGCTTTCTTTATTCCTTCATACATGCTTCTTATGTCTCCCTAATCACATGCGATTTGAATGGACTCACATAACTTGATCCAATAATCATTTGCACACTGCCTGGCAGCCTTTTGCACATCCTTCCTAGCTTGCCTTAGCTCACTCAGAGTGATACGCGTTGGTCTTTCCTTGTTTCTTAATAGAGCTGTCTTCTTCTTATCAATCAGGGGCTGCAGAGTCTCGCTGTTGGCCGCAAACCAGTCCTGCCTCTTATGATCCACAGTGCCGTAAACCCCTACGGCAGTTTTATAAAGAGTTTCCTTAATTTGACCCCACTTTTCATTTACTGTACAATTTTCTGGTGTATCAGTGAAAGCGTCTTCAAGTTGCTGTTGAAACTGAAAGCACTTTTCAGGATCATGAGTGTTAATAATATTAATCCTGGGGCTAGATTTGTGTTTAGCTGTGTAGATTCTCTTTGGTCTCAGTCTAACCCTTGCAACAACCAAAGAATGATCCGTATCACAGTCAGCACTGTGGTAACTACGAGTCAATGATATATGGTTCAGATGTTGTCTCCGTGTGATGATGAAGTCCAGCTGGTGCCAATGGCCGGATCTTGGATGTTTCCATGTGACCTTATGCATCTCTTTTGTTTTAAAAAAAGAGTTTGTAATACATAGGTCATTACTGGTGCAATGCTCCAGCAGCCTTTGCCCATTTTCATTCATGTGACCGATGTTGTATTTTCCAAGGCACACTGGCCATGAGCTCGAGTCCTTGCCCACACGAGCATTGAAATCACCGAGCATATAAATGTAGTCAGATTTTGGAACTGCCTTGATTACGGAGTCTAACTCCTCATAGAACACGTCCTTCACATCATCAGAGGAATCAAGTGTCGGTGCATATGCAGTAATAATGGTGGCAAACCCACAAGAGGTTGCCAAGCGCAGGGACAATAGTCTTTCATTTCCTCCTGCTGGAATTTCAATCATTCCCAGTAGCGAATTCTTCACTGCAAAGCCCACACCGTGTTGCCTTTTTTCTGCCTGCCCTCTACCCTTCCAGAAAAAGGTGTAGTTGTTTTCCCTGAGTGACTCTTCCTCAGCGAGGCGAGTCTCCTGCAGGCCAGCAATATCAATGTTAAGACGATTGAGTTCGGCATCAATCACAGCCGTTTTTCTCACATCGTCAATATTGGTCAAGTCAGTGGAAAATCCTGGACATATGGTTCTCACGTTCCAGGTTGCGAGCCGTAGCTTGAGGTTTCTATTTTTATTTTTGTTTTTGTTTGTACCTGGTGCATTGGTTTTACAGCCTGCGATTCAGATTTTGTCCTAGCCCCAAGCACCCATTGAAGCAGGCAGGCTGTGGCGGATCAGCACCCAATTGGCTGGGGGGCTGCCCAGCTTGAGGCGGGCGGTAGCTGATCAGTGACACCTAAAGGTGTCTCCCACCGTCAGAGGCAACGCGTGGCGCCCCATGTCTACTTCAACTGACAAGGACTTATAACCCGTAACAGTTGCCTCTCGCTTTGATTCCGAGACCAGTTAACTGTCCCCATTATTGGTCTTAATAAACAATCATCGTCTATACTGAGGTCGTGTTATATATATATATATATATATATATATATATATATATATATATATGTGTGTGTGTGTGTGTGTGTGTGTGTGTGTGTGTGTGTGTGTGTGTGTGTGTGTGTGTGTGTGTGTGTGTGTGTGTGTGAAATTATACAGTGGTCGTTGAAAGTGAGAAAAATGGGCCTTAGTTTGAATAATAGAAAGACAGACGTCGTGGTGATATCAAAGAAACAGATTATACCTAAAATGTGCAATAAAAGTAAATGATGTTACTTTGGGGCACGTATAGAAATTCAGATATCTAGGCCAATTAATAACCTCAGATAGAAGGTGCATCTCTGAGATGAACATAATAGAGGAAGCAAAAACTACATTCTATCAAATGAAGAATTTTTTTTTCCAAACATCCTTGTCGTTGAAAGTTAGAAAACGAGTTCTTGCATTTTATATAGAACCAATTTTAACTTACACCTATAAATCCTGGTCATTTAGTTAACAGACGAACAAATATCTTAAAGCCTTGGAGTCGGGTGTTATAGAAGAATTCTGAAATTAATTAGACAGCCAAAATTACCAATCTGGACATTCTGAGGGATGCAACGTCGCAAGAACAACTTATCACAAACATCAGAAAGAAGTAGTCATTATTTTTTGGCTACATTACGAGAAGACAATAGTTGGATCATGTTGTAACAACCGGAAAGATTGTGAATAGAAAGATAGGGGAAGACAGCGTGAGAGAATTCCAGTCTTGTAACATGGCACTGAAGGGAGTCAACACACGAATTAATCCATGCCGTCGAAGATCTCAATTTGTGGAGAGTCATGGGCGACCATGCCAGCCGGCTAGGCACTGGATATTTATGATGTTGATGTATGTGTATATTGACAGGCAACTTGCCGTCTTGACAGACGATAGTTTGTAAAATTGAGCTACACCTCTCCATAGCACTGTATCTCCTGTAACGGATCAGCAGATCAATGCTCTAATTGTCAGGTTTTGTGATCGCCGTCTAACATTCAGTGCTAACACAAAGCAGGTAGTACCGAAATTATATCTACAAATGCACAGTGTAATGTCTTGTCGAAGGAGAAGACTGAAAACATAGTTTGTCTTCAGGAATCTTATCGCTAGCGCGTATATGTGTGTATGTGTCTCTGTTTGTGCCTGTGTGTATGTGTGTGTCTGTGTGTGTATCTGTGTGTTTTTCTGTTTCTGTGTTGTGTATGCCTGTATGTGTGTCTGTGTTTCTGTGTCTGTGTGTACGTCAATGTGCGTGTCTGTGTGCGTATGTCTGTGTCTGTGTGTTTTTCTGTGTGTGTCTGTGTTGTGTGTTTGTGTGTGTGTCTCTATGTGTGTGTATCTGTATTCCTGCCTCTGTGTGCCTGTGTCTGTGTATGTATGCATGTGTATCTCTCTGTGTGTGCGTGCTCGCTTGCGTGTGTGTGTGAGTGTGTGTGTGTGTGAGTGTGTGAGTGTGTGTGTGCGTTAGTGTGTGTGCGTGTGTGTGTGTTTATGTGTGTGTGTATGTGTGTGTGTGTGTGTGTGTGTGTGTGTGTGTGTGTCCTTTCCGACTAACATATTTTTAAGTACACTTCTGTAACATTTATACTCAAAAGCGGATACGTTCCTTACAACTAATTTTTTTTTTAAATATCCACATATCACAACTGCACGTTGTCCCGGGAAATATTCCTCTCATAGTATCCTGATTTGTTTATATTCCATTTGTTCACATCTATAAGGATTCCAATCTTATCATATTGCACTGCTTCTTTTCTTGTAATGTATTTAACACAGAACCCAACTATTAAATACTGCTTACATTCTACCACTTCTCCCTATTGATAGAACCCAACTGTCAGAGACCTGTAATAGTAATAGTAATTCAATACTTCTTACTTTCTACCACTTCTCCCTATTGATAGATCCCAACTATTCAATGTTGCTTACTTTCTACCACTTCTCCCTATTGATAGAACCCTACTATTCAATACTGCTTACTTTCTGCCACTTGTTCCTATTGATAGAACCCAACAATTCAATACTGCTTACTTTCTTCCACTCCTCCCTATTGATAGAGCCCAACTATTCAATACTGCTTACTTTCTACCACTTCTCCGTATTGATAGAACCCAACAATTCAGTACAGCTTACTTTCTGCCACTTCTTCCTATTGATAGAATCCAACCATTCAATGCTGCTTACTTTAAACCACTTTTCCCTATTGATAAAACCCAGATATATCTTCTCAATATGTCATGCAGTCACAACAATTGTAGCCTAGTTTACGGTGGTGTTTGATTATGTTGGCCTTGTTATTAGATATCTCATTAGTTTGCCATTCCAATAACAATAATATAATACCAATAACCTCGGCCAGTCGTCGACTGGAATCTTGTAGAACTTCGCTAATACCTCGAAATTAGTTATCCATGCTGAAATTGAGTCGCCTTGTGTAAAATTTCTGAACCCTGGTATCGTTTTATAGAATCTCCTGCCTTTGCTTGCAATTTTGCCTGCTCAATCTCGGCTTCCCGGTCCTCCTCCATAGTTTTGACTTTTAAGTTCCCATCAATCTCCTTGTCCTTCATTATCCTCTCGGCCGCAAGTTTTTCCTTCTCAAATGCAATCCTTTCCTTTTCTGCAGCTAATTTTTCTTTTTCTATTGCAAGTTCTCTTTCTTTGATTTCTTTCTCTACTGCTAACCTTTATTTTTCTAAAGCTATTTGTAGTTCTCTATCCTCCTTGTCACTTGCTGCCTGTAATTGTTTAGCTTCTTTCTCAGCTGCCTCCTTTTGTTGTGCTTGAAACCCTTTAAGTTCTTGTTTCACCCATGTTCTATGTTCCTGACCGGTTAATTTGGATTTCTCGCCTAACATCATACAATCTTGCAATGTTGACATGATGCCACAATTTTCTGTAAATTAAACAGCTGAAATACAATATGTCTATGTGCAATGCGAAATCGTTTGGAAGACAAAAAGTAAATGCGTCAAAAGAACAAGAGGTTGAATGTAATAGCAATATGATCAACACGCTACCAACCAGAAATTAAGAGCAACGTAGTGAGTTTGACGTGGAAATAAATATTGCCGTAACCCGTTTCAGTGAATATACTGAAGACGAAAAGCTGGTAATGAATGTATATATGTATAAAAGAATATCACGCCTCAAGACACATGCTAATTCCTACCAGAGAAGAAAACTAAATATAACGCAGACGAACATCCTTAGTAACATGGAAAAGAAATACTGATAACGTATATGCACGACAGCTAAAGACTACTACAAAACAATACAGGTCCTAAACAACCGCGATGTTGCCACAAACAAAATATTTGTAACGAACTGACCAATGTCAGCACCGAACGTATCCTTATATCAGACAACCGTAATTATCTAGTATAAGAATAGCCCAACCAACCGCCCGCACAATTAATATGCTAACAAACAGGCCATGGAGAACAATATCCAACTCAAAAACTAAACACCCAAACAGAACGCCAAGATTTCCGGATTTGATTTCAGCTGGCAGTGACGCTCTCTCCTGGCGTCAACAGGTGCAGGGGAAGTTGGTCTGTTCACTTAATAAAACTTCCCTATCCATCGGTTGAATGTCAAGTAGACTCAATATGATAAGCTTAAATATAAGTCCAAAAATGTAGTCGTCCCTACGACACGTCTGACAGTCCAATACCGTATAGATTGTCCTCGATCCCAACAGAGTATGCCATCATCGCCGTGTTCATAATAAATGTCTGGTAAGATCCATGTGAACGAAGTGTCGATAAGTGATATGTAGTATACGAACTTACTGTAATCGTGCAATGAACTGCTTAGAAACATAGAAAAACACATTCTAACACACTTCTGGCTTGAGCTGACATGATGTCGTAACTTACAATAGGCGGACTTCCTGCAGTGGCTTCTTCTCCAAATTCAAGCTCTGGTGCTTCCGTACATGGGGCCCCATCTTTGCCAAACAGTAATTCAACATATAACGATCAATAACAGCAAAATAACTCGTCAGTCCAGAGGCAAAAACCATTTGACAAATCCGAAAACATCGATAACTTGAAGCCGGCTGACGTGATCATTTCTAGCAATATTTATTTCCTGTGTACAGCTGGTGCTCCATATAAAGAATCCGATTAATAATATTAATAAATATCAAGTATACCGTTCCTGTGCATCCAGGAGGGTCGGTATTATAATAACAAGCATAGTTACACACAGCTGCACCTATCAGTCAAATTTAAAACATTGTTCCGTCAGCTACTGTCAGCCTCACTGCTTCTGATCCGTTGGTCGTTATGTCACCTAGGCCATTCTCGCGTAGTCGGTGCTAATTGATAACTTCATTGCCTGCGGTTGTTCCTGCCTGAGAAGGACAACGCGTTAACGATTGAAGTCGTTCCTATCTAACACTGCCATTTTCTTGAGGGTTTGTTAATAATATCTCTCTGTGAACAAACTCCTGCAGCCTTCCATGCCGTCAGCCCAAGGTCTATCTATTGTTGCTAAACTATCGCTGTGACATTTCTACCTTCTCACGTCATACTTGGCGACCTTTTCTATGTCTTGTTTAGAGATTTCATCTAAGATTTTTTTTAACTTATCCATTACGTCATTTATCCTGACCCGCTACTTGACATATACATTCATGTATGCGGTCTGTGTATTTGGTGCTGCTATTTGAATCATGTGTTAATGAGAAATTATGTTGTGTTTCTAATCCCATTGAGTCAGGCTAGCACATGTCTGACTTCCAGTAATTCATATGCATCTGTTTTATTATTCTAAAGGATGTGTTGTTTACGTTTGTTGCAGGATGTAACTCCTCGATCATAGCCACGGGGAGGAACATGACTGGGGCTTTGGTTATCTCCAATTTTCCTCACCTCCAATTTTCCTTCACCCTCCATTTTCCCCTTCACCCTCCATTTTCCCCATCTCCTCCCAACTGATCCCATAGTCGAGCTTTCCATACATTAGTTTGTTACTGTGTGGTTAAAGGTGTAGTCTGTTTCAACTTATTTGAGCTTGTTTATATTTCTATTTTTGAAGTTGTGGTCTTGTTATAGTAATGTGTCCCAGTCGATTTGGCAACTTGACTTTCTCTGGTGGCATTAAGCACAATATTGGATTTGGCTGAGGCACAGGGGTTTGGTAATATCTGGAGCTCAATCCACTGATTTCCGCTGTGAACTACAGAGATCCATAGTGTTGTGTTGTGTGTCTCAGGATGGTGAGTCCTGTCTCCGCACTGTAAGACTCATCCCCAGATTTGCATTTGTGTTCTTGTAATTTTCCTAGTGATGTTATTTCTGTTGTTCAGTCCTGGTCAGCCGGCTGTATAGATATCGTAGCAGGGTCCTAGGAGCACCCTCTAGGCTCAGCCACAACGGGCAGAGGTCTGGCTATATGCTTCAGACTGCCTATTATGTAGTAAGTGATGTGAAGTATCAATTGTCCTTGTTAATGGGAGTTGTGATTTGTCATCCGCACAGTTGTGAATATATGCTACAGTATTGGACAAAATAAAGGCTGATGCGTATTGTATTTATCTTATTTATCTAGTCTTTGTTGTTGTATAATGTTTAGTCTTTGTTGTTCTAGTAATGTTGGTCATTTTTGGTTCGATTCATTAATGTTGGTTCAGCCCATCTCAGTGATCTATTGTCTGGAATGTGCATTAAGGCATAGTTCCCCTCTAGAATCCTGAAGTTCTTCTGTCTTATATCTATTCTTTTCTTGTTAACCGTGGAGATAAGATGAGCTTCTCTTTGTCTTCTTTGTATTCTTCTCTTCTCCTATGGCCCATAAGTAGTCAGCGTTGTGCCCCTATCTTCTCCTCTTCTTTCTCTTTGTGCGGTTACATTACCATGTCCACTCTTAAGCTGCCCCTCCCTCAGAGAGGAGAGTCTGTGCAGCTTGTGCTTACCCTTTATCACTTGTGGTCGTGGGGAACCTGCTTCAACCCCAGCCACGGCCTTAATCGCTTCCATACGTCTACGTTGTCATGTTCCTTCTTCGTGCCCCGTTCATGGCTCCGCACTCTTCAAGGAAGCCGGTTCTTCCTTTGATTTCTTGACCCACCTCTTGGTGGCAAACAAATGTAAACGGACTTGCAGCTGAGTGCGACTTACGGACGATTACCGCTCTGTTATGGAGGTTGGACTTTGGCCGACATTTGCATGATTTGACTGCACTCAGACTCACCACCCTCACTCAGAGGAAAGGCTATGGAGTAGACACGAAACGTTGCAAGTTCGTGGTCTTAGTTGAGAGATCGTTACGCGTTCTGCAGTTATCGCTTTTAACCATACTAGTTACGAGTTTCATCCCACTTCAGGTTCCGACAATTCCACAGCCAGTACGAGGCCTTCTCAGCTGCCTCACCCAGTTGTATTTGTGCCCGAGGTCATGCTTATCATTTAATGTCCATTTGTTTTAGCACATCATACACGGAGTGGGAGACTAGACCTGTTGCACCTACTTCTACGGGGAATAACCTTACAGTGTACCCTTCCAGCTTACGACCAACGACCATGTCATCGTACTTCTCTATCTTGTACGTATGCTGCTCCTCAATATTGACTTGAAAGTGACGGCCAGCTCAGTCAGAGTTTGCTGCTTGGCTGAGGAGGAGCTAAATACGATGTCAGGTCGCAAGCCAAACTTTTGAATCACCTCAGGATATTCGCCACGGTCCTTTAGATCAACGGTCAGTTCCCAGTCTTCCGCACCATCGAAAATGGTCGTAAGCGGCAAGTCGGCAGCCCGGCCATCGTTGTCTCTGTGTTGTTGCCAGGCTCGGACGAAGGAAATACTCACTGGCTTCGGCGTGTCCCCTTTGTTTTCCTGCATTCTGGCTACATCGACTGTGACCACCAACTCAGTAAGGACATTGTTGTGATGCCACGTAAATCGACCTTGGGTTAGTGCAACTTTACATGCGGACAATACGTGCTTTGTACTGAGGGGAAAGGACGGGTTGGTGGCTTTCCCCCCACTTGACCAAGTTCGCAGCTGATGGCAAGGCATCGTAGATATATCGGATGACGAAAGTTAAGCGCAGTTCAAAAGCCTCTGAAGAATTCATTACTGATGTGTGCTCGCTGTGAACTCCAGTGTAGTCCATACACGTGCTACTACTACTAGTACTTGCCACTACTGTGGAGTGCACTATACTGTTGTTTGAGGGTGGATTGGCTTCAACCCCCCCCCCCCCCCCCACCCCTCTCCACAAAAGAAATAAAATCGGGCGGACCCGCTGCGATTTCTCAGATACTTATATTTTACGTTGCAAATTCAAGGCCAAGAAGTCAACATTTAGCCCATCTATCTGATATAAGCCGGCTTCCTGGCCTAGAGGTTAGTTACTTTTCTCCGTAATCTCGTATATTCTCGTAAGTAATGTGACGACGGTGAGAATCAGCAGTGATTCGAATCGCGTCGGTAACATACGGGGTATGTGAGCCGGTCGCTTAGAAAGCAATGACAATCTACTGAGCGTAATCTTGCCATGACATCAACAACAACGGTAAAATGCTGGTGTTGACAGCGATGTCCTGTAAATAGGATATGCGGGGGAAAATATGATATATGGTTTCAACACGTAATCTCGCGTGTTTAATAGCGAATGCACCTATCATTGTGTTCATGCTGACCTCACCATACTGAATATTCCAGAAGCAATTTAATTAGCAGTGCTTCTGACTTCCCTCTATTCTTCAATTCGGACACAAACGGACCGTATACTCCACGACCACTGGCAGCATGACCATGGAGCTGATGGCAGTTCCATCTGGCTGGAATCAGAGAATTATACCCGTGTTTGTGTCCGGAGTGTTGCAATGAGCGTAATTAAAACTGCTCTGTACGCAGACAATGGGTTGAATCCTATTGATGTCTGCTGCTCGTAAGGGCACCTTCATCTTCATTTCTCTCTCTCTCTCTCTCTCTCTCTCTCTCTCTCTCTCTCTCTCTCTCTCTCTCTCTCTCTCTCTCCTTCTCCCACCTTCCTCTCTCTGTGTATGTATGTGTATGTATGTGTTTGTGTGTGTTTGTTTGTGTGTGTGTGTGTGTGAAACTTCCAGGAATTATTACTTAATATAATTGATTTAAGATTGATCCCTAATCTACAGTATCCAGGATTGATCGATAATCTACAACATCATGGAATTATCCTTAATCTATAACATCCAGGATTGATTCCTAATCTATAACATCCACTATTGATCCCTAATCTACACCATCCAGGATTGGTCCCTAATCTACAATAAACAAGAATTGATACCTAATCTGCAACATCCAGGATTGATCCCTAGTCTAAAACATCCAGGATTGATCCCTAATCGACAACATTCAGTGTTGATCCCTAATCGACAACATCCAGGATTAATCCCTAATCTATGACATACATGATTGATTCCTCATCTATATCATCCATGATTGATCCCTATTCGATGACATACAGGATTGATCCCTCATCTATAGCATGCAGGATTGATCCCTCATTTATAACATCCAGTATTGATCCCTAACCTATGACATACAGGATTGATCCCTAATATGTAATATCCAGGATTGATCCCTAATCTATAACATACAGGATTGATCCCTTATCTGTAACACCCAGGATTGATCCCTAAACTATGACATCCTAGATTGATTCCTAATCTATAACATCCAGGATTAATCCCTAATTTACAATATCTAGGATTGATTCCTAATCTATAACATCCTGAAGTCTTCTCTAATCTATAGAATGTATTTTTTATCGACTGTGCAGTGTTTGAAAATATTGCCGATCCAAGAATTGTATTTAGTATGAACTTTACAGAGGGTAAATACAAAACTTGGATAGGCAATATTGTCAAACACTGCACAGTCATTGCTTGCTTGCTTGTGGTCGTTGGCTTGAGCTCCAACGCGAAGTCCTGTATGTCGGATGAAGGCATCCTGTTGTCCAACATCAGTGTGATGTCATACAGGACCTGAGGTTTGCGTGAGTATCCGTTGTCCCATGTCTGGCTTACTGGTGTGCAGACTGGTGATTCCTCGCCGTACAGGCAGACACTCTCCGACTTCGGAGGAAAGCATAGTCATTAAAAGTGCACCCTGTACAACATTCAGGATTGACCCCTAATCTATAACATCCTGAACTCATCCCTAATCTACACCACCCAGGATTGATTCCTAATCTACAACATGCAGGACTGATCCTTAATCAACAATATCAATTATTGATCACATAATCTACAACAACTTATCCGTGGCCAAAGGCATGCGACCGCGGTTCGTGATCCGTTTACCAGGCGTTCGAAACGCAGACGCGACCGATTTGTGCAGTAGACCGTGTCGCGTAGTGTTATTACGTGTTGGTATAGGAGTCTGTCGTTCAGAAAGCAATGGCAAACTTTTTTTTTTTTTGTTAGCATGTCCTTTACAGGACTTAGCTGTCAACAACAGCATCTTTCAGCTGTATGTTGATCTCTTGGCAAGATTACGCTCAGTAGTTTGCCATTGCTTTCTGAGCGGCCGGCTCAGTATCCCGCAAGTTACGAGCGGGGGTCGAACCTCCTCAGTTCTCGCTCCGCTACGAGACTCTGCGTGATAAACGGGATTACAGAGAGAAAGTGTTGTAACCCCACAGCCAGAGAGACCGGCTAATGGCAAACTACTGAACTAAAATTTGCCTAGTACATCAACAGTAGCTGACAATTCCTGGTGTTGGCTGCAACGTCCTGTAAGGGATATGTAACATTAAAAAAGAATCTACAACATCCAGGATTGATACCTGATCTATAACATCCTGAACACATCCTTATTCTATAACATCCAGGATTGATCCCTAATCTACCAAATCCAGGATTGATCCTAAATCTACAACACCCATGACTGATTACTAATCTACAACATCCAGAATTGATGTCTAATCTATAATATCCTGAACTCTTCCCTAATCTATAACATCCAGGACTGATCAATAATCTACAACATCCAGGATTTATCCCTAATCTACAACATCTATGATTGATCCATAATCTATAACTTCCTAATCTCATCGATCAACAACCCAGTCCGCCACTAAAATTACAGTTCACGATCTATGGAAGCAGCAATCACTAGGAAATCCAGTAGTTACACACGCATTACTGCAGAAGGCAAACCACTCAGTTTAGCATCCAGCAACAGGCCAATTTTCGAGTATCAACATGAAGCCAACAACACAAACCAAGATTTGAGTTGTAGTCTCTAATAACCAGATTTGAACCTGCAAACTGTACATCATTATTTGAATCTATAATTTACAACATTCAGATTTGACCTCCTAATTTATAATATTCTGATCTGAACCTATAATTAAGGCTATCCACATTAGAAACATAGTCTATAATACCCAAGTGTATCCCTATTCCATAGCATCCCCAATTGACTCTAATAACCAACATCCAGATTTGAACCTGCAATCTCTAACACCATTATTTGAATCTGTAATTTACAAACTATAAATTTGACACCTAATCTATAATATTCTGTTTGTAACCTGTTATTGGACCGGCTTCGTGGCTTAGAGGTTATGACTTTTCTCCGTAATCTCGTATACTCTCGTCAGGTAACGTGATGACGGTTCAAATCAGCAGTGGTTCGAATCGCATAGGTAACTTACCGGCTATGTGAGCCGGCCGCTCAGAAAGCAATGGCAAACTACTGAGCGTAATCTTGCCAAGAGATCAACATACAGCTGAAAGATGCTGGCGTTGACAGCAAAGTCCTCTAAAAAGGATATGCTAAAAAAAAAAAAAAAAAAACCTGTTATTAACAAACAACCCGACAGAGAGACGAATGGAAACGGATTTTATCTGCAGCAAAGAACCTCAATGGCTCGGAACGCTGAAGAAGAAGAGATCTGACCCCTAATCTATAACATTCTGATTTTAACTTGTAGTTTACAACATCCAGGTCTGACCCATAAACTATAATATTCAGAACCTAACCTGTAATTTGGAACATTTGCCACCTAGTCTATAACTCCGGCTCTGTGGCGAAGAGTTTATAAATACAATTCGTAATCCCACAAACCGCGTTCGACACACAGCTGCGGGCGATTTGGGAGCAGACCACATTTCATTGGTTTCTTTACAATAGTGTGAGTGCTGACCGTATTAAAATGCAATGGTAATCTACTGAACGTACTCTTGACCAGGATCACAAACAATCCAAAAATTATGCAGTTGACTGCTGCGTCCTGTAAAGGATATGCAACAATAATATCCAGATTTACCATTAGCCCGTAGCATCCACATTTGACCACCTAACAGTCACTGGTTAAATTCCTCAAACATAATGTTCACAACAACTACTATAAAATGTAGTCTATAGCTATTGTCCACGCCTTGAGTTATGGCGTGCTGGGTGTATCGTGCTCGCTGCATGTTTTTACAGTTCAGTTGTCACTGCATGGCAATGTGATCCATCCTGCGATTGTTGTCTTTCCTGGTACCCATTTATATTGTGTGTAAGCTTAAGTTCAAATAAGATTTAAACATTTTATAAACGTCCACTATTCGCTGAACACTGGGCTGGCTAGCAGGCAAACATTATCTGGCAATTTCTACCACACATTTCACTTACCACTGTTGCATAGTGAGTGTTGCTGTTTAGTATGCAAAGGGACATAAACCATGAATTTGTATGCTCCTCAAAGGGAAATAATCAATATGTGACTAGCTTTGAACATTCTATACTTGTCATATTGTAAAATATCCTCAAAATTAGCAACAGAGATAATAAGTAGCTATTAGGCCTGTTGTAGCGGGATTCACATTCTCCTTGAGGTGGATATTTTAAAAGTGGCCTGGTCTCCCAATAAGGTCTAAAATCAAAAACAAAACAAAAAATCTCATCTCATCTCATTATGTTCCTCTTGTACGTTGCGATGCCGAGGTGAAGTATAAAAAGCGGGAGAGTGCCCGCTTATGGGCTTCATGTATCGATATTCCAATGGCATTCTTTGTCCACATTGTCAAAGAACATTTCGAGCCAAAATATTCCTTATCAGCCATCTTAGAACTCACGGCTCCATACTTTCAACCCCACTGGATGAAATTAATGGTTATAAGTTTTTTCCAATGGACTCTGTTATTCCCTGCGTCCATCGTTTACGTGGTCGGCCTCTTCCTCTGCTTCCCTCTGGTCTGTACATCATTGCTTGTTGTGGTATACTGTTAGTTAGTAACCTACTTGCATGGCCAAACCATTTGACTTGCTGCCTTCTAGTAAAGTCTAGTGCAGCTATAACCACCACTTTAGTCCTGATTTCTTCATTTCTGATCTTATCTCTTCTTGATATATTGAGTATTCTTCTCAGGAATCTCATTTCTGTTGTGATGTTTCTTTTCTCTTTTAAGTCATTGTCCAGGTTTGGCATCGGTAACATAGAGTTGGTAGGAAGATTGTATTGTAAAGTGCTTTCTTAGTAGTTATTGATACATGTTTGTTCTTTAGTATTGGTGCAATTTGTCCAATGAGTTAGTTTGCTTCATTGCTTCTATTTTCGATCTCGTCTTTTGATTTGCCAATTGATGATAATATACTTCCTAGGTACTTGAAACTCTTTACTTTTTTCAAGGGATGTTCGTTTAGGTGAATCGTTGTTGCTTTTTCTTCTTTAATTATAGTCAATACCTCTGTTTTACGTGTGCTAATTTTCATGTTATGTTCCCTACACATTTCGTTTAGACTATGCATGTGGTCTTGTAATTCAGCTTTTGATTTTGCTATTAGTGCTTGGTCGTCCGCAAACAGGTGTTCTCTAATGGTTAGATTTCCAGGTGGTTCTTCTTCTGTGTTCTCGTCATGCGATGTTCTTACGGTCTCTGTTTGGCTGGTTTCTTTTCATATGTTGTCTATATAGGTTATAAACAAGAGAGGGGACAGGACACAACCTTGTCGTACTCCAGATCTTATGGTGAAGAGTTCTGAGTGTCCTCCAGTTGCTCTCACTATGCATTCACTGTTGGATCTTCATACTGCTCGTAGGAAAAATACATACAAAATAAAACAACAAGTATAAAACGATAAGATTTGGTGTGACATCCAGAAAGGTACAGTTGACTGGAAGCTATTGAAATCACAGAAAACTTGCTGGTACCGAACTGACAAACATGTAGTCATTTTTATTTTAAAATAAGGGCTCGTAGTTCCCAAAGTGTAGCCATCTGGACTTGATCTTGCCTGCGTCATATGCAGAGGCGGTCATCCGAATGATACAGGGACGTGGGTACATGACGGGGCAGCTGTGGCCCCTGTGGGAACCGCGAGCCCTTATTTTATTTTTTATTTTTTTAAAGAAACATGAAGGTCTTTTGCTAAGAACAAAGTGTGGATCTATCTGCACTTAATCCGGCCAGGGCGCGGAGGTGGTCGTCCAACCTGCAGACTCTAATCACTGACCACTAACACTGGCAGACGGGTGGGCCTTGGTGACCCACAATAGACCGAAACGCACATAGTGGGACTAAGAGGCCCTTAAAAAAAATAGTTCCCAGCGCAGCAGCAATGATTATCATTCGAGTTCTGAAAGCGCCACCTCCTGACCGCAAGAATGTAAAACACGTGAAACACAATGGAAACATCACCACTGATGACATTATCAAGATGGCTAGACAGTTGCGCTCTTGAACTATGGAAAAGCTCCCGTTTAAACTAAAAGAAGTCTGTGGCAAGGCACAGTCTGTTAGCTGCACAACTGACCAGATCACTTCTCATACTGGGAATGAGACGATCAATGAAGGGGAACTGAAATTCCAGAAGAATAGAGCAGATTTTTGACTAAATTTCTTTTTTAAATGTCTACGATCAAATTTTAGTCATCTGTAATTTGATCTGGCCTTGGCCACCAGCAGAGGCGGTCATCCGAATGACACACAGGCACTTGGAACTTCATAGGGCGGCTCGTGCCCCTGGGGAACCGTGATCCGTAAAAAGTATTTTTAAAATACATGTGGCTGATTTTGTCACTGGATTATTAACTGATTAAGTGGCAAGAGATGATTAATCGTCTTAATCGAGTTTCCGAATCGCCATGGGTTTATATACAGTAGTTTTTTCTAAACAATCCCGTTTAATATGACATATAATACAACATGCCAGCTTTTAAGTTATGACTGTGACACACCCCTACGTCTATTTTTCCGCTGTTCATTTTTGTTTGGTCCAAACCGACTTTTTTGTTTGGCATACAGTCTGTTAAACTGTGGCTGGCATGGACCCTTCCCTTATAACCCTTCTTCAGATGTTGATCGGGTTAGAGGTAATGTAAAAACAATACCAAATCAAACTCGCATGTATTATAGATAACGAGAATTGCTTTTAGGTTAATATTCGAAATGTGGCTTTTTCGGTCACATAATTATTCATTCATATGAGGCGGTGATGCCCTCCACCCCACCTAAATATAACTTCTCTTTTGAAAAAAAGGTTTTATCCCATATGGCTCGGTCTCTTTCCGCAGCGCGGAGAGCGTCGCACAAGGCACGAACTCCGTAGCTTTTAGCGACGACCCACAGGAGTCTCCGAAACATTTAACTCGTAAACCGAAGGGTGCGGCCCGGAATCGAACCCACAACCTTCGGAGCACGGGTCAAACGGCTTGACCACTTCGCCACAGAGTTGAGGTAGACCGAAATAGGGGTAATTGCGAAAAATAGACGAAACCAAAGAGTTAGTTAGTTATATATCCTTTACACGACGATGGCAGTCAACCCCAACGTTTTTCAGCAGTGTGTCATTTCTTGGCAAGTTTACGTTCAGTAGTTTGCCATTGCTTTATGAACGACCAGAACTCATACCTTTATATGGAAAACAACGCAATGGAGTCTGGTTACAAATCGCCCGCATCTGTGTTTCGAACGCGGTATGCGAGATTGCGTATTACAATTGTAACCCTGTTACCACAGAGGTGGCAAATCAAAATAGAGAATTACGAATTTAAGAAGTCAGTACTTTAGGGATTGTGGCCATGATCAAAGTGTAATTTACCTTAATCTAACCTACGTCACCAGCAGAGGCGGTCAGCCGACTCCACCCAATGTTACACAGAGTCCAGAAGCAACATGGGAGAGGGGGGGGGGAGGGAGGGGGTTCCTGGCTTCTGAGGAACTTTGAGCCCTGTAAACAAAAACGTAAGATTGGCAGCGCATGGTGAACACATGGCTCAAACAGCTCATTACAGCCCATGTGTTTGTGTGTTTTATTTGGACTATGCTGGTTTAACATAACACCCTGAGACTTATGGGCGATCTCTATGGTTTTGTCCATATTCCATAGTTGTGGGTACATGTGGATGGTAGACCTGGCTAATGTAGACACATCTTATTTAGGGGATTCTAGTTGGCCATGCACCGATCACCGTGGCGAAGAGGGTACGAACGCGATTCGTAATCTCGTATACCCGGGTTCGAAATACAGCGGTGCTGTTTTTTTTTTCTTCCGAAAAATGTATAGGTGTCAGTAGTTCATAAAGCAATGGCAAACTACTGAACGTAAAACTTGCCTAGGAATCAGAAACAGCCAAAATGTTGGGGTTGCCTGCTACGTCCTGTGAAGGACATGCAAATAATTTTTTTTTAAATGTTGGGCATGCGCCAAAGTAAACATTTCATTTGGAAGTGACAGGTTCGAGTCTCGGTCAGTAATTATAGCCTTTTTATTTATATGTAGTCTAGTGCGTCCACAAATATCTGCTGGTCTATAAACTATTCAACTAGCACCATATAGCCAATGCGCCGTTAGGCCTGTAAAAAGAACCTTCACTTACTATATTACTGCTAAGTCTACTGTGGCTGTTATTAATGCTACTACTACTACTACTACTACTACTACTACTACTACTACTACTACTACTACTACTACTACTACTACTACTACTACTACTACTACTACTACTACTACTACTACTACTACTACTACTACTACTACTACTACTACTACTACTACTACTACTACTACTACTACTATATTATTACTCTTACCAATACTACCACTAGACCACTACTACTCTTACTAACTCATTCATTCAGTAGCATGTAATACCTCTACTACGAGAGTACGTCAATAAGTAAGTTACAAATGGCTGTAGAAAAATAACTAAATATGATAACAACTTGAAACAAGTTTATTTTTATATATACAGTGTCCCTTTATTTCTCAGCACCAATATTGATGCACTTATCTCATCGTTTTTTAAGTCCTCCCAAACCGGATGCATAGAACTGCGTACTCTGTTTTCTACACCTTGTTTTCACTTCACATTCAACTTTGGCGTCATTCGCGAAATGTCTCCCGCCAAGGTGGGTTTTCATTGGACCAAAAAGGTGGAAATCACTAGGGGCTAAGTCGGGGCTGTAAGGTGGATGTTCCAGAACTTCCAACCTTAGTTGGTTAATTTTCTCCCGAGTTAATCGAGCCGTTGGTGGTCTGGCATTGTCATGAAGAAGCAACACTCCTCTAGTCACCAGTCTTGGACGTTTTCTTCTAATTGCACCACGAAGCATCTATAGAACTTCACAGTACGATTCAGAATTCACATTGTCACCTTTCTTCTTGAAATTGATTAAAAGCACTCTTTGACAATCCCAGAACACACTCAGCATATCCCTCCCTGCTGATGGCGCAACCTTGAAATTTTGGACACAAGGCGAAGAAAAATGTTTCCATTACATTGACGCAGGCTTTGATTCGGGCTAGTATTGATGCGCCCATGATTCGTTCCCAGTAACAATCCTGTTTAGCATGTCTTCTCCTTCATCTTCGTATCGACAGAGCTGATGCAAGGACAGGCCAAATCGGTTTATTTTGTGTTCCTCCTTCAATTGTCTGGGTACCCACCTTGAGCACACTTTATTAAATTGCAATCGATCATGCATTATGCTGTATGCTGAACCATGTGAGTACCCTATTGTAGATACTACAGAGTCTATCGTTACTCGCCTATCACCTCTAATCATCTCCCCCACCCGCTGCATGTGTGCTTCTGTTGCAATCTCAACAGGGCGACCAGATCGGATTTCATGAACAACTTTAGAGCGTCCTTGAGAGAATTTTTTTACCCAGCTATGCACCGCCTTATGGGACACACATTTGTCAGCATAACACGAATCATTTCCTTATGAATGTCCTTTGCAGGCAGTCCTTTTGCCCAAACGCACAACGGCACGTTGATCTTTGGTTGTGCAGTCCGTAAGTACAGTCGCCAATTCGTCTATGCGCTACGCATGCGCATGAGACACCTAGTGCCACCTGACGAACGGGAATAAAAAGTCCGATGTTGCTGTCACCTAATGTCACCTTTAGAAAAAAACTAACTACATTTACCTGCCATCCCACAGAACTGTGTGTCTTACTTATTGACTCGCCCCTGTACAACTACTACCATCTTACTACTCTTACTAACGCGCCTACTACAGCTACAACTAACTTACTACCAGTACTACTATACTACTACTCTTACTAATGCTGCTACTACAAATACTACTATTGAAACGTAATGACTACTTTTGAAGCGTACTACTATTCTTACTAATGTTGGTACTACAATTACTCTTACTAACGCTCCTACAATAACTACTACTACTTTTACTACTATTATATTACTACTACTCTTACTAACACTACTACTAGTATACTAATACTCATACTAACGCTGCTACCACAACTACTACTATCATACTACTCTTACTAACGCGCCGACTATAGCTACTACTATCTTACTAACACTACTATTATACTACTACTCTTACTAATGCTACTACTACAAATACTTCTACTCTTACTAATGCTGGTACTACAACTACTCTTATTAACTCTCCTACAATAACTACTACTACTACTACTACTCTCACTAACACTACTACTAGTATACTACTACTCATGCTGACGCTGCTACTATAACTACTGCTACTACTCTTTCTATCGCTCCCATAACAATTACTACTACTCTTACTTACACTACTACTATTACTACTATACTACTACTACTTTTACTAACGCTGAAAACAAACTACTATAGTTCATTCACATTTGTTTGCCTCCATATAAAAATCCATATCTCAGTAACCAACTGATGGAAAATGATGAGATTTAGCATATAAACTTAGCATTATGTCCACCCCCCCCCCCACCCCCCACCCCCCCCACCCCCACCCCCCCCCAAAAAAAACACCTTTGTTCTGGAGATTGTACAACAGATTTCAATGTTTGTTTTTATGCGGTATATAATTTACGGGTCAGAGATGAAGTGTATATTATAAACTGTATTACGTCTTAACCCAGAAACATCAGCGTTCAATAATGAATTTTCTCCGTGGTGCACGGGAATTTCATTATGAGAAGCACATCACATAGTGGAACGGAAGTGTTCAGACGTGTCGTCAATAATGTGAGTGCTTTCATGAGACATGATTATTTTATAAATCTTACCATTTATCTAACATTTGAATGTGTGAATATTGTTGAATGGGAATGAATGTGAAATTGTGTACACATAAAGTTGTACACATATTTTTGTCAAGAAGCTGATCGCAGGAAACTGTTTCTTACTATTACAACTCCGAAGAAAATAATAGTGCATGCATTGGGTTTGAGTAAACGGTCATTTCGTTGATTGGTGCAAGAATCCGGAATGAAACCACCACGCATTAAGCAAATGATAGGTAGAAAGGCAATTGTTGACAGCTTTGACAAGGATGACATAAAGCCAGCTATTATAAAAATGCTGGATGCGAAAGAAACAGTGACTGTAAGACAACTTAGGGTTTGGTTGAGAAAGAACAATGACATAGAGCTATCCAAAACAACTTTGTGGAAAATTATAAAGACATTAGGCTTCGCTTTTAGAAAGTATAAGGGAGATAGAAATATCGTGTGCGAGCAACCGCATTTAGGAGCCATGAGAAGCAGATACCTACGTGAAATAAGGGAAATGCACGAAAAAATTGTTGACAGTGTATTTGGATGAAACTTGGATCAATGTGCACCAATCAAGTGAAAAGCAATGGTACTCAGTGGATGGAAAGTTAAAGCGATATGTGCCCAACAGTAAATGACTGCGTTTGATCATAGCCCATGCTGATAGTACGCATAATGGTTTACTACAGAATGCTGGTCTCGTGTTCGTATCAAAGCATACATACGATATGGATTATCATAATGAGATGAATGGCATTGTATATAGAGATTGGCTCGAGAATACTGTGCTTATATCCCTTGATAGACCGTCTTGTCTAATCATGGACAATGCATCATATCACAATGTTGTTGCCCAATAAGACAAGATACCTACGGCATCGAGCACAAAGGAAGCTACAGTTGTTGTCCCTTATAAAACAGGCGCAAAAAAGCAAGAAATATAAAATCGACACGGTGATAGAAAAGCATGGCCATAGGTGCTTGAGACTTCCGTTGTATCTTTCTCATTTAAACCCCATATAATTTTTGTGGGCTAAAAGTAAAGGACAGGTGGCAGCTAACAATACTACATTCAAATTGTCTGACGTCAAGATACTAACACAGACCGCGCTATTAAATGATAAAAGTTACTGGAAAAAATGTGAGGACCATGTGTTGAAAGAGGAAGTTGACTCTATTGGAGACAGGATGGATATAAATTTCATGCAACCTAGAGCAGTCATCAATCTACTGGAATCGTTGGATTTAGATTAAGGTCTGGGCAGATCGCAGACATTAATCCACATGCATACCTACTGGGATATTTTCCCCCAGGTATTCAGAAGAATTGAAGGCCTTAAACGTTACAGCATCTGCACAAATAATACAATTTGTCAACGACAACATTATGTATTCCACAGTGATGAATTTTTAGTTCCACAAGCCCTCAACGGGACAAACAACTGGCAATAAAATATAAACACTAAACGCATTGAATACCAACAGAAGAGTAATATTGCGGTGGAAACTGACAGATTGTGGCATAACAAGAAACGTGAGAGCAAATACGTTGTCAAATTAGAGGACATCACACGAGCATACGAATTAATCTATAAACTTCAATGAAAAGAGGACCAACATCTTGGCCTCTAAGAAGAAAGCCCACTACAGAGACATTGACAAATATATTCGTCGTGCAAAACAGGTAATCATGTTCCGTCTCTGAACGGTAAATAGCAGAGAAGACAATCTTTCACGAAGATTCAAAGCGTTTGTGGCATACGTCATCAGCCATCATCACTTTTCTAGAAACGGTCTAGGCAAACGCTCCTTATAAGGCAATGTTGAAGGGAGAAAGACTATTGGATGGCGTGGTCCCGGCCTGGCCAGCTGGAAACCCGTCAAGAAAAGTAGTTTCACATGTCGGAAAGATTTCAGTCTAGCAAGTCCCTCCATCTAACCTTGTGAAATATCCTAGTGCCTAATCTCGCATTCTGCACCATCGGTAAGCTTATGAATTCATTGTAAATACTAAAATATGCCTCCAGACGCTTATAGGAGACATGTATTATGCATTTTATATGTGGTTTGTGAAAGAATGGAAGATAATAAGGAAATCAAACTCGCTTACACTCAAGAAATAAATGATCGTAGACCCCGAGGTACAATTACCTCGGAACAGTCATAACATCTGATGGGAGATGCCTTGAAGAGATTAGAACAAGAATCGCCATGGCGAAAGTAGCCTTTAACAAGAGGGAAAAAATTCTGACCAATACAATAATGTCAATTGAAACGAGAGAACTGCAAAAAATAACATGCGGAACCACGAAAAAATGCAAAACACGGATAAAGAAAATAACAAGTTGGTGGAACGCAGAAGTAAAGAAAGCGGTAAAAGAAAAAAAGGAAAAATATAAAAAGTGGTTGAAGAGCAAACAGGAATGTGATCTCATAGAATACAGAATATCGAGAAGACATGTGAGTAGAATAGTAAAGAGGGAAAAACAGAAAGACTGGGAAGAGTATGGAGAAACCCTAAATAAAAACTACAAGGAGGCAACCAGAAACTTCTACAAAAAGATAAGTGCAATGCGAACCAGAGGAGTACCCTTTGACCCAACTGAAATAATTAACAGCGAAAATGGAGAACCAATAAGTGAACAAAAACACATCCTAATAAGATGGAAGCAGTATTTCGAACAACTTCTCAACATCCCATCAGATGTCACAGGAATTCAAGAGACCTACACAGATGTCACCGAGGAACTAGAACCAGACATACTAAAAGAAGAAATTATAGAAGCCATCAGATTAGCCCCATTGAACAAATCACCAGGACAGGATGAAATACCAAATGAACTAATTAAAGCAGCAAGGGAAGTAGGAACAGCTTGGCTACATAGACTATTCAACCATGTTTGGGTAGAACAACAGACACCACGAGACTGGGGAAACGCCATAATTATCCCAATTTGGAAAAACAAAGGCAGCAAAAGAGATTGCACACAATACAGAGGCATTTCACTGTTGAGTCATACTGGGAAAATATTTTGCAAAATTCTTGAAAAAAGATTACGAACTACTTTAGAACCCCAGCTAAGCGAAACGCAGCTTGGATTTAGGAAAAACAAAGGATGCACAGACGCCATTTTTGCTCTTAGACAACTTATAGAAAAATCAATTGAATTCAATGAAACACTCTACTTAGCCTTTGTTGACCAAGAAAAGGCATTTGATAGGGTAGATAGAAACAAGCTGTGGGAAATCCTTAAACAATATGGAGTGAGTACACATCTAACAAACCTATGTAGAAGTTTATACGACAACAGTGAATGCATAGTGAGAGCAACTGGAGGACACTCAGAACCCTTCACCATAAGATCTGGAGTACGACAAGGTTGTGTCCTGTCCCCTCTCTTGTTCATAACATATATAGACAACATATGTAAAGAAACCAGCCAAGCAGAGACAGCAAGAATACCGCATGACGAGAACACAGAAGAAGAACCATCTGCAAATCTAACCATTAGAGAACTCCTGTTTGCGGACGACCAAGCACTAATAGCAAAATCAGAAGCTGAATTACAAGACCACATGAATAGTCTAAACGAAATGTGTAGGGAACATAACATGAAAATTAGCACAAGCAAAACAGAGGTAATGACTATAACTAAAGAAGAACAAACAGCAACAATTCACCTAAACGAACATCCCTTGAAACAAGTAAAGAGCTTCAAGTACCTAGGAAG
Organism: Cepaea hortensis; assembly: GCA_963921405.1. Taxonomy (NCBI): domain Eukaryota; kingdom Metazoa; phylum Mollusca; class Gastropoda; order Stylommatophora; family Helicidae; genus Cepaea; species Cepaea hortensis. The sequence continues at coordinate 390,671,913 of OY992876.1, forward strand.
TATAATATCATCAAATGGCAGATCAGAAGACGAGATCGAAAATAGGTGCAATAAGGCAAATCAACTCATTGGACAAATGGCACCAATACTAAAGAACAAACATGTATCAATAACTACTAAGAAAGCACTTTACAACACAATCTTCCTACCAACTCTGTGCTACCAATGCCAAACCTGGACAATGACAGAAAAAGAGAAAAGAAAAATCACAACAACAGAAATGAGGTTCCTGAGAAGAATACTCAACGTATCAAGAAGAGATAAGATCAGAAATGAAGAAATCAGGACTAAAGTGGGGGTTAAAGCTGCTCTAGATTTTATTAGAAAGCAGCAAGTCAAATAGTTTGGCCATGCAAGTAGGCTACCAGTCAACAGCATGCCACAACAGGCAATGACGTACAGACCAGATGGAAACAGAGGAAGAGGCCGACCACGTAAACGCTGGACGGAGGGAATAACAGAATCCATGGGAATGTCGATATACGAAGCCCATAACCGGGCACTCTCACGAAGTTTATACTTCACCTCGACACCGCAAGGTACAAGAGGAACATGATGAGATGAGATGAGAAACGAGAAAAAGAGTGTTGAGGGGATGCATAGAGCCTGTTCTTTTGTATGGATGTGAGACTTGGACAAAGTGCAGTCAAGCTGAAAAACATCTGATGGCTGCAGAAATGTGGTTTCTGAGGAAAATGCAAAGAATACCATGGACAGACAGAAAAACAAATAACCAAGCACTACAGGAGACAAATGAAAATCGTAAACTGATTACAGAAATTAGACGTAGACAGTCAAAATGTTGTGGACATGTTATGAGAAGAAATGGATTGGAGAACTTAGTGACAACTAGCAAGATCGAAGGGAACAGACCAAGAGGAAGACCGAGAAGAAAATACCTGGATGGCTTGGCCACATGGATGGACGAGACAAGAACTCTGAGCTGATCCACGACGCTGGTGATCGAGTGAAATGGCGAGTCATGACCGCCCACACTTTCCGGCATGGCACATGATTGATTGATTGAGACCCCGAGGTAGACCAAGAAGACGGTGAAGAGATAATATACATACAGACCTACAAGCACTTGGAATCAGAGACTGGCAAGAGAAGGTCAACCAGAGAGACGAATGGAGACGGCTTGTATCTGCAGCAAAGAACTTCAATGGCTCGGAATGCTGAAGAAGAAGAAGAAGAAGAAGAAGAAGAAGAAGAAGAAGAAGAAGAAGAAGAAGAAGAAGAAGAAGAAGAAGAAGAAGAAGAAGAAGAAGAAGAAGAAGAAGAAGAAGAAGAAGAAGAAGAAGAAGAAGAAGAAGAAGAAGAAGAAGAAGAAGAAGAAGAAGAAGAAGAAGAAGAAGAAGAAGAAGAAGTGCCTCATTGAGAGGATAGGCTGACTTTCTTGCCTGTTGCAGAAATAACAGGCCTATTCCACTGGAACGTTTTGCCTTATTTAGCTATGAGTAGTTTTGCTGTATGCATGCGACCGTTTTCTCACTCTAAATGCATATTTACACTTTCCTATGGTTGTGAAACCGTTACCTATGGACACACATTATTGAACTATGTTCCTCAACACGTGGAAGGTTCTGGGGATGATGTGTTTACGACACCTGGGTTTAGATTGTGTGATTAACATGTGATCTTTTCCATGAATATATTGAGAGGATTTGATTGAAGGGCATGATGTCCACATGAGATTTATTGCTCAGTAAGGGAGACAGCTAGAAGCACCATATGCCCATCTTTCCGCAGGAAATGCCCTAACCACCAGCATGACCCGATTAATGGTAATATGTTCTGTTCAGGGACTTGCTAAAAGCGTTTTATATATGCCATTATGCAGTTAGTTTCTGAATTAGGAACTTATTATGCTTAATGCAGTGGATGAGTTTTACAAAAAGCGTTCCCAAACCCCCCAACTCCTAAGAGTCTGGTGAGGGAAGAACAATGTGTTTGGTTTCGAATTGTGGCTCATGCCTTGATGTATATCTATTAGATAGCTCTCATGGTAATTCATGTAATGATCATAATTTTCTCATTTGTGTGTGTCTTACATTATAAATGTGGGTTCAGGATTGTGTATTTAACTGCTGGGAAAAAGAGTAATTTTGCCCAGTGGTACTAGACAGGTGAATTGATAATGATGGTGATTGGGATGGTTTTGTGAACCCAGTGTTACCTTAGGGGAATAAAGACATGGCTTGCATTATAGACATGGGAGGAACATATGTATCATGATGACTTTGTCTCAATATGCTTTATGTCACCTTGCCTTTGTCATATTGTAATGCCTATGTCACATCAAGATGACTGTGTCTTAATTGGATGACCTCGTCTCAGCTTGTGATATCTGTCTCAATAGGAGGACTGTATCAAAACCACATACCTCTATCACAACCTGACTTTGTTCCCATGAAACTCTGTCACCAAAGGACAACATGGTCTCATATATGTGACCTTATCTTGTTTTGCTGTCCTGATCTGGCAGGAGTTTATATCATTATAATATCATAACATCAAAGGCGAGCAGGTGTTGATGTTTGTTTTCTATTAAGCTAACGGTCAAGGCTTTCCAGTATGACAGTACAGGGCAAGATGTGGTGAGTAAAATAAGACGTGACAAGCGCAGAAAGCTTCAGGGCAGGAAAAACAGCTGAAAGCAGCCACCTTGGTGGAATTTCGAGGTGGAGAAGTCTTGGGTGGAAAAGCATAGTGCTGTAAGGAGATGGCAAAATGCCAAGAGGAACAGAGCTGGCCATCCTAGTCCTTGCATGCACTTAGAAAGAGAGATGCACACAAAAGTAAGCTATTTAAAAAAAACGGTCAATGTGGTTAAATGTGAAAAATGGGCATAGGTGTGTCAAAGAGTAAGCACAGACAAGTCACTGAAATTGTTCTGGTGACTACATAAAAGCATGAGAGGGGTAGTCAAGAATAAGAGCATTTCTGACTTCCAAGGTGCTGACCTCATCTGGCAGAGGACTGACGAGGACAAGGGCAAAGCCCTCTTTGAACGCTATCTAGAGCAGAGAAACCAGACAGACATGGGAGGCCGAAATCTTGCCAAGGAGGTCACCTCAGACAGGTGCACGGCCCAGAACACTTCGGATGAAGACACAGTGCCAGTGAAAGAAATCAAGGCTGCGCTTCGACGATAAAAAAAACAGCGCTCCAGGTCCTGATGACATAAGATACGACGACATCAATAGGTGTACCGACATCGAGCTAGAGAAACTAGCAGACATGTACAACAACAGTATAGGGAGTGCTAGCATCAAGGAAGAGTGGTTACACAGCTATCTGATTCCCTTGCCGAAGCCTGGCAAAGTCCACACAAAAATTCAGGGATATCGAGTTATAACCATGCAGAATACAACAGGCAAACTGCTGGAGCAGGTAATTGCCAGGAAAATATCAAGCCAGCTAGAGAGGCAAGGTGTTTTCCCACCTACCCTGGGTGGGTACCGTCCAAAAAGAGAAACCTGGACGAATGCAGCGATTTTTGCCCATTATGTCTATGAAGGTTTCCTCCCAGACATTCAAACCTTTGCTGCAGCGATTGATCTTGAGGACGCGTACAACAGAGTACCATTGGATTGTTTAATGCTTCAGCTTCTTCAACTCAAAATAAGTCCATTACTGCTTAGTTGAATCGCTGCAGCTCTCTTCCAACGGAAAGCAGTTTTTAGATGTGGCAGTTGGACTTCTGAACCAACAAAAATATATCCTGGCCTACCACAGGGATCACCATTATCTTCTGTACTGTTCAACGCCTACACAGTGAGAATCACCAGTGAGCAGATCACTGGATATGGTAAGACATTGACATATGCCGATGATGTTTTAGTGTATCTTCAGGGTAAGGATAGAGATCAGGTTTCTGTGGAACTACAAACCGAACCCAATCGCATAAGTACTTGGTGTAATGAAGCTGGGGCAATGGTCAACCCAACAAAGGCAACAGTGACTTGGTTCTCGTTGAATAATCATATTGTCAACACTCCAACACCAACTGTAAAGCTGTGTTCAGAGACGGTGGAAAGAACGCAGGCAATGAATTATCTGGGGGTACGGTTTGATCGAAGCTTTGCTTATAATGAGCACATAGACCAGGTGATAACAAAGGCCAAGCGGGGTTTGGCTGCGATGCGGGTGATTACGCCATCTATGTCTTCTGTACGAGAGGCTGGTCTTGTATGTTTTTGAGTAAGCGATGGCAATCCTGACTCTCAGTCGTAAGCGGATAGAAAGGATGGAAAGGATACAGAATGAAGCTATGCGAATAATTCTTGGATGTACAAGAGATACAGCATGCAGGGCTATGCGCTACCTTCTTGATTTTCCAACCATTGAAGACAGAATACAAGTTTGCAGAGCACACGCCTACCTCAGAATTAACGCAAACACACAACATCCACTGCATAGTGAAATTATGAAGGTGAATGGCAGTAGGTTAAAAAGAGGACGGTCGTAGATGGGTCAAGCTGAAGACATTCTTCAACAAGTGAATTCACTTGAGGACTTAGAATCTGGCGAGGAGTGGGTACAAGTGTCAATAGATTTCTGCACATCCTTTTCAATTTGCATCCAACTAGATAGAAAATGGAGACAAGAAAATCCGGCTTCTGTGGAGGCTGAAGTACAAGCGTTGATTTTTCGAGAATTCGCTAGATTATGATGCTGACATCTACACGGATGGGTCGGTCGTGCGACATGTGAGAAGCTCATGGGCCTTTACGGCTCGGGCCGGAGGGAGAATTGTGAAGGAGGACTCTGGTGCTTTCACTGAGACCACAAGTAGCCTGACTATGGAAGTCATGGCAGTAAGTAAAGCAATAACATGGCTCGAGACAAAACATTCACTAGGGCATGTTTCCTTAGCGACTTAATGAGCATGATCATGGAAAGAGGTGGGGTGGATCAGAAGAGAATGGTTTCTGCCTCTGGAGCGGTCTCGGCTGGCAAAGATTAGTTTCATCTTCGTGCCAGGGCATGCCGGAGTACAAGGAAATGAGCGGTTTGACAAGCACGCAGGTGAGGCTACGGTGGAGGGCGGACGCGCCATGGACCAGGCTGACATTCTGAATGCTCTACGAGAAGTAAGACTTTTTCGTGAACCAAGTGATGACTGTGAATCTACAACCATGGCCAGACTGCGAGAACAGCAAATTAAAAGAGGGGTGGTCAAACAAGAACGCTACGCGGCAAGCCAAAGAAGATTGATAAACCAATACAGAACTGGTGTCGTTAGCCGCTACAAGCTGCGGGATTTGCTGAGGAGGGAATTCGAGCACTTATGGACTGAATGGTTCGATGTGCTATGAGGATGATCTGTCGACTAACTAACTAACTAACTAACTAACTAACTAACTAACTAACTAACTAACTAACTAATTAACTGACTAACTAACTAACTAACTAACTAACTAACCAACTAACTAACTAACTGAATAACTAACTAACTAACTAACTTTGTATTGACATTTGATGTTATGCAAATGTGTAAAGTAGGGATTTTGCATTTGTTTGTCAGTAGGGGGCAGGATGGTGGAGTTGCCTGAAGCTCATGATGCCCAACCTTATTGTCTTGTCAACAGTGGGCTAATGAAGAGTTGGAAGCCTGAAACCTGAATGGTAAGAGTGTTTCCATTTCTCTCATGACACAAGAGGAATTATGTTTTTAATGAAAGGACCCCCACCTCATGGTCACTCAGCATATGCCTGACAGCCCAACATCTTATCATCTGACGATCTAACGTACACAGTACGAATGGATTAATATCTTGAAGCATCCGACCAATGGGTGAGGAGGAGGTTGTTGTACTCAGATATTACCATGGGCACCAGGGACAATCCAGATCATGGTATATGAGTTAGAAAACTCACCATGTAATGTCTTCAGGAGCAGTTACCTGTTGTCAAGATTGATTTCCCTACCTCCATATCCTTGGGCGGGATACCAGAATAGACAGCCCCAAGTGCCCAAAAGACAGTTTTACCTCCATACCCCTGGGGGTATACCAGGATAGGTAGCCCCTAGGTGCTCAACGGTCAGTTTACCTGCATACCCTTGGGAGGGATACCAGGATAGATAACACACAGTGCTCAACTGCCAGTCTACCCGCATACCCTTTGGAGGTATACCAGGATAGGTAGCCCCCGAGTGCTCAACTGCCTGTGACAAACAGCAAAGTTCCAGAGAATGCGCAGTGGTTGGTTAAGACCCCAAGAGGCTGATTACACTGACTGTTGAATGGAGAATTATGTTCAGTTTGCTGAAAGATTCATCTGCAATACTGAAGGATATGCTTGCACTACTGAGGAGTGTGTATGCCAGACTGGAGGATTTATATCCACAGTATACTCAGAGAGTGATACCAGCCCTGTTCATCATTCACAATGAAGCAAATAACAGGGTTGAGCTAGATTGTTGATAGTGCTGTTGACTCTCCCTAAACCAAATCATTGATGGAATATGATATGTTACAGAAGGAATAGATTCCCAGTGCACATGGAGAGGACATATCTTTTAGATAAGACTCTGTTGGTGAATATATATATATATATATATATATATATATATATATATATATATATATATATATATATATATATATATATATATATATATAAGAATGGTAGTATCAATATGCAGATGGTTTTAGTAACTGATTGAGTTGATGAATTTATGCCACTGGGGATTAGTTTGTTTGGGGAAACACCAAATGGTGTACACTGAATTCTGTCATTAATGTGTTGGTAATTGATGGAGGGGATTTAATATCCCCTGGCCAGGCTGAGAATTTCCCCAACGTCAAACATTGTTCTCAATACATTGTTAAGTTAAAACCTGGAGTTTGTGTTTATAACTTGTGGAAGTTCTGTTAAAAGTGGTGTTCACATTTGTTATGTAATACTATGTTACATTGGGTTCTGATCATGGTGGGAGGGATCCATACCCATATACCCATAATTCAATATGGAGGGAGTATTTTCCTATGGGTGTCTATGGTATAATTTTCCTGATCATATCGCCTTCTAAAGGAGGCCCTTTCTTACTAAATCGTGTAAGACTTGACTACATTAGGCCTTGTTCTCTAGGTTGGGGGTTTTCGGAGCCATTCATGGGCTTCCTAAAGGAGGATCATTAACATTGATAACACACCCGGGACACCCCTAGTCATACCATCCACCATTCTCACTTTACATCCCACAGCGGGTATGTTACCCATATATACGTGTGAACAAATTACACAAACAGCTGAACAGATCCTTAAAAATTGACACATGACAACTAAATTGCGGTATCATTTCTGGTCACTCCATAGCACATTAACGCACAGTTATTTGGAAGCTTTCACGAACTCAATATAAAAAGCTAAATACATCCTAGTAACATGACTCCTTTTGTACACATTATTAACCAGCAGCTGAAGAAACAAGACGGAAATTAAAAATAAGGTAAGAATATATTCCTTCTACTTTCCTGTCAATTTATATTTCGATTGCACATAATTTATCCTACGCCTCTGTAAATTCTCTGTCTTTACTAATATTACACTTTACACAAATCTCGGGAGTTTCCGTGGTGAAGTGGTCAAGCCGTTTGACTCGGACTCCGAAGGTTGTGGGTTCGATTCCGGGCCGCGTCCTTCAGTTCACGAGTGCATTTTCTTTTCGGAGACTCAAAAGGATCGTGGCTGGAGCTACTGAGTTCGTGCTTTGTGAGACGTTTTCCGCGCTTCGCAAAGAGACTGGGCCATATGGGATAAAAACCGGGTGCAATGCAGTCGACCCTGTCGACTTTTAAGCAACTTTTTTTATTGCATCCACTCCCATACCAATCTGGCTACACCTTGTACTTGTGTCGTCACCCGAATTGACGTGCATTACGGTAAAACAAGTTTGATAGCGTGAATTCACTACATTTTCGCCAAAACATCAAAGAAATGTCGCCGCATTCGGTGATTTAAGTTGCCTTTGGACCCATCAAAGACATATTTCTTGGGTGGGGGTAAATATAAGACGGAAGAAAAATTTCATAACGATGCAACAGACAGTTTTCATAAAAATTGATCGTGAATAAGGGCACGCAAATGTGAACAGACTATACTAATTCTACTACTACTATTATTCTGCTACTGTTATTATTACTAAATGCGACGTATATATGTAAATCGTGTTGGTTGTTGCAATTATGTCAAATGAAAACAAATATAATCGCATATTGCAATCGCTAATGTTTGCCGATCAAGTATGCACTTGGAGATCAATGTAAATAATTGCAATCATTTAAGTTTAAGTGAAACGCAAAATGGCAGATACCAAAATCGATTTCTGAAACAATGCACTCTCACATATCATTGTGCTGTGTGCAGTTACATCAACATCGAGAAAGGAGATTGTAAAAGCACATTATTTGAAGGTGTTTTTCTACATTACTAATCACAACCATACATTTTAGATTTACAGAGAATTAAATGAGCGTTGGTTAGTATCATTTTCTGTAAACACACGTCATTCACGTTGTCTGTAGACATATAAAAACACGGGTTACAAGAACAAAGATAGCCGTGTCATATTTATCTGTTGTGCGTATAACCCTGTAGCGCCATGTTAGACATATAGTCCAAGCAATCATATGAAAGCAGGTGTCACTGTATAACCATAATTAGTCTTGCATAAAATGTGATGAAATACATTGTTTCCGAGTGAGCAAGTTGAAGAAGATAACACTTTACAGCGGTAATTAGCCTTGCATAACATGTGATGAGAATGCGTTGTTTCCGTGTGTGTGCCATGGACCGATATGAGGGATACAGCGGGAAACGGACAGAGTAAGAACAGGGTTACTAGAGAAGTCGGTGGAGCAACAGATGATGATGAAGAAAGGGAAGTGACTCCAATGAGTTGCGTATCACGTGACATTAGTTGTGTGGCACACGAGGCAGACGGCAAGACCGAGGTCACTCTTGCCAGGGTCTTTGTACACGACGGTTGGGGAAAGCGAATGCAGAAGTCAAGCGACATCAATTCAGCACACGCGGATGTCAAGCCAAGGTTGAGCCTGTAAGTTGTAGTAAATAGTAGATAGAGTGTTTTAGAATCATCGCGTGTCAGCCCACACCTGTTAATAATGAGTGTATAACGGCGGCGATGACTTTTGTGAATAAACACTGGCTACAATGGCGAGGACATTGGTTTGTTTGATATTCTCCGTTGTGACCTGTTCCTGCTTACAACTGCCCTTGTGGCTGAATAGACGAGCCGGTAATCAGCTACTTGGCAGTGTGCAAGTTGAAGAAGATAACACTTTACAGCGGTAATTAGTCTTGCATAACATGTGATGGGAATACGTTGCTTCCATGTGTGAAAGTTGAAGAAGATAACTCTGTACAGCGGTAATTAGTCTTGCATAACATGTGATGGGTCATCGTGATGGTTGTGATGGGCCATGCGTTTGCTTTCTTGGTACTTTCTACAATTTCAATGCTCAATGAACGGAAATTTAAATTATAATTCATTAAATTGTGTTCCGTGTTTGGTCCAAACCTACTTTTTTGTTTGGCACCGAATCAACTGGTGTAGAAGTTAATACTCATAATTTGACTACTTATTTTTCACTTTTTTCCTCTCTTTATATTGACTCCAGAGGGTGAATGAAGAAGAAGAGGATAATAAGAGAAGGAGGAAGAAGAGCATACTGCCGAGTGTGCCTTTTACTCATGGACAAGTACAGACAAGTGAGGAATGGTGTGAATGCTGATGCGATGTGGTTTCATAGAATAATAATGCGAACACCGTGTACGCATATAAAGAGTTGTGAAGATAGCTTGTTAGACGTTAACTCACAAAGAGAACTGGTTACTCGCATAAGCAAACGACAGTTCCCTGTCCATCTACACATATAGTGTGATGAGGAATGCTGGAATATGTCTTCACAAAGTGATGTTGAAATTGCGGCAAGAGAAGACGAAGAGAGAAGATGATGGACAGCTTGACATAATGGCGTGTAGGAACGTTGATAACATAAATGACTAGCGGCACAAGAGACAGAGAACTACGAACAGGCATGATCACCAGTGTCACTCAACATGGACTATAAGATAGCTGGAAGTACACGAGATAGAACGCATTGCACAGATATGATTGTCGGTTGTATTATTTGGGTCAACCCCAAAGAGATAGAGGACACACACGTTCCTCGTTCCGTTCCCAATGTGATCCAGCCCGTTTAATTATGTTAACCTTTAATGGCTCAGTTGCTTAAGTCTTAGAAAACCAAGGAATAACTCTAGGAAAACAATTAAAATTTTCCCCCTTAATACCCAAAATATCCTTTTGGTGGTTCTTTGCCTCTCCTCTCTCAGTTAACCTAACTTTATCTAGGGGTGTTTTAATCAAACTAATTGACTATGACAAGAAAAAATACACTCAAGAGAGGAAATGACCTCCTTTTTTTCCATCATTTATTAACGATACAGTTCGTAATGAACAGTAAATATTTGAAAACAATATTCAATTCAATACATCTTCATGAAAAAAAAAAAAAAAAAGAAGTTCATTTACATCAAGATCTCTATACTTAAGTATATACTTCCATCAGTGAAACTCCCCTCCCCATGCATGACCAATACTACAGGCTATTGTCCAATTTCTCAGGTAATTTTCCTGCAGATCCTCTGTGGTAGTAAATCTTAAACAGAAAAATTGATCTGCACTCCCTTGTATTGACTTGTGGGCTATGGATTCCTGCTCCAAGCAGTCACTGTAATATATGTTAAGCTTCAGTGTGTTGTTCCTTCCAGCTTGGTAGAATAGTTTAGTTGGCTCTGGGATTTTCCATTTGTCAGGCAAATTATGGTAAAGAAAATTTACATCTCCTCTAAGGGAAATGGAAATTTTGCAGATGGATAGGTTTCTACACCACTCTCTCATAGAGCTTCGCTTGCTTGCTTGTTTTCGTTGGCTTGAGCTCCATCGCGAAGTCCTATATGTCAGATGAAGGCATCCTGTTGTCCAACATCAGTGTGATGTCATACAGGACCTGAAGTTTGTGTGAGTATCCGTTGTCCCATGTCTGGCTTATTAGTGTGCAGACTGGTGGTTCCTCACCGTACAGGCAGACACTCTCCGACTTCGGAGGAATCGGCGATCCTACTGACTTTAGCCAGGACCCCGAAGGGACCTGTTGCCCAGGACGCGTCAATAGGTCTTGGCCAGCATACAATCCGGCCCTGGTGCCTTGGAAACACCTCTGCGCCCCTCATAGAGCTTCATTTAGCAAAGATGCTTCTATCACAAAAGTCATGTGCATCTAGATGGGTCTAGCCACTACCTGAAATTTCAGCAAACAACATACATTTAATCACATCCTCATTATGACATTAGAAATGAAATTCTGTAAATTAATAAGTACACAACAAGTTAAATCAATAAAACGGATCTTGTTCCTAGAGAAAAATAAACATAGGAAACATATTGTCTTGGTGTTCTCAATTAGTTATCACCAACAGAATTGGTTGTTCTCCATCCAATCTTCCATTATAAGCTGTTCAATGTTTAGACTAGCATATGTGCAGTTTCATCTTTACCTATGCCTGCCATCATGTTCTCCAGAGAGATTCAGTGATAGTTTGATTGATATGGAATTTGACAACTATCTTCACCATCCTCTTCTGTACCTAGTTATTTTCTCTACATCTTCGCTTCGGAGGTCACGGGTAGCAAGCATCACCTGGATCTTTTCTCCGGGGCATGCCGGTGTGCTGGGGAATGAACAGGCGGACAGATTGGCTGGCTAGAAAAAACTTGATGGAGTATTGATGCATGACAAGACAGACGTGGTTGCGGCCTTGTGGGAGCACGTGTACACCTCGGAGGAGCAAATGGATCACCATAGTCTGGTAAGAATGAGGCAGCGAGGTGTGACGAGGGATCTGGTCGATGCTCGACGCTCAGAGGAAAGGCGAGACGGACATATAATCAGATTGCTACTGGAACTATTAGTGTTGGAACTCTTCGCTGGCTGCTGAGGATGGGGACGGAGCGCTTATGGGAATGTCCCGAATTCTGTGATGTCGGTTCCTAAATCAATCAATCAATCAATCAATCAATCTGCATCTTCTTCCATTAAAGGAAAAGGGCCTCATACATTAAGGTTTTTTTTAAATCATTCCCCATTGCAATGAGTAATTGCTTATAAACAATATAAGTACATCATGGTCTCAATTCTTGTATAGTATTCAGGTGCATTCTTCTTAATTACATGCTTCAAGGGAAAAGTTATCTTCCCTCCTCTTCTCATGGATGTAAGATGACTTTACCTCATTCTCATCATAATCATCATCATTGTTATTACAATCATCATCATCATTTTCATCATTATCATTATATCATTACCATCATCATCATTATCATTACAATCATCATCTTCATTATAATCTCATTATCATTGTTATTACAGTCATCATCCTCATTATCACTACAATCACAAGGACACAAGAACATATATTGTAACATGAGTGATATGAAATACAAAGTGGGATCTTGCTTAAGACACAAAACCAGATAATGGTACCATCAGTGATATATAATACAAAGTGGTGTCAAGCGTGGAAGTGCACTAAATTATTAATTAGTGTATGGGTTATGCCGAACATGTTCTCTTCTGATAGACAGGACATTACACATCAAAGTTGTCTTCTATCATGAGATTGATTGCTAGCTTATACTACTTCTTAGCTTCTTTTTCTTTCGTTCGCTTGAAATATGTCTATAACTGCAATGCTGTCTCTTGTATGAATTGAACGTATTTTTCAGTTCACACAGCGGTCCATAGAGTTTATCTTCCACTGCGTCTCTCTAGGCCAGTAGGTTTGCCTAGATATGGTATATTTTGGGCAGTATTGGAGTATGTGCTCTGCTGTCTGCGACGCCAATCCACATGTGCACATGGCTACTTCTTAGCATGTCAATTCTCTTCACCCATTCACACCCATTCATCAGAAATCATTCTCATACTTGCATGTAAAGTAAGTAATTATACTTATGTGATTTCCCAATGATAACTTTAAATGTTTAACACCATTGACATCACAATGAATCACAATCATTCCACAATCATTCATCAGACACAATCATATCTGTATGTATGGCAATTAATCATATGTATGTGCTTTACAAAGGATAAATTCACAGATTCAACAACAATGACATTACAAAGGAACCTCAATTATTTCACCATCATTCATCAGAATTTCCTGGATGATAATTAGTCATACTAATGGTGTTCACAAATGATACATTCACATCTGTTTAACAATAATGAAATCACACATGAATTACCACAGGCATGCTCTCATCAAATACATAGATTTATGTGATATACCCAATCCACATTAACATCCTAACCATTCTTGCATGGCGGTTGATTAAGCATTATTATGTGGCTCACAAATATTAATTCCACATGTTCATCATGAACTCTATAGAAATATATTTAGCTCCCATGTGCTCATGAAAAATAAAATGACTTTCCATGTGCTCATATTTTAGAAAAATCTACTTGACTATTACACATTACACTAATTTGTCTTAACCACGTCTGCACATTTATAATAGTTTTCTTACAACTGCACTTAGTATTTTTAGGCTTCTAAATCTTAAGATACTCACCAACTTCTAAATCACTGCTGATTAAGTTTAACTACTTGAGAAATAACATGTACAACCTGGGTCTAATGCTTACACATTAAATTAAGTTGATTAACTGGGAGAAAAAGAAAACTCACTGTGGTTTATCCTAATGTACAGTTTATCCATAGCTATGATAACTGAATATAATTTTTAGTTTCTATTAAATTATTTTCTTAAGGACTAATCACGTGATTTACAACACATTGACTCACCGACTTCTTCTTGAAAAGGGATCACTGACTAGCTTAATGTAAAATATATTATTGTTTACCTTCATTCTTTTTTGAATGGCTCCAACACCGCATCTCAACACCAAGATGTCAGGTCCTAGATTTGGTTGGGTTTCTAAATATACTGGCTGCTGGTTTGGTGGTCCTTCTTTACTCTCTCGACTTGAATTTTTATCTTGTGTTCGTAGAGATTTTCGACGCTATCATTTCCAGCAGTCACATTCGGCCTTCTTCTAGTGACGACGAGTTTGTGTTCGCTTTTCCCGTCTAAGTTTTTGGCTAACACGTCGAAAATGAGTCTGTTATTGTAAAATTAGGAGTTTAGAAGTGGGAACAAACCAGCACTGTTGCAATGGTAATCTTGAATGGTATTGTGGGGAATATTCACAGCGACGTTGACGGCTTGCGAAAACATATACCACAATGAACATCAACGCCACAAGGCTATATGACAAAGTGCTCTAATCTCTACATATTTCCTCAACTTCTGTGTGTCGATTAAAACCTGTGAAATTATTTAAAAAGGAATATTTGAGTAAGTAGTTAAACGTCTCCCTGGCCTATGTGTTTAACGAGTTTCTCCATAATCCCGTATATTCTCATGTGTAACATAACCTGCGCCAGAATCGGTAGCGGTTCTCGCCGCGTGGTAACTTACGGGGTAGATGAGCCGGTCGCTCAGAAAGCAGTGGCAAACTACTGAGCGTAATCTTGCCTAGTGCATCAACAGCAGCTATAAAATGCTGATGTTGACTGCAACGTCCTCTAAAGTATAAGAAAAAAAAAGTTAAACGTTAGTTATTACAAGGAGCAAACATTTTATTTTGTCACGAGCGGCTATGAAATGCTAATTGTTTCAGTATCAAATGTGTGCGCCAAGCTGAGCTTTAGTCTCACGTCAGACACCATTAGTGTTTCGTCATTATCACTCACTAAATATTACATTTCTAGCAATAAAAAGTCCCCTAAAAGTACTGGAGAGTTTTGGTCAGAGACCATAACTTTATGAAGGGAAAATCCCAACTGCACCTCCCCGTGGTAGAGGATGGAAACACACCACGGTGTGGCTAACACAGCTCTGGGGACCGAGTATCCACCGGAATAAGTGGACAACTCTGCACCTGAGCAGGGCAGGGCACTCACTTGTCTTTACAGTCGGAAATGGCTGTCAAATGCAGAGTTAAAAGACCACCGTGTGAATGTGGAAGGCAAGGGGAAACCACCACATTATCTTCCCAAGACTTCATGGCAAAACATAAATCAAAGTTAGTGAAGGACGTTAATGGCTGTCTTAGGGCATCCTCGTCCGGTAGGGACAGTCATGAGCCACAGGTGACACCAGACCGTCATCCAGCTACTGATGGCAAAATCATAACTAAAATAAATAAATTTAGAGTAGGAACATGGAATGTTAGGACATTAAATGAGCTAGGAAAGTTGACCAATGTTCTAAGAGAGATGGATAGCATGAAAATGAATATACTAGGCGTTAGTGAGATGAGATGGAAGGGATCGGGCAAAATTATAGCTGACAATCACACAATCATTTATTCTGGAGGGAAAACACGTGAAAAAGGTGTAGGAATAATATTAGATGAAAAAACAGCCAAGTCAATTAATGGATACTGGTGTATTTCAGATAGAGTTATTATGGTAAAAATCAAAGGCAAACCAATAGACATAAATATTATACAAGTATATGCACCAACAGCAAGCAGTAGTGATGAAGAAATACAACACTTTTACGACGCAATAGAAATGGCGATGGCTCAAATTGGATCACAAGAAATAAAAATAATACTTGGTGATTTTAATGCAAAAGTAGGAAAGGGAAAAATGGAGGATGTAGTGGGGAATTATGGTTTAGGTACAAGGAATGAAAGAGGGGAAATGCTAATAGAATGGGCAAATATCAATGAGATGATAATTGGAAACACATGGTTTAAACACCATAAAAGACGACTGTACACATGGATAAGCCCTGATAAGAAAATACGCAACCAAATTGACTACATACTAATTAATAAAAGATTTAGAAATGCTTTAATTAATGTAAAGACAATGCCTGGTGCTGACTGTAATAGTGATCATGTACCACTATGTGGACAAATAAAAGTAAGATTAAAGAGAGGGAAAAAAATGGTTAAGAACATGAGACTTAATAAAGAGGTTCTGAAAATAGATAAAGAAATGCAAGAACAATACAGAGTGACTGTGAAAAATAGGTACAATGCAATAACTAAAATACAGAGTATAGATGAACAATGGGAAATGTTAAGGGACTCCATTCATCAAACTAGCAAAGAAGTATTACCGGAGAGAGGCAAAATAGCTAAGAAAAAATGGATGAATGAAGATATCTTAAAACTGATGGACAAAAGAAAACAGAGTAAAAATGACAAACAAGAATACGCTAAGATAAATAAAGAAATAAAAGATAAATGTGGGAAGGCTAAAGAAAGTTGGTTAAACGAGCAATGCAAAAAAATTGAATTAAATTCCATTAAAGATACAAAAAATATGCACAGAAAAATCAGTGAGCTTACAGGAAGAAAAATAAGAATAAATACAGGGTGTTTGAAATCAAAAACAGGAAAGATAATATTAGAGGAAGATGCTATAATGAAGAGGTGGAATGAGTATATTAGAGAATTATATGAAGGAGAAAGGGGAGAATTAACAGAAGATAGTAACTTAGAAGGCCCACCTATTCTGAAAGAAGAAGTCGCTGACGCTATGAAACTGTAACAGTGTACAAAGACTAACAAGACGCGTTGGTTTTATGCAAATACTGTTTATTCTCTTGATGGTGACAACATGGCTCCTTCTTCCTCTGAGCCGGGATGTAAACTCCCCTTGCCAACCCAATACGTCACGATTGAGCATCTCTCCCCGCTTTCAGTCTCAATGCTCAATCGTGCTGTATCTGTTTCCCACTAGATCCTAATAATACCCCAGTACTCTATTACTGTTACACCTCCCCATGTTTATTAAAGAATTTTCCTTATAAAGGAAAAATCTTTACTCCTAATCCCCTTACTCTATTCCCTCTTTTTCCTTACTTCTCCCAGTTCCTCTAATCTTCCCCAAACTAACTAACTTAAATGAATATTCAATTTCTTTACTTTTTCCCTTGCTATATAGTCAACCCCCTTCTTCTTCGTTTCCGGCCCTTCAACCAACCATAACATATTTACATATCTTTAATAACATTTCAATTTCAACTATGTACAATAACATCATAACACGTCTTCTTAAATACTCCTTCCTCATAAGCAATCTGCTTTCAAACTCAACTCTAACACCAACTCCTTATTTTATCACCAACGCTACAAATTCCCCATTTTCAACTAAGCCGAAATTACTTTCACACGATAGGAAGACAAAGAATCGGTGGCCACCGGAATTTAAAAGAAGATATAGAACTCTTTCAAAAACAACATTCACCTAAATCACACACCCCTTTTTACTAAACCATACTCCTTTACCCTCCTATGTCATTTGAGACTTTATGTAATAAAGTCTAAAACCACACTCACCTAAATCACACACCTTTACCACTCATTATGGTAAACGTTTACGCTGCTATCAAAAACATTATTCACCTCCAATTGTCTATATATTACAGACACTACTACTTTTATGTCTCTGAACCTTACTTCAACCTCTCATTGTAATGTCAACCACAAAACAATATCCCGAGGACAAAAAAAATCTAATTTCCTTTAAAACCTCTTCCAACATTATACACATCACTTCACATAACCACATCACCCTATACCTCAGTTAAAAATTATCTCTTAATGTCCATTTCTTATGGGCACCTCCACTTATGCCGTTATCTACAGCAACCTTAAATGTCTATTTATTACAGACACCCGTAACTTTACAACATCGTAATCTGACCACTATATAGACTACTCTAGCAACCCACTTATTATTCTATCTCTGAAACTTAATACACCCAAAGGGATAACCATTTACCTCCCGTCTTTAACGGACTCTCAAGAACCCATGTCATTATGTCTCCACTATGTTCATCAACTTACACTCCCTTACTATTGTACTGTTATCCACAGTGTCTAGTTAAACATGGATCCAATTCATGTTTACTTTCTGGGGTAATTTTCTTATTCTTCTATAACCCAGCATTCTGTGTACATCATGGTTCTTCTGACCCCATGTAACCCATGTTTAAAACTTTCTCCTCATTTACCGCACTGCTATATTAATCTTTTCTTCCCCCATATGGCTTCTAATCCATATATTTCCAATCAATGCTGACTTTAGTGTACTTCTAAACTTCCCCATAACCATCCATATATTTCCAGTACTTCATAACCATTTTAACCTCTCTACGCTGATTATCACAGCAACAAAATACCCATGAACTTATTCTTCACAAAGAGAATGTGTCTCTTTATTAGCTCTCAGTAGTTTTATTAACTCTTTTCTGAACGAAGGATCCCAAACAAATGTCTCTCTTCTAGTCCCCAGTAGTTTATTACTATTTTCTAAACGAAGGATCCCAAATAAATGTCTCTCTTCTAGTCTCCAGTAGTTTATTACTATTTTCTAAACGAAGGACTAAAATAAAGCCCATGTATTGTCTTTATTCTAGACAAAACCCTGTACTTAACTAACTACTATTTAACATACAAAACAGCGAAATAAAATCACAACAGAACATCATACCCCCCCAAATTTTTGTAACAATCATTTATGTTTCCCCGCAACTCAACTAAAGGTATGATGACGATGGTGATGATGATGGTGATGATGATACAACATACATCCTATTCTATTTTTACCTACTACTACTGGTCTCTTTTACGGACCAGTAGTTTACACATAAAAGTCTACAAACACAATAATCTTATTCTAAAATAATAACAATCATTTTACAGGACCAAATCAAGCAAAAAAAACATTTTATACATGAGGCATCAACACTCAGACTCCACAAAAGAATTGTCTTCTCGCTAAAGACAACTCCCTTCAAACTACTACGTACAGTGGCCCATCAGCCTTGGCCTCCCATAACCGAGAAAACAAAACACCTCACTGCTACGTATGTATATCTGTTAACCACAGACTAACTTCTTTAATCTAGAACAATATTTGTTCTCCTCAACCACAATCACCACTCCACAATTGACCGTTCCATTTTCTGGAAGTCAAACTAACTCCTTATACATCACATTATTTGTAATTCCATCACTGTAAACTACAGGTCAACTCATTATACCTATCTCAATGTTACCACAAAGTACCAGTGGTCAATTATTTCCCTTAGATTTATTCCAAGTATTTCTACAACTACTTATTTTTATTACCGTTAACCACGGTATCTCCAACCTTCTAACCTTTTACGTCTAAGAAAACTTTGTCTCTCACCAATACAACCAACTCTACTTTTTAAGTTTCTCGTCTATCCGACTCAATTTACTTAAACACATCATTTTCTTCCAACATCTCACCACGACTACTCTATCTATCCTCAAGTCTCTCCTAGCACTCTTACATCGTGATGACAATCAAACTGGTCACCCTCCTCGGAACACGTTCTCCAACATTCATTTTACTAACCCTGTTTACCTCCGCATTTTTCATTCTTCTTGTTATTTCTCGGAACTCTTTCAGAACTGCAACCTACGCCACTTATAACCAACAACAGACCTCTCTTTCCTCGTTTCTCAGTCTTAGGCACTCTTGCTTCGCCATTTTCCTGTCAAGAATACTAAACATTCATAATGTTAATTCAGCATATAACTTCCATAATTTCCTTCCAAGTTCAGATATTCTACGAAAAGACATTACAATTTTCTTTTTATCTCTCGATTTTCGCATGCTCTATGTTCCACCACGATTTATCAACGTCACTTATCAACCGCTCTTCTCATATTCACACGGACAATGACACACAACCTCGCTCTCATCTCACGCCTACTCTCGCATCGCGACAACCTAACGTCTCCATACTATTACTACAACAAAATACTTTAGACGCCACCTCAACATTCCAGCAATCATTTACCACATATCTACACGTATTGATCTCCTCTACACACATTGACACAAGACATATTAACGCAACCATTACATTTTATCTATATATTACACTTAAGTGACGTTATCACAGCTCTATCCTGCCTTACTCATCACGACGAACACCTGTTTGACTACAGTTATACTCATGTATGAACAACGCATAACCAGACGAATTTTTCCACAGGACTTTCACAATTCACTTCTTCCTTATTTCTACTTTACTTAATCATTCACTCCCATACGAAAGTCAGACGCTGCCTCTCGCAAGTTATATCGCTTTCACAGCACTACCTACTATCTTTTCAAAACAAACTACATTCCGCTTTCTATATTTCTCCACACAATAACTCTTCTTTCTCCACAGTCTTTTACTCTTAATACTCTTCGCGTTCAACTGACTATTTTACTCACAGGATACTTAATTCCTCCTCAATCTATTTCTCCTCATCAGACATTCTCGGTTCAGCTGTCATACAATACTATTCTTTCTTCTCAAACCAACAAGCAAAACTATCTCAGACAACACGTCATAGCTCTGAGTCAAACCATTTATCACTCACCTTCTACTAATTTTTTCCTGAATCTGCCCTATTTTACTTAATATACTCTCTCTACATCGTGACCCAATAGTAGATATCCTGTATTACGTAATCCACGTGGAATATCATTTGCCGTACTTCCTTAACCTCAACATCACTACCACCTACCCTGTACCATGCTACCCCAAAAATTCATCTATCTATTTTGGACAGTTCATATACCTATACTCTCAAACCGGAGTTCTTCTCATAAGCCCAAAACTATTTCATTTTTTCTTCTTCACCCAAGGAATTTTAAGCGTTATATAGTGTGTCCAAATTAAACACTTCACTGTCTTTCAATACATTCACCCGTCTTTCGCTTATTATGTCTTCATCACTATCTGTTGTCAAGCTGTTAAAGTATTCAGGTCATAAGGTCTTCTATTTTTCTTAAGTCGCTTTCCGTCGTTGAATAAATTCCCGCTATCTGTCTACCACTATTCTTTTTCTTAAATGAGTTATTTCTATTTCCTTTATTTCTGTCGTCGGTCTGCTCACTGTTCCCTGTCAACCTTACGTAACGTTTACACTTCCCCATCTCGTCCTCAGATGACACACTAATAATAGTTCCTTCATCAGACTCATTATAGTTTACTGCAAACACGTCGGCCTTATTCTCATAGTCATCTTTAAAACGTCTGGCTTTCTTTCTCTTTCTCGGTCTTCGTCCCTTAGCCTTCCCTACTTTATTGTCATATAATCCAGTATCTACATAGTCACTAACCAAAACTCTGTCCGTCTGTCCACCAGCAACTACTCCGTATGAGGGAACATCACGCCTCGATTCAGGATCTGTTCTTAGTGCAGCACTCTCATTCTCCGAATCCTCAGTAATAATATCCGTTTCAGCATCACTAGAATATTCGGCTGTAGGAATATCTTCTCCGTAACTTGAACTCTGGCAGCTAATATTCCTACACCATTTAGGAATTAGTTTCCTGTCTATAGCTGAGGAACTTGACATGGCACTACCTCTATTTACAACCATACTATTTCTTTCGTCAATACTTCTCCTCTTTATCTTTCTGTCGTTCTTGGTCCTCGTCTGTCTATCTTTCCTAACTTCAACCTTGTCTCTCTTAGTCAATTGAGTTGGTTTTGACTGATTCTCTATGAAGTCAGTTTGAGTTCCCTTTATTACTTTGCTGACTGGTTGTACCTGAGTCTGCGTACTACGTTCTATCGTATTACTTGTCTGCGTCTGTGTCTCTCGGTTTATTTTCCTTACTAACACCGTCGTCTTCTTTTCCTGTTTAACAGTCATATTTGCAATCACCTTGGGAATAGTTGAATTTTCACTTACGTTTTCTACTTTGTTCTTTGACCCTGACTTCAAATACTGTCTCTGTCTCTTTTCAAACCAGTCGTTACGTCTTTTTCTGGCGCTTACCGTATAGGATGGCCAACTCCTAGAACAATCTCTCTCATGCCCATTTCTGTATCTCTGATCATTGTACCAGCTCCTAACCCTAGTCATCCTTGGACTAACATAAATGCTTCCATACTGTCCTCTATTTTCATCAAGTAGTGGCTGTCTTCGGCTATTCCTGTTGTTCCCTTTTATCTCATTACCTCTTACATTGCTCTGTAACCAGTGTACAAAACATTCTACCTCGCTGACTGCCACCTTTAATTCTCCTAACCATGCAGTCACGTGTCCTAAGTCTCTGTTCAAGTACATTTTTACTCTTTATGCTATCTCAGCCGAAATAATTCTCACTTGTGTCGTGATGAATCTGCTCTGCTAAACCTGTGCTAAGGTGTCCTGTTCCGCCATGCTGAAATAATACTGAAACAAGGCAAGCAAAGAAACACACAATTTCAACCTCTAAATTTAAAGAATACACTTACTTATTATAGACACAATTTTAACTTCTCAATTTAAGCAATGCACTCACTTATCATAGCAATGCGCAGTTATTTTCTGGGTCTAAGTATCACACAAATTTACTTCTAAATTTAAATAATGCACTCACTTATTATATAGCAATGCGCAGTTATTTTCTGGGTCTAAGTATCACACAAATTTACTTCTAAATTTAAATAATGCACTCCTTGTAGATATTTGCTTCTTAAACCACAATAATGTCCTGTACTCCGCTCTAATTAAGAAATTCGGAACATCACTCTGACTCTATCTCCTTAATTAAGCAGTTACCTTCTTTTACTCGCTGACGGATCCAGTTCAACCAACAAGAGCCCGCATCAACTGAAATTTAGTCTCGGAATTCAGGTGGCGGAGTTCAGATATCCCTTCTCTTCCCTCAGGTAATTTCGTCCTTCTCGTGGGCTGCCAGACAATCTTCAACCCCTGGTTGGGTCACATCTCATGGGCTGCCAGACAATCTTCAACCCCTGGTTGGGTCCCTTCCTTGATTCTCGAGTGGGTAATTCACCGTCGTTTTAAATGGGTCATAGGAATTACGAGGCCCAAAAATGGATTAGGTGTGTTTGGGTCATAGGAATTACGAGGCCCAAAAAAAATGGATTAATATCAGCCAACGGCCAGTGATGATCTGACCTTGAACGAGTTCTGACTTCAGATGAAATCTTGAACTTAAATTGGAGGCAAGTCCCTTGAAAATGGCAAGGTTCAGGCAACGGCCAGGGTAGGCCCCTTTAAAATGATAAAGTTCAGACAACAGCCGTGGTAACGAGCAGGCTGTGTGACAACGATTCAACTTTGAAGTCCCTGCAACAGTGGGAGGTACGATCAGAAGTAGGTATCCCCATGTCGTCCGCCGAAATCAATCCCGTCAGCAAACCGCTCGAACAACAATGCCACAGTGCCCGGCGAGGACTTGACAGTGATAGCAGCTTTCACACACCAGTAAAGCTCGAAAACGATTTGAGAGCGGACTGGACTTCACCACCAGTAAGGCTCGAAAACGATTTGAGAGCGGACTGGACTTCACCACCAGTAAGGCTCGAAAACGACCGAGAGCTGACTCAGCGAAGCGGGCTTCACAACCGCATAAAGACAGTGGAACTGAACCTGCAAAGCGGGCTTCACAACCGCATACAGATTCTTGTAGAAACTTCTTGAAATCTGTTCAGCAGAGGTTTGATAACGTGCCAGTGTCAAGGGCACCGCATTTTCCCAACAAGCGCAGTATGAAGTAGTGGCTGTATCAAATCAAATATAGTGGCCCAGTACCTCCGCTATGTGCCGCGACGATTGAAGTTGTTCATCCTGGTCACGGCAACATTTCGAGTCCTGTAACAGTGTACAAAGACTAACAAGACGCGTTGGTTTTATGCAAATACTGTTTATTCTCTTGATGGTGACAACATGGCTCCTTCTTCCTCTGAGCCGGGATGTAAACTCCCCTTGCCAACCCAATACGTCACGATTGAGCATCTCTCCCCGCTTTCAGTCTCAATGCTCAATCGTGCTGTATCTGTTTCCCACTAGATCCTAATAATACCCCAGTACTCTATTACTGTTACAAAACGTATGAAGAAAGGAAAAACAGCTGGGCCAGATGAAATCACAATAGAAGAATTAGAAGTATTGGGAGAATTTGGAGTAGATATATTAACCAAAATGTTGAATGATATTTACAGCAGTGGATATTTACCCAGTGTATTGCTGAAATCTTTATTTATAGCTATACCAAAAAGACCAGGAGCAATTGATTGTGAAGATTTTCGTACAATTAACCTTATAAACCATATCACTAAGCTTCTACTCAGAATCATAATGAGAAGAATCAAAAAGAAAATAAAAATGGAAATTAGTGAAGAACAGTATGGATTTGTGGAAGGAAAGGGCACAAACAATGCAATTTATACATTACGGACACTAATAGAAAGGTCAATAGAGAAACAGGGAGACATATATTTGTGCTTCATAGATTATACTAAGGCATTTGATAAAGTAAAACATGATGAACTGATTAAAATGTTGGAAGATATCAACATTGATGGAAAAGATTTAAGAATAATAAAGAATGTTTACTGGAACCAAGTAGCAGCAATTAAAATGGGAAATAAAGAGGGTAGTTACGAACGGATAAAGCTAGGAGTACGACAAGGGTGTGTCTTGTCACCAGATCTTTTCTCCCTGTATAGCGAAGTAATAATGAGAGAGATCAAAGAGATGCCAGGAATACTAGTTGGAGGTTATAATATAAATAATATACGCTATGCAGATGACACAGTATTGGTGGCGGATAATTCAACAGACCTACAACAATTATTAGACGTTGTAGTAACAGAGAGTGCAAGGAAAGGACTCTCCTTGAATATCAAGAAAACAGTAACAATGGTAATATCAAAGAAAATGGTGACACCAAAATGTGACATAGAAATAGAAGGGAAAATCCTTAACCAAGTTGATAATTTTAGATACCTAGGGGCATTTATAACATCAGATGGAAGATGTACAACAGAGATTATGAGTAGAATAGGGCAGGCAAAAGCCGCTTTTCAGAAAATGAAGAGTATCTTATGCAATAAGTCACTATCACTGAATGTAAGAAAGAGAGTGCTGAAATGCTATGAAGAACCAGTTTTGCTGTATGGCAGTGAATCTTGGAACGTAAATGAACAAATTAAGAAGAAATTAGAAGCAACAGAGATGTGGTTCCTGAGACGAATGTTGCGAATTCCTTGGACTGCCAGAGTAACTAACGACGACTGCCTGAAACAGGCTAATGAAACTAGAACATTATATACAACAATAAGACAGAGACAAACATCTTTCTTCGGTCACGTGATGAGAAGAGAGGCATTGGAGAACATCGTAACAACTGGAAAGATCGAGGGGAAGAGAGGCAGAGGTAGACCAAGAGAAGTGATGCTGGATGGATTGAGACGGTGGCATGGAGGAATATCAGCACCAGAGTTGATCCAGAAAACCAAAGACCGAGATCTATGGAGAGCCATGAACGCCTACGCCAGCCGGCACGGCACTTGATGATGATGATGATGAGCAATAATATATTTGTTTGAATTTTGAGATCAGCAACACGTACATTTTGTTATCTTTCCTGTATTTTATTTTCCTTTATTTTTGGTCTCATTTTGTTATTATGCCTTGCTATGGTCACTATAGTACCTTCTGCGCGGTGTTCGTATTGTGTTTTCTTGTGTTTGTTTACTGATGAGGAATTATCATCGCAAAGTAATTCGTTTTCCGTAATTCTGTTTTGTAAGGCTGCCCAATACTTCGTGTTTTATACTGTTTTCATTTCCACAGCTTTACCTCAGTTCCACCAAATTGAACCCATGTATTTATCAGTAGGTGTTGGCTTGGCATGTCCCGTTGGAGTGTCACACATCTACTATGTAGAGGCAGGCGTCAGTGGCTGAAGGGCAATCGGCACGTGTCACAATCCCGCATCCCAGTTCGAAATCCCCCACAGGAGATTTGGAAGCAAACTGCCTTGCGTTTTTTATTATTAATAGTATGAGCGTGAGTACATCAAAAAGCAAAGGCAAAGTTAAAATGTTACATGCATATCCTTAACATGACGTAAACCCCGGAATGTTTTGGCTGTTTGTGATTTCTTTTTAAGTTTACATTCAGTAATTTGTCATTACTTTCTGAACAACCGACACTCAAACCTGTGTATGTAAAATATCGCAAAGCGGTCTGCTGCTAAATCTCCCTCAAATGTATTTCGAACGCGATATTTGGCATTGCTAATTGCGTTTGTAACTCCTTCGCCACCCAGAAAGCTAATGGCCATGTTCTGAAGGCAAATCTGCCAAGAAAATCACGCAGGTAAATATTCTAGGATTGATTGCAACATCCTGTACAGGATGTACAGCACATTACCATCATCATCAAACGCCATGCCAGCGTTCATAACTTTCAACAGATATCAGTCCATGGTTTTCTGGATCAACTCTGCTGATGCCATGCCTCCATTCCTCCATGCCACCGCCTAAACCCATCCAGCATCAGCATTCTTGGTCTGCTTCTGCCTCTCTTCCCCTCGATATTTCCAGTTGTCACGAAGTTCTCCAATGTTTCTCTGCTCATCACATGACCAAGTAACGCTGTTTGTCTGTTTATTATTATTGTATGTAATGTTTTACTCTCATTATCCTCTTTCAAGCAATCTTTGAGAGTTACTTTGGCAGTCCAAGGAATTTGCAATATTCGTCTAAGGCAGGGTTCAGGAAACTTTTTTCATAGAGGGTCGGATAACAGACAAAATGAAGAGCTCATGTCGTATAAACATGCTGAATAATATTTGCAAGCCAGAATGAAAACTCTGGGAGAAAATTACGGGAAACTAAGTTTAGCACTCCATGTTAATCATAGGTGAGAAGCGTGCAATGCACAAAAAACAAAGACAATTAACATATTTATTTACTATAAAAAGATTCAAAGAAAGCAATGTTAGTAAAAAGATAGTTAATCACACCTAGTGTGCACATATCCGAATCTCACAAACTAAGCAGCAAAAATTGTTAGTGAGATTTGTGAAACTCACGTTTGGCTTTCAAGATATCATCAATGTTTGGTTTGGAAATACTGCTTCTAATTAAGAGAATTGCTTTCAAATATTCCCCAGTCAAGCTCGTTCGATGCGTTGACTTCACATACTTCATTTTTGAAAACGTTTCCTCACAGACATGAATTTTTCCAAACACAGATGTCATATCAGGGGCAAATTTCTTCAGTTTCGGAAACTAAACATCAGGTTAGCAACGGTAAAAGTCATCAAGTTTTCCTTATCTGTACTTCTCTTTCAACAAGTCAATTGCTTGCAAATCAATGAGCTCCAACTGCAGTTCAACTGGCACTTCATCAAGGTTACAATCAAACGGATTCTGGAACAGAAAAATGTCATTCTCAATTCTGTCAAGATCTGAAAATCTCTCTAAAATAAATAAATAAATAAATAAATAAAATGCTTCTTCAAGACACGAAAAATTTTTTTTTTCTCTCGGAAAATTGAGGTTGACATCTTCGATGATTGTAGCGCAAATCACTTTGAGACACTGAAAATGAGAAACGTTTTCTCCTTCCAGTTGTGCTTCAAACAATGACAGCTTTCTCCGAAATCCTTTGATGATTCTGTAGAGATCACAGACGATGTTATCCTTTTCCTGAAGTTTCAAGTTCTGTTCATTTATGTAGGGTGTGATGTCGACCAACATTGACAACATTGACAGCCAGGTAGGATCTGACAGTTGTGGATCAGCTCTTTCTTTTTCAGTGATGAAAACATCTATTTCGTTTCGGAGCTTGTAAAAATAAAATAGAACTTTACCACAGAAGCGCCACCTGTCGCGGTGCGCTTGAATCACCCTCTATTCTGCATATGCAAACAGTAGAGTATTATTTATGGAATTATAAATGTTGCTTACTTTTAATATTAATTTTATAACTATGTTTGTGTATGCCTGTCAGGAAATATGGGGGGTTGTAAAACGTTACCTTACACCGATCAAATATTGCTTAGTCATGGAGTTGGCAGTCGGGGTCAAAGGCTGACCAATGAAACGGCAGGAGCCGACCAATGAAAACGCAGTAGACACATGCCAGCGCATGGCCAGCAGACAATCGGTAATGTTACCAGGCGGGCCTAGCGAAGACGGTCGAACTCCAATTTTTATCATACTTGTTAAAGGCAAAATCTACGACTTGTCTGTTATATACTTTTAGGCCCATGCATTGGTGATCCAATAAATAATTGTAGGCTTGAGAGGCTACCAGAGTTGCTACTGCACCACCATGATTTTATCACCGAGCTACTGACGAGAAGAGCCAGTGAGTGACTGACCACTAGGCAGAAGCAGAGAAGAGTCTGGCTCCATGCAGCACTCAGATAAGTGCCTGTCGCCAATTTTGCCAAAAACCACTGACCACTGAAGCCTTCAGTTAGGACATAAAACTAGATCATACCTAGCACTGATTACAGAAAAAGCTCTAGGCACATCCAACACTTTAAGAGAAGTGCCAATTCCTTTTATTTCAGCTTCAACAACATCGAATAAACATAATTTATTCGTAGTAACTGTACACATTGCTTTTAGACTTATATTTAGTAGCCTACAGTTTATGTAAGATTGATGTTTGATTATTTAGAGTGAGAATTCATTTCTTGAGTTATGATAATTCTCTGGGGGCTGTAATTCTATTACAGGCAATAGTAGCCCAGATAACTATACCTGCTGTCTTTTCCCAAAGTGTGCAGCTTCAAGTTTTACTTTCTGGTTCCTGTGCCATTGTTAGGAAAGTTGACAATTTCTAGACCAAAATCCCATACTCCTATTCTACGAGCCAACACGGTCTTCTTTTCCTACAGTGGATAGACTTTCTTAAGGGTTAGTCTTTGTCTTCTATTTTGGTGTGAGGATTCTCATCTCCATTTTGAAGACCCTGCTACAAAGTGGTTTGCTGGTCCGCGGGATAGAGTTCTCAACCAATCTTACATATTGCTAACTCGGTTACTCAGCTAACTCAGCTAATACTATATATTAGTATCTCTGATTCTGAGGTGATAACATCTTCGGTTACTCTGTATAGATCTGTTGATAGTTGGAAGTCTGTTGTATCACAGTAGGTCTTGTCAGTGCTATTGTTGGTATAGATATTCTATTCTACTCAGTAACTCTACTAACTCTTTCAAATCATTGTGTCACACGGTAAATAAATTCCTTTTATTTAGTGATTGATTTATTAGTGATAGGGAGTACAGTCAGAGTAATATCTACACCACAACACACAACATAACATATAAGCACACAAAAAGGTGGAGGTCAAAGTGGAAACGGCGAAGAATTGTTTTGTCTGCTTGTCATTAATCATTCTAAGTAATTAAGAATATATGCAAAATATTTATTGCATTTACCTACAAGAATAGTAAGTTATGGGGAATTAGTGACAAACTTAAGTGAAGCATAACATAAAGTGTAGTGCAATGCACTTGTCAGAGTCTTGCATAACACAAGACAAGTAGCTCGTTTTCTGGCAAGTGTGAAGTAATATCAAACTATCAAATCACACGAAGTGAATATCCGAAAGTATTATTCACACGTTTTATTGACGCGCCGCATTTATCATCGCACAAACATCGCGCACTGACAATCCATAACAATCATTATAGCATAAACAATATCACTACAATACATAATAATACATGCAAGCAATAAACATCTCACTTACAGTCAAACTATACAAGCGTTCGAACCAGTCTCCCACTGTCATACAGGCTAGCTCTCAAGGCAGATTCAAACTCAACTCGCATTCCCTTGCGAGCTGTCCGTTCAACGATCTAAGCCCGTCTGCCAGTTCTGGCGTCTTACACGCTTACACGCACACGTCAGCTGGTGTCCCCTGCACGGTTCACGGGGTGAACTCAATTGCTGTGCGTGGCTACCTATCCGGGCATCGGTAACGACGCCGCGTTCTCTCTGCCGTGTTTAACATTACTCAGGGTTGCGTGTTGTTATGTTGTCTGGCGTTGGTACAGACAACGCGTCGCAACCTCGGATGTGAGACCTTGACATTCTCCACACCCCTTTTTCATGAAAGGATTTCCTTTCATGTACAATATATATCTAGGTGTTATTAAACATGTCAATGTCGAACATTATACATTAACAATTATAATAAATATATACAAGTGAATAGTCAACAATATGTATACACCACTTATGTTGCACTATGAAGTACAACAGTCAAGTACAATCTATTTAATGGGCATTACCTCGCTGTGACCCAGCTAGTCCGGTAGGTATCGGCTAAACTGGCCCCTACCTCACAACCAAGAACAAAAATACTAAAATAATCAGGTCAAGCCGTGAGCATCTCCCTCTGAGATGACTCCTCCATCAGACCTCTGTTTAGAGTTTCTAATGAAGGTCAACAGTTTTGGCAATATACTGTCCATATCTAAACGATGTTACATTGACATGTTATTTATCAAGCACACATGTTCATGGTTACAATACATATTTACATATCACCAATAATTTAGAATAATGTCCCCTGGTTATTATACAGAAAATTTAGGAACAATAATTTATCGTCGTTTACAAGACATAAATTACAATTGGAAATTTATTTCTTAGTGTCATAATTTGATCCCTATTGACAAATGTGCACAAAAAGTCACGTTTGTAAAGAAGCAATCAAGTTACGATGCTGAGATTACATCCTAAAAAAAAAAATCGACATATACAATTCCGTATATGGAAATATTTTAAATTACATTTTAATACAATTGTCATACATTTATATACTTTTAATATTACTATGCAAAAAATCGGAAGTATACAGCTGTACTATTACATGTGTTGTGATGTCATTCATACAACGTTGGTCCGTTCTGGATGGATCTTCTATAAACGGAGTAGTAGTTGTTACTATCAGCTGTTGGATCGTCTCTTCCGCCTTCTGCTCGGATTGTACTGTCGCAGTCATCTTTCGTACCTTGTTAAAACGTCTTGGACACCTCGGTCTGGATACCTTCAGGATTACCTCACGTTGTAGTGGCTTGGTAAATTCCTGGATCTTGTAGTGTTGTCCAGTGACACTTCTCTGTAGTGTCTGGTTGTTACAATATTTATGTATTTACAATAATAATTACATTCTTTCTCATATCTCACAGTTATACAACACATTAGTTTACATAATACTGATTCCATTCTTTCTCATATCTCACAATTATACACGCATTCATTCGCATGATAATAATAAGAATCACAATATGTACATAAGTTATATACATTGGGAGATACAATCTTCCCCATCACAATGGTGTACACAGCGTTACTGACACATTGTCACACTTGGCTGTGGTACTGAGCACTATCTACGTTGCAGTTTTATACACCCTCTGCACTGTGCTCTGGTGTCGACTGGGTATTAGGTTCGTTGTATGGACATCTCGACAAAAGGTCTGCAAGACAGTTTTGTGAACCCTTTATATGGTTAACCTCATAGCTATAGTCCTGCAGAAGAAGGGACCATCTTGCCACCCTGCTGTTACTAGGCGTTCCTCTGGTAACAATTGTCAGCGGAGTATTATCTGTTTCAATAATGAAATGTTTGCCTAACAAAAATCTGGAAAGTTTACGTACCGAAAATACCATGGCAAGAGCCTCGAGTTCCGGTGTACTGTAATTTCGTTCGCTGGTGTTCAGTTTTCGAGAGACGTAGTATACTGGGTACAAGATTTGGTCGTGTTCTTGGAGAAGCACACCTCCAATGGCTACGGAGCTCGCATCACATCTTAATCTAAAAGTAATATTCAAATTTGGCAATTTCAGAATAGGTGATTTAGAAAAATATGAAAGAATTTTCGTAAATGCTGGCCTTAAACATTCACTGTTTACAATCACATTGGGGTGTTTATTTGTTAGTAGATCAGTGAAACATTTGGTCAATTCAGCAAAATGAAGAATAAACTGTCTGTAATAGTTTAAAAGCCCTAAGACACTTCGCAACTGTTTCTTAGTTGTCGGAAGCGACAATTTCAAAATTCTGGACATGATGTTATCGTCAGTTGATATAAAGCCATTTGAGATCTTATAGCCAAAAAATGAAATTTCCCGAAAGGCTATATCCACTTTGGAAGATTTTACAGTCAGTCCATGATGTCTAATTCTGTCAAATGTCTGCTGTAGTGCTGTTATGTGCTCTGTCATGTCCTTTGTGTGTACGAAAATGTCGTCCATGTACCAAATGATGTTAGCAATGTCTGTCAGAAGAATTCTTGTCATTCTGACGAAGGTAGCTGGTGCATTGACTAATCCGAAAGGTAGTTTACACCATTCGTATAAACGCCAAGGTGTGGCAAATGCAGTCAGATGTATACTATCAAGATGTACAGCTATCTGCCAGTAGCCTTTTGTCATGTCAAGTTTAGTAAAATAACGTGAGTCAGATAGTTCAGTCAAGATGTCTTCACAGTTGCTCATTGGTTCTAAATCCAACTGTGTAATGCTGTTGAGCTTACGATAGTCCACACAGAGTCTAATAGTGTTGTCCTTTTTGCGTACCAAAACTATTGGTGAACAGAAATGAGATTGTGAACGTCGAATGATATGATTT
This sequence comes from Cepaea hortensis, assembly GCA_963921405.1. Lineage (NCBI taxonomy): Eukaryota > Metazoa > Mollusca > Gastropoda > Stylommatophora > Helicidae > Cepaea > Cepaea hortensis. Next base: position 390,704,495 of record OY992876.1, read on the forward strand.
GTTTTTAAATCAATGATTTCTTGATGAAGTTTTTCTTTATAGTGTATAGGGATGGAATATGGTCTACACTTAATAGGAACGTCAGATGTTAAGATGATTTGGTGTTGCACTAACTCTATCTGTCCTGGGCTGTCCGAAAAGATCGTCCTGTAGTCTTGTATCAGTTGTCTGCAACTGTCAGTTTGTGTCTGAGTCAGTTTAGGATTTACCTTAATGTCTTGTAAGTTGGTCGTTGTGTCAAGAACTGGTGTCGGTATCTCGTCAGTGTCGTTGTCGTCCGTCTGGTCCACTATGGAGGTGCTTGCTGCAGTCTCTACTTGTTCGTCTTGCCTGTGGTGATAAGGTTTGAGCATGTTAATATGGAAAATTTTATGTTTGTCCCTAACTGCAATCTCGTAATCTACCGTCGACATTTGTCGTAGCACTTTGAACGGTCCTTGCCATGAGTCAGTTAGGAGATGTCTATCACTTGGCAAAAGAAGAAGAACGTCCTGTCCTAGCGTCAGTGTAATAGTTCTATTTCCTCTGTTAGCATATTGTCGGTAAATAGCTCCTGATTTTTGGAGAGCTTCTTTGGCTAATATACATGATTTCATAATTCTATCACGCAATGATGTTACATGTCCATATGGTGAAATGGGTATAGACACAGTTGTACTTCCAGTCAACACAGATTCATACAGAGATAATGGGCCGCGTGGTTGTGCACCATATAACATTTCGAATGGTGAGAACCCAGTGCTGGAATGGGGCACTTCCCTATATGCAAACAAAATGGCAGGCAGATAAGTATCCCAATCTTCAGGATGTTCTTGGGTTACCTTAGAGAGCATATGTTTCATATCGCCATTAATCTTTTCTACTCTACCGGTCGAATGTGGGTGATATTGAAGCATTGTTTAACACCCAACATTTTGGTAAAGGCTTGTGTAGCCGAGGAAATAAATTGGCTACCACGATCTGAAAGGATGGTATCAGGGAATCCTACCCTCGCAAAAATATGAAAGAACACTTCCATGATGTCGTTGGAAGTTATGTTCTTCATTGGAATTACCTCTGGCCAACGAGTACATAGATCAATGAGTGTTACAATGTATCTATTACCTTTAGATGTTATATGGTTCAGAGGACTAACTATATCGACCGAGATCTTTTCAAACGGTCTACTAGCCAAATCAGTAACTTGCAATTCAGCTTGTGGGTGTTTACCCTTTTTCATGAGATTTTGACAGGTGTCACATGATCTGCAATACTGTTTGGTATCTTTGCAAAACTTTGGCCAATAAAATTGAGTAAGTAACCTTGCTCTAGTTTTAGCATAAGCCATGTGTCCTGCAAAGGGTATGTCATGAGCTATGTTAATGCTTGCTTGTGGTTTTCTAACGGTAGCACTGTTTGTTCTATAGTGCTGGAACCTCTGGTGTAATACCGTGTTAGAATTCCGTTCTTGAGAGCAAAGTACCATTGAGCATTCTTTGCTACTCTTGGCTTTTGGCCTATAAGTTTAAAACACTTTTGCAGAGATCGATCGGCTTTCTGAGATGTTATAAACGTCTCCCTAGTTGTCTCAGGAGATGTTACAACAGGATTTACTCGTTGTAAAGCCTCTGTTTGATCGATTCGATCTTGCATCTGTGCAGTAGATCGAGTCACTGCATTTACTACATTACAACGATCATTCTCATCACACATTGATGTTACATTCACACAATTACATGTATGTTCTGGCATAGCCAGGTTGGTATTTGTACATTCATTTACAGGTGGTAATACATCATGAATGGTGATTGGTGCCTGTCAACAACTCATGTTTCAGGCATCATCGGATTACTTCTCCCACACCACACAAGAAACTTGCAAGCCGTGTGAGAGGAAATGAATGATACATTTTATTGCCGTAGGCTCTTTACATTTACAAAACAGTCGCTATCAAATCACACATAAAGTCACAGGATTGCCTATCACTTGTTTTCCTAAAACCCTATTGCAAACTTCTATCTACTTGGCTACACAAAAACTCCTATCGATACTAAACGAAGTGCTCTCTACAAAAGTCAGTCCCCAGTCTGACTTTGCTACTCGCGTGGCTACACGGCACGCGGAAGGACCTTCGTGCGTCCTTCGGCTCTTTTCGTGCTATTTTACTTAGCACGCTTCTATTAGCTGTCTTCTATTGAGTGGCAATCGTGGCTATCACGCAGGCGTGATTCTATCGTGACCAGTAGTGCTAACTATCTGGTCGACGCCTCCGTGTCTCATGAGAGGACTAGTTAATAGTCCCCCTTTCTATCACCTACCCTGCCCTTATACAAGGCACTGTGTTCCCTCTAATCTATCTGAGGTTGACCACTCTTCCCGGTGGTGTTCTATCTTGAGGCAGACCTCTGGCTTCCTATTTCAGTCTTTGACACACACCCTCCCCTCCTGTGTTGCGTCATCAACTTTCACTCATTGGTTGTGACGCAAGAGGTTTATAAAAAATTAGTGTAACTAATTTTTGTCAAAGACTGTAGATAACCTGGCTTTGGGCTACCCAATAGACTTCTACTGACTATTGTCACAATGTAGTATCACTTTACTTGGCTACTGGCAATCGCCACAAACTTGTCTGGTTGGCGTGAGCCCTCTTCTCAATCGCAATATTATATTAATTAGAGGTATGTCTGAACCGGACCGTTGTCTTATAAGACCTGCCCTCAAATAGTAAATTAACTCACTACCCATACAAAGTTGACTTTCTTAGGGTCAACACATGAATTGCTTCATGTCCCCCATATAATATTAAACAACCATTACACAAGCTGTGTGCAACAGGCTTTACCTATCTCGCTTCCGCGTGTAAAGTTATCTTTCACTGTTAAGTTAGTGTTTCGTTGTCTATTATGTCCCCTGACTCGGAGTTATCTCCCTTTGATCTACAAAAAGTGTATGCAATTTATATGTTTGTTTTTCTGGTTGTTTGCGTGTTTGGATGTAATTAATAGTATATTCTAACCTCTAACATGTGTATCTACCTATCATGTGTATGTAAGTTAGTTTTCAAGTGCCATAATTCGGTTAAATGCGGCCACAAACAAGTGTATAACACTAATTCGTGACTACGTTTCCGTCTTATGAGACTTAAAATACTTTCTCTAAGATCTACACTAAACTACACACAACACATTCACGACATTCCATTTTCAACATCGAAACCAACATTTGACGGCGACAAAATTAAAAAGTCGCGTTGAGCGGCAGAAAAAATCCGCTGACTGATCTCACTCTCTCTTGTACAATTCTACATTCGCTCTCACTTTCACACTTCTGTCACACTTCTTCTACCCTCACTTCTGTCACACATCTTTTACTCTCATTTCTGTCACACATCTTTTACCTTCATAGTTATCTAAAACCTTAGAGTGACACTGTACAAGTTTGGCTCAGTTTGACAGAGTTGAGCTTCATGACTGTGCGTCAATTGTTGCTAAAGTCAAGTATTTACAATATATTTACATGTAAGGAAAAGGGTTGATGGTTTGTACCCTGGTATTATTAACCATTATATTCTATTAAAATGATACTCTAAATACTGACATACTAATACTAGTTCTATAAATATGTATTTAATGTGTTACCTATTTTAATCTATCTGTCACATTAATCCTAAAACAAGCTTACATTACTCCTAATATTATCTAATTTAAGGGATGTGATCTAACTATTTAAACTGGAATTGATGTGAGATGAGTTATGTACCTTTATGAAATGGGTAATGTGAAATGTAATAAGTTACGTACCTTTCTAATATGGGTGATGTGAAATATAACACAATTATAACTAATGTTTTTAAATGAAAAAAACTATATGATTGATATTCTTAATCTAAATGATGTGAATGATGTATGTTTAATTGTATAATCTTTTTATCCTATTACGGTGTAAACTAATCATACTACTAAATGATAACGTTTGTTAAATGGATTGGATCATTAAGATGGAATGAACTGAAATGAAATGAAACAAAGTGAAATGTAATAAAGTAAATGGTACTATTACTATCTAAATTTATTATTCTAGTTTCTACTTAGTTGTTGTTATGTTTAAATTAGTATCCTAATCTACTTTTAAGCTAAATAAGTGGGTAAATTAATAATCTATCTAAACCCAAAAAAAAATGAAAACTATTATCTTGTCTAAATCTAAATATACATTAAGATGATCTAATCTACCTATAATTTGTTACTATATTAAAACGTTATAATACATATCACAATGAGTATTTATATACATGGTATTTAAATACCTCAGGTTAGTCGTTGCCCTTAATGTTCAGAAAATGCTTTCATTGGCATACTATCTATACACTTGTCCTGGGTATATTAAATACATTACACAGTCACACTTGTGTCTTATGGGTATATTATATTATATGTGTCTTGTAGAGTTCGCTTGTGTCGTAGACCACAGTTTTCGTGTCTGTATTTATGTAATGTTCTGACACTGTTTTTCTCTGCTTAACACAAATGATTCACTGGAACACATATGGAGCTTAGCAAGTAATGAGCTGTCCTCGTTCACAAGGTGATATATTTGTTCTCAGAGCAAAGTTCTTATTTTGATGTCTACGGACACATAGTAATTCAATGTTCTTAGTACCTAGTTCAGCACATAATGTCTATGTATTTGTAACATATTTCACATAGAATATTTTACTGTACTAAGTTACCATCTATTACTCTACACCCTTATGTGGAATCTCTGGTATTTCTACCTCAGATGGTCGACTAAGGGTATCAGCCAGGATGTTGTCCTTACCCTTAATATGTTCTATACTAAAGGTATAATTTTGTAGTATTAGCGACCACCTGTATATACGGTCATTCCGATGCACACCACTCTGTATGACCGTGATTGGGGAGTTGTCAGTCTGGACAATGAAGTGAACACCCGCCAGAAATCGATGCAGCTTTCTCACCGCATAGATGACGCTTAGGGCTTCCAACTCTGATATGGAATATCTGGACTCAGCGGGTGTGATCTTACGGCTGACGTAGCAAATCGGATGGAAGATGCCCTCATAAAATTGGCCTAGTACTGCAGCGATGGAGATCCTGCTGGCATCTGTCCTAAGATAATAAACGAGCCTAGGATTAGGCAAGCGGAGGATTGGTACATTACTAAACAGGATTTTCAATTTTGACAATGCAGAAATTAATAATGCATCTTTGACATCTAATTTTACAGATGCTTTTAAAACATTGGAAAATACACTTGTAATGTCCGCTAAATTTGGTATGAATTTGCTATAGTAATTTACTAACCCCAAAAGGCTTCTGACCTGCTTCTTTGTGGTAGGCATGGTCAGGTTTATAATTTTGGTAATAATTCTATTGTCAGTCTTTAGTTGACCTTGAGAAATGACATGACCCAAAAACTCAATTTGTTTTAGGCCCAATTCGACTTTGCTCGGTTTGACAGTGAGCACGAAGAGTCGCAACCTATTAAAGACATGTCTTAGTTTCAGTAAGTGTGTTGTCCAGTCATCAGTATGGACACATATATCATCTATATAGGTCACTGTATTCGTCACTCCATGAAGTAGATCTCTAGTTAAGCGTACGAAAGTGGCAGGAGCATTTCGAAGTCCGATAGGAAGAAAACGCCACTCGTATAGTCCTAAAGGTGTTGAAAAAGCAGTAAGATGGATGGATTGAGACTGCATAGGGACCTGCCAATATCCCTTAGTAAGATCTAGTTTAGAAAAGATTTTGGAGGTGGACATGTCAAGAATAATATCTTCACAGGAAGGAATTGGCTCTGCGTCGATCTTAGTGACGTTGTTGAGTTTTCGATAGTCCACACACAGACGAATTGTGGAGTCTTTTTTCTTAACTAGGACGATTGGAAAAGAGTACTCAGAAGTGGATTTCTGGATGATCCCACTAGCTTCTAAATTAAGAATTTCCTTATTTAGATTTTCCCTATAACTAAGTGGGATTGAGTACGGCCTGCATTTAATAGGCTTAGAGTCCGAAAGAAGAATGGAGTGTTCGATTCTGTCCGTCCTACCTGGAATGTCAGAAAATATGTCTTTATACTCTGTCACTAATTCTATTAATTGTCGTCGTTGACTGTCTGTTAGTCCCTGTTCTATCTGTATGCTATCTAATGTGGCAGTCTTGTCCACAATAGGAACGGGAAGTTCCATTCCGTCGTCGTCTACCTGATTCAGTACGGTGGTGGTGCTAAGTGCGTATTTTGTATTCTCGCTAGATGTATGGATATCGTCGGATATGCCAGTCTCGCTAACTAGTGTAGTTGCGTTGTGTATGTCTGTCGTCTGATCACTAGGTGTGGGTGCATTGTGTTCGTCTGTCTCTACTTCTGTCCCTTGTCGTGAAAAGTAAGGTTTCAACATGTTGACATGGAATAACTTTAAGTGTCCGTTTATTGATATTTCATAGTCAACATCTGAAATTTTACGTACCACCTTGTAAGGCCCTTGTCATGAAGTTAACCTTTTATTATGCTTGTCTGGTAGTAGCACCATTATGTCTTGACCAGTTTCAAGTGTTATGGGTCTAGCACCTTTGTTAGGACTGTGATGTCCGAGGATATCTGCACTGTTTACTGGAGTGAAACCATTCTTCTCCTCCCAGGCAGATATTTCTTCATCTGTACAGTGCTTTAGCTGGGGCAGACACCCAAGAATTAACTCAGCACAAGGGTTGTCTTGTATTGCACAAGTAAAGGTACCAGAAAGGAACGGGGTGTTTATATGGGCTCTTGCCAGAGGATAGGTTTCTATATTACCAGAAAAAGTCCGGCATTTTACAGAGTCACCAGTATAATCCTTTGGATTAACAAGTTCCTTTTTCACACCAATAATAGAACTCCCACTGTCAAGCAAACATCGGCATGGCTTATCATTGACCACCGCAGAGTGAAACAATAGATTGCCTCTGGAGGCTATAACTGCATTTGCATTCTCTACGGAGGATGTTACAAAATGCCCACATTCTAATTTTCCGTCTGCATGAAATTGGTGACATTGGACACAATTGTCAAAGCTTAATACATCGTTCACACAACACACATCTTCAGATTGCTTGAAAGGTAATACATTTTCATTCTCACACTCGGTTTCGCTACCACTATCAGAAGATGTATCAATCAAAATAGCATTGTTGGCTTTCATACGTTGGCGGCCCAGGCACTTATTTGAATAATGGCCATAGCTGGAACAAAAGAAGCATTTGATTGCACGCCTGTGTGCAGATCTTTTGTTTTGTTGCTTCTTAATAACATTTTCAAGATGCGCCGGATAATTTGGCGATTTGTCACACATAGAATAAGTGTCATGCAAAAGTTGACAGTAAATACATTTTGACATATTCCTATCTTTCTTGTCGATTTTCTGAAAGGGTTTTCTCTTACTCTGATAGTTTTTAGGTTGGTCTTTCACAAAGGAAACTATTTCAGAGTCATTTGAAGTCTTAAAAATATCTCTGTTTGAAGAAAAATATGCAGAGCCTTTCTTTTCAAATTGCTCTATGGTCTCAATGTCTGACTGCTGCAGAAATTTAGCAAAAGAAGATGGTATAGTGGATATGACTTTATCCATGGCTATTAAGTTCTTAAGTCTGTCAAAATCTTTACATATGTTAGCTGCTTTAAGCCACCTATCTAGTACACTTTGAACATTTGAGACGTAATCAATGAAAGTCTCACTAGGTTTTGGTTTTAAATTTGAGAACTGAACCTGATACCCAGGGGCATCAAGTAAAAAGTGTTGCATTATTCTATCATGGATGTATTGATAGTTAGATCTAAGATCAGTTGGTATTGATTCTATCACTTTAAGGGGCTCACCACTCAGGTTCTTCATATACATCATAGCCCACATCTCTATTGGTACTTGGTGATATTTAAACTGATACTCGACATTTTCTGTCCAGGCTGATATTGAATCCTCTTTACAATATGGTTTGATAATATTTTTGTATTTGTTGAACTTATTTTCTTCTTGTTGACTTCTTAGTTTAGTAGCAGAGATCTCTAAGTGTGAGTCTACATCCATCTCTTTCATCTTTAATTGTGTCTCTGATTCTACTTGAATTTGTTTTTCCTTAACTTTTGTCATTTCATCTATCTCTTTTTGCTTTAGTTCTCTTTCCTGATCTAATTGCTTCTGTTTTAATTCTAGTTCTTTCTGTTTAATTTCCTTATCTTGTTCTAACTGTTGTTGCTTAATTTCCTTATCATGTTCTAACTGTTGTTGCTTAATTTCCTTATCATGTTCTAACTGCTTCTGTTTTGTTATCTCAGCTAGTTCTGCAATTTCCTTTTGATGTTGTCTTTCTTGTGCGCGTTCATTTCTTTCCGCATCTTTTGCTTCTTTCTCAGCATCTTTTGCTTCCTTATATTTTTGGTCAGCATATTGCTCTAGCTCCTTTCCTGTGTATTGCAATTCTTTGCCTGCTTTTATGAAGTCAGATAGAGTAGCCATGTTGTTGGGTAAATGGCTAGTGTTGACCTGAACTGACCTATTTAATCACTTTTTTATCTTTGATCTGTTATGTTTCTTAGTATCTGAGCACTACAACTTGTAGTCTTTGTTTATAACCTGGAAAATTTTATTCTGAAAAAAAAAAAAACAGAGCACAAAAACTATGCTAATGCATCACAAGCTGAAAAAGAGATGCACTATTAATCACAATGCATGCCAAATACGTAGGTTTTACTCAACTTAATGTTCCCGAGAATAAGGAACACACTCCGGTAACACAGGTCACTTTGTTTGGCACTTCGGCATAGACACGAGTTTTCTATTCAAGTCACCTGTTTGGCACTTCGGCATACACACCAATTTTCTAATCAGCTGTTGTTCACCCTGGTTTACAGAGCAGCAACAATTAACATGTTGTAAACGACAAACAAATTTTTGACAATTTGGTACAATGACAATGACATGCCCACGAACAAAACAGAATATAGTTTACTTAATATTAAATTGTCAATGTCTTGTCTTCGTTCTACTGTATACTGTTATATGCCTTTCGTTACTAACCTAGTTTAATCTATGGAAGTGTAGAGTAGACCAAGTCTAATTTGCATAGCCGAAAGTAGTGCCATCGTGCCAGTAAACACAAGAAAAAGTACCCAAAAAAAATTCAATAACTGATTTGAAATAAATAAAAACATATTAATGTTGTTTAAATAAAAAAAATATATTCAATTACTAATTCAAATAAACAAATAATAGGTAATATAAAGCACTGATTCAGGCGGGCAGCAGCTTAACGATTTGTAAACATTCAGATGCTGAATGCCAATGGCGCAGAACAACTGCTTGTCAATCGTAACACGTCAGAGGCGCAGCGCTATTTTTAGCTTGCAAAAATCGATAATGTTGCTGGCTGTGTATCGCTCCGCCAAGAATCATTTTTGATAGTTATTCATAAATAAATAAATAATTACATGAATAAATAACAAAAAATAATAATATCAATACTTACAACTTTGAAGAACACATGATTTAAGGTATATAATATTTTAATACACACAAATAAGCATTATTTCGTCACGATAGGCACAGTTTAGTCAGCAACTTGTCCTAGTTCTGCACACGTCAACCGTCACTGACACAAATTATATTCACTACTTCACTATTTGTAAACTTAGTCTAGAGCCGTGGGTAAGTGTAATAGCTTGAACATTTGTCCAAGCCACACTTCTGACACCACATTTAATCCTATGCCTGTCAACAACTCATGTTTCAGGCATCATCGGATTACTTCTCCCACACCACACAAGAAACTTGCAAGCCGTGTGAGAGGAAATGAATGATACATTTTATTGCCGTAGGCTCTTTACATTTACAAAACAGTCGCTATCAAATCACACATAAAGTCACAGGATTGCCTATCACTGGTTTTCCTAAAACCCTATTGCTAAGTTCTATCTACTTGGCTACACAAAAACTCCTATCGATACTAAACGAAGTGCTCTCTACAAAAGTCAGTCCCCAGTCTGACTTTGCTACTCGCGTGGCTACACGGCACGCAGAAGGACCTTCGTGCGTCCTTCGGCTCTTTGCGTGCTATTTTACTTAGCACGCTTCTATTAGCTGTCTTCTATTGAGTGGCAATCGTGGCTATCACGCAGGCGTGATTCTATCGTGACCAGTAGTGCTAACTATCTGGTCGACGCCTCCGTGTCTCATGAGAGGACTAGTTAATAGTCCCCCTTTCTATCACCTACCCTGCCCTTATACAAGGCACTGTGTTCCCTCTAATCTATCTGAGGTTGACCACTCTTCCCGGTGGTGTTCTATCTTGAGGCAGACCTCTGGCCTCCTATTTCAGTCTTTGACAGTGATGAAGGTGAAGTGGTAGTATCAATATTACAACTGACATAATTTCTCTGCACTTTGTTTATAAGGTCTTTGTTTGGTATTTGACCCTGCCTGATATTTGCCATATGTAGCTGCTTCTACAAAGTCTGTGCTGGTCAGACTACTAGAGAAACAATGCTTATTGGCTGCAAAATAACCAGAGCCACGACTTTCAATCTGTTGAACACTTTCACACTGACATTCCAACAAAAATTTAGAAAAGGGGGCTGGGAGAGATGCAATAATCTTATCTCTCAACATAAGATCAACCAATTTGTCATAACTTCCATTTACTTTAGCTGCTGACAGCCATTTAGAAAAAATATTTTGAATTTCTGAGATGTAATCAGAGAACGTATGTGTTGGCTTAGGAGACAACTTCCTAAACTGTTCTCTATAACCTGATTCATCTAGCAAAAAATGTGACATAATTTTTGCTTTAATGTAGAGATAATCTTCTTTCAGGTCATTTGGGATCGACTTTATGACTTTAAGAGGTTCCCCAGAAAGACTTCTTACATATACTATCCCCCATTCAGGTTTTGGGATTTTGTAATGATCCATAACAAATTCAAAATTTTGGGTGAATGCTGCTATGCAATCACCTGTGTTGTAACTTCTGATCAGACCTTGATACTTCTTATGAGGTTGATCTTTGTCTGTTTCTCTATTCACTTTATCTTTAGAACATTCAGCTTTTAGCTGTTCAATTCTTAGTTGTGTTTATTGTTCTTCTCTCTTACTTTGGGCCAAGATTTCAGCTTGCCTCACTGCAGCCTCTGACTGTTTTAAAGCAGCGTCTGATTGTGCTTGTTGAAGCTTTAGAGCAGCTTCTGAGTCTGCCTCTTTACTTTTAAAAGCCCTTTCGGCTGCTCTCTCATTCCTCTCACTAATTTGCTCTTGTTTCACAAGATATTCTGCATATTCACTTTTACTCCATGTTCTCAATCCCTCACCAGACATATTCATTTTTAAACCCATTTCAATGAAATCGTTTAAAGAAGACATGATGGAATAAATATAAACAATTATTTTTGATGTTAGTAAGTTACAAATATTTATAGCACAGTTAATGTCCAAAGCCAGACTAACGAAAGTATAAAGAAAGCTGAAAAAAATTTTATACTCAAGTAATCCTTGGGTACTGTGCTGTTCAGTGGTGCTCGAAATCACACTGGCACGTCTTTCGGGTTGACGCACAAAATATTTTTGAAGTTCACCAGACTCAGGTAAAGTTGACACAAAAACCCTGTACTTTTTAAACTAAACGAAATTAGAACGTTTGTAAATGTATGGTGTGTGTAATGTCACTGAAGTCTGTAAAGGTTTGTATGCTGTCAAGTATTATTGTTAGTCGTTACCACAATCAACAACTTTCACGCTCACGCTAACCCTACTCAATGACATTCAAGGGCACGGCCGCCATTTTGGATTTTAGGTACAAAATATGTTGAATTTAGTGATAAGTCTGAAGACGCCTCGGTTGGCTTCAAATAATATCTTCACACTTATAATTTAATTAAATCAACTCTATTAATTCGTTACTTTACCTTAATTTATGACTTGCGCACTTCTATCGGCATGTTCACATTCGCTTCAAACTCGGACAACAAAAAAATTTATACGTTCGCATTTGATTCAAAACCCGGACGAGCCCCCACATTCGCACTTGTCAGAGTCTTGCATAACACAAGACAAGTAGCTCGTTTTCTGGCAAGTGTGAAGTAATATCAAACTATCAAATCACACGAAGTGAATATCCGAAAGTATTATTCACACGTTTTATTGACGCGCCGCATTTATCATCGCACAAACATCGCGCACTGACAATCCATAACAATCATTATAGCATAAACAATATCACTACAATACATAATAATACATGCAAGCAATAAACATCTCACTTACAGTCAAAATATACAAGCGGTCGAACCAGTCTCCCACTGTCATACAGGCTAGCTCTCAAGGCAGATTCAAACTCAACTCGCATTCCCTTGCGACCTGTCCGTTCAACGATCTAAGCCCGTCTGCCAGTTCTGGCGTCTTACACGCTTACACGCACACGTCAGCTGGTGTCCCCTGCACGGTTCACGGAGTGAACTCAATTGCTGTGCGTGGCTACCTATCCGGGCGTCGGTAACGACGCCGCGTTCTCTCTGCCGTGTTTAACATTACTCAGGGTTGCGTGTTGTTATGTTGTCTGGCGTTGGTACAGACAACGCGTCGCAACCTCGGATGTGAGACCTTGACAACTATTTGAGATAATTCCTCACCATGTCAGATGAAAGACAATCCACTTTGGCTGAGTGGAGGGAGAAGAGTACTCAGATAGGTTACTCTGGGGAGGAGCTAAAAAGGTATATTGATGATGCAGAAAGAGAGTGGAGGAAAGAACAAAGAGAGATAGCCAAGGAGAGAAATGACAGAGGAAGAGAAGAAAGAATGAAAATGGTAGAAATAGAATTAAGGTAGAGAATGCGAATGGCAGAAATGGAGAAGGAGATGACTGTAGAGAGGGAGAAAAGACAGCATGAACTGGAAATGAAGAAACTGTAATTACAAAGTCAAGACACTTCTAGACTCAGCGGTTCAACTTCCCCAACTCACAGCACAGATACTGCATCAAGCCAGAATATCTCAATGGGAGCCATGAGTTTCCCATTGTTGCCCTTTGATGAGAAAACAGATCAGCTGGACAACTGGATTGATCGGTTTACTTTGATGGCTGAAGCATTTGGACTTCCAAAAGATCAGTATAATCTCAAAATGTCACAGGGACTGAGGAGAACCACGTATGAGATATTTGCAAAACTACCTCCAGGCCCTGAAAGGAACTTTGATTCTTTGAAAAGTGCGCTCTTAAAAAGGTATCAATAACGTCAACCGCTTACAGGATGAAATTCCGGAACGCCAAACGGTTACAAGGGGAATCATATGCACAACTCGCTTCCAGATTGCAAGTATACTTGTCGAGGTGGATAGGACTCAGTGAGCATGGGCAAACTTATGCGGGGTTGGAAGAGTTAATCCTTGCGGAACAGATTAGAGAAACTATGCCGAAAGCTATGCAGACGTTTGTGACAGAGAACGGCGGTACACGACTAGATGATATCATCAACATAGCCGAACGATACCTCACAGCCCATGGAGAGGCGGGCTCCACTAAAGTAAACCATGCTCCTCAAGCTGAAAATCTACCAGATCAGAGTTTTAGCCAGAACTCTAATTTTGAGAACAGCAGTGGCCAAACTGTTAGACTACCTACTCAGGGTAATAAGAATAATAACAGTCAGTTTTCCCATAATTCGCAAGCGCCAGCAGCAGGCTGGAAGAAGCTATTTTGCACTTTCTGCAGGACGAATGATCACTATACCAGTGCCTGCAGAAGCAAATCGCAATCTTTCCATGCGGCATGTTTGACTACAGTAGCTAACGCTCACCAAAGGAGGAGACAGGGTTACAAGCCTCCAGTAGTCGAGACAAGTATGGTCAATGGTAGGCATGTAGACGGCTTATACGATTCTGGTCTAAATTATGACAGCGTCATAGCTGCTCATTTGGTGCAGCCTGAACAGCTGACCAACCAAACCATTGAGGTGAAAGGAGCTCGGAATCAATGATATTGCCCATTGCAAGAGTGGAAGTGATATCGAAGTATGTCATAGGGACTATTTCGGCAGTGGTGATGTCGGACCCTACGTATGAATTCATGCTTGGAAATAAATATGTTTACTTATGGGAACCTGAAGCACCTTCTATGCAGACTTGGAATCAGGCCACAGGATCTGGTGAGCCTGCTCCTTATATAAATTTTGTAACTCGAGAATTTAGGACTGCACAATCCCGAGATGATTCCACAAAACCCTCTTTTAGCAAAGTGCCAAGAGCACATAATCCGCCATGGGGAGGTAAATTCTATCGAAGGAACAAGTTATGGCAAGGGAGAGGGGAACCAAGAAATAACGACTACCGACAACGGGACGTTCCAACAACCTCGGACCCACCGGTTCATCTCATGAGCTTACCTGTGTCGAGTAAGGGGATAGGGGGAGGACCATCCAAATGGAAAGAAGAACCCGACAGAGACGAGGACAGCGAAGCAGAACTCTATCCAACCGAGGAGACGTCCTATAGGAAAGAGATTAAGCAAAGCTGGAATTCCCCGACATCAGAGTCTTCAGATAGACAGGGCCGAGAGAAAGTAATAGTAATCGAAGAGCCACTCTCAACCACAAATTGGGACCTGCTTCGACCAAGACACCGTTCCAGGAGGAAGGCTCCATGGAAAAGGCATCTGGCGAGAAGAGATCTAAGGAGATGTCTTCAGAACGAAGCTGGGTGTTAAGCTGACATCTTCCAATAGAGGAGGAGTTTGAATAAGCCACCACCATATGCACCCAAAGCTAGCAAATGAGAAGGCTGTTCAAGTGGTAATAAAAGTTCGCTTCGCGCACTTTTTTTCCAATCGGAGGCATATGTCGCAGTGCACTTGAAACACCCTCTATTCTGCATATGCAAACAGTAGAGTATTATTTATGGAATTATAAATGTTGCTTACTTTTAATATTAATTTTATAACTATATTTGTGAATCCCTGTCAGGAAATATGGGGGGGGGGGGGGGGGTTGTAAAACGTTACCTTACACCGAACAAATATTGCTTAGTCACAGATTTGGCAGTCGGGGTCAAAGGCTGACCAATGAAACGGCAGCAGCCGACCAATGAAAACGCGGTAGACACATGCCCGAGCATGGCCAGCAGATAATCGGTCATTTCACCAGGCGGGCCTAGCGAAGACGGTCGAACTCCAATTGTTATCATACTTGCTAAAAGGCAAAATCTGCGACTTGTCTGTTATATACTGTTAGGTCCATGCTTTGGTGATCCAATAAATAATTGTAGGCTTGAGAGGCTACCAGAGTTGCTACTGCACCACCATGATTTCATCACCGAGCTACTGACGAGAAGAGCCAGTGAGTGGCTGATAACTAGGCAGAAGCAGAGAAGAGTCTGGCTCCATGCAGCACTCAGATAAGTGGCTGTCGCCAACCTTGCCAAAAACCACTGACCACTGAAGCCTTCAGTTAGGACCTAAAACTAGGTCATACCTAGCACTGATTACAGAAAGAGCTCTAGGCACATCCAACACTTTAAGAGAAGTGCCAATTCCTTTTATTTCAGCTTCAACAACATTAAATAAACATACTTTATTCGTAGTAACTGTACACATTGCTTTTAGACTTATATTTAGGAGCATACAGTTTATGTAAAATTAATGTTTGATTATTTAGAGTCAGAATTCATTTCTTGACTTATGATAATTCTCTGGGGGCTGTAATTCTATCACAGGCAATAGTAGCCCAGATAACTATACCTGCTGTCTTTTCCCAAAGTGTGCAGCTTCAAGTTTTACTTTCTGGTGCCTGTGCCATTGTTAGGAAAGTTGACATTTTCTGGGCCAAAAACCCATACTTCTATTCTACGAGCCAACACGGTCTTCTTTTAGTACAGTGGATAGACTTTCTTAAGGATTAGTCTTTGTCTTCTATTTTGGTGTGAGGATTCTCATCTCCATTTTGAAGACCTTGCTACACCACCTCACGGATGTTTGATTAGGCAAGTCACAGAATTCAAAATCAATTTCTTCAATAAAAGCCTTAAACTGACGGTCATTGAGTGCATGTCCCCAAATAAAGTTGTTCACAGCAGAAGCGACTGGTTTCAGTGCACAAGAAATATCTAAGTCTTTCCCACAGAGTGCTTTCTGATGTATGATGCAGTGTATTAATATAGAGCCCTGTTATGCAAATCTTCCAACTGAGTCCTGATCTCTGCCCCTTCAGACTCTTCCTTACTCCAGCAATGTTTTTTCCTCCATCAACTGTAACACCTCGAAGCTGAAGTTTATAGTCTTGCAAAACGTTTTGCACTTCCACGAAAGTGTCATTTCCAATTGTTGTTCTATGCATACTGCAAACGGATGCCAACACTTCCGTTATCTGAAAGTCCACATTGACACTACGAATGAACACGAGATGTTGTGACGTTCTCGAGAGATCAGTAGACTCATCCAGCGACAGAGAATACCACAAAAAGTTCGTAGCTTTCTAGTGTATCTAAAGCACTATGTTCTCTCCAAGTTCTTCTTTTTTCTGTACGACTAAACGTGCCGAAAGGCTTATAGCTCCAAACAAATCGGCTTTCTCGGGACACAAGTCATTTACTGCTTCCATCATACACTCTGATGAAATTGCAAGCAGTAAACGGTTTTCCTTATTCTGCCATCTTATGCAACATTTTGTAACTTGTACGAGTAACATATTCTTATTTAGCAAACTTTCTCGTGAAGAATGTTCGTTGTGTTTATGAACCACGTTTCATGGACTCATATTTCTCAGAGCGTAACGTTCCAGAAAACATGTTATATATTGATAGATGTTTTGTTTCATAGTGAAGCCAAAGATTGTACTCTTTCAAAACCGCAACACTTTTTCTGCATATTACACAACCGGTTTTCCACAAAGAAGTATTTTACTCCCCATTCTTCATTGAAAACGCTACGCTCGGCGTTGACTTTTCTTTTTTCAGTAGCCACAACGAAAGGTTAAGTAAACGGGATCTGAAAATGAAAAAGACATTGAATTAGAAACATAATAAAAATCCTACTGGAACACATGAAAAGCAAAGGACTTGGGGTCACTGGTGAAGCCGCGGCTCACCAACGGTACATATAAAGTGTATAGGTATCTTTTGTAATAAAATATATCCCATGATAAGGTTTACAAAATATATAAATAAGAGAAGTCTAAATAAACAGCCTATAGCAGTGTTTCTCAACCGGTGTTCCGCGAGTGGCAGCCAGTGGTTCCGCCAAAACAGACCGAAATCGTCTAAATCCATCATTTCCACCTATCTGCTTTATTAAAGTAGGATAGACACTTGGAACATTGCACCGAGTTCCCTGAGCAACGTAAACATTTGCGTAAGGATCTGCTACAGCAGAAAGGTTGAAAAACATTGGCCTTGTGACCAGCCCGATTAACACCTTGACAGGGACATTTTTTTTAGCTGGGGATAATATTTTCGTAATAACACTAGGCTTCTGTGGTAATTGTAAGCTTGCTTGCTTGCTTGTGTTCGCTGGCTGTGATCTCCAGCGTGAAGTCCTGTATGTCGGATGAAGACATCTTGTTGTCCAACATCAGTGTGATGCCATACAGGACCTGAGGTTTGCGTGAGTATCTGTTGTCTCAGGTCTGACTTAATGGTGTGCAGACTGGTGGTTCCTCGCCATGCAGGCAAACACTCTCCGACTTCGGAGGATCAACGATCCTACTGACTTCAGCTAGGACCCCGAAGGGACCTGTTGCCCAGGACGCTCGGCGACGACGCGTCAATAAGTCTTGGCCAGTATAGAACCCAGCCCTAGTTTCTTGGAAACACCTCTGCGTCCCACTTGTAAGCTATTTTTGCTACTTTATTGTCTCTATTCACACGTGTAGTTCACTTACCAATCATCGTCAAATAAAGAAATCCATGTTGCATACCTATAAAATGGATGGCAGACAGAAAGAAAGATGTAAATATTTCTAGAGCATAGGACCTGTGTTGACAGCCGGACGCATCTGGTGGCGGGAAAGATGCGTGTTTGTGTGTGTAGCCATGGAAACAATGTAACGTCAGAGCGTAGGTAGAGCTACCACGAGCAGGGAAGAACTTGGGATGGCGCGAAATAAGCAAACAATCGCTATTGATGTAATTAATTTACAATTGTAACTGTTCTTCATAACCTGTTACTGAAGTTCAGATGCCAGTTTCTCAATGTCTGGGCAGAAATCTGTCGTGCCCAATGTCATAAGCGCAGCTAGGTTACTGTCGGTGAGCCTGGAACGTTGCTTGTCTTTTATAACGGTCATTGCGGAAATGGAGTGAGACAAGTATGTGTGATCTCTTCTCTGTTATTTAATATCTACATGGACAGAATATGCAAAGAAGCAAGTCTTGACAGAACAGACTCAGACAATTTAGAACTCTTCACTCCAGATGCAACAACTGATCCACAGGAAATAAATGAACTTCTATTTGCAGACGATCAGTGCCTGTTTTACAGCGATGAGGGCAGACTACAAAATCATATTACTAATCTGAGTTCAACATGCAGCAGATACAATATGAGTATAAATACAGTCAAAACCGAAGTTATACAAGTTAGCAGATCGCCGGGCCCACTAAATATACAGCTAAATAGCACAACTCTGAATCAAGTTAAAGAATTCAAATATCTTGGAAGTATGATCACAGAATATGGCAGATTGGACAGAGAAATCGAAATCAGATATCAAAAAGCTAGTGTACTTACATATCAACTATCACCCATACTGAAACATCCAAATATACCAATGTCCGCAAAACGACAGATAATAAACGTCATATTCACACCAACCCTATGCTATCAATCTAAAACTTTGACTTTACCCAAATCACATTTTCGCAAAATCAACACTTGCGAGATGAGATGCCCGAGGAGAGCTACCTACGTAACAATCCGAGACCGAGTAAGATATGCTGTTATCAAACAAACAGTGGGATCAACACCTTGTGCCACATTTATTGAAAGACAGAAGATCAAGTGGTTTGGCCATGTTGTTAGAATGCAACATCAGCAACTACCATCACTGGCCTTACATCAAAGATCATCTGCGACGAGACCAATAAGACGTCCAAGACGAAAGTGGATTGACGACATCAAAGACATTGTACAACCATACGGAATGACACTATCCAGTGCCGCCCACCGGGCGCTGGAACGCAAATAATTCCTCCCCATGACGCTTGACGGCAGAAGTAGAAGACGAAGATAATGATGATGATTGCGGAAAATGACTGCTTGCATCTGTAAGTCGAACCAAAACGATAAACGTATCTCTGGGCGAATGAACGCAAGTGTTCAAATTGTTCGACAGGCAATAGTCGCCAGAATAAAATCATATGATCAGTTGAAGTTGAAGCAGATAGCTCCAGAAATGTACATAATAGCGCAGAATTGCATTTCAAATAAATTACTTCGTTCTGAAGTATTTTCTGTAATTGACTGAGCTTGGCATCGGGAAATACGAACGGATTTATGATGAGGGCAACATTAACCTCCTCTATTGTGAACTCTTGAAATCTCGACTGAAAGATATCCAGAAGACTTTCAACTTTTACTTTGTACTGTAACATGTCACATTTCATTTCCACCACAAGCGTCTTCAGAGTTGGAAACGCCTCTTAAGTCCCTTCAGTCAGCTGTCCGATAAATAGTCGTTGTCTCATTTTAAATGAAGAAATGTCATCGCACAAATTTGTGAATAATTTTTTTGTTTTTTTTTTCAATCTGAACATTTAAATGGTTTAATTGAGACGTGATGTCCACCAAAAATACCTGGTCATTAAGCCAGTCATCGTTTAGCATACATTCCCGTTCAGTAGGCATTTCATTTATTTCAGACAGAAACAGATATACACTATTTTTCAGTGCCCAGAAACGAGACAGAACTTTCCCTTTAGTTAGCCATTTGACATCACAGTGTAACAGTAGCTCATCGTATTTCTCGTTCAGGTCTGAAAGAAACTGTCTGAACTCACGCCTGTTCAGCGCCTTACTTCGAATTGTGCTTACACATTTCAGAACAACATCCATGACATGTTTTAGTTTTAATGTCTTTCCACACAGAGCTTCTTGGGAATGATACAATGATATTTTAGTATAGTGCGGCCAAGAAACTGTTCCATTAATGCTAGACATCCAGACATTTTACACGTCAAAGCCGGTTCACAGTTGATGCATACAATGTCCAATTTGTTCCATTATATGTTGTTTTTCTCTACACACAACTTCAGAGTTTCAAACAGATCAGTTCCTTTGGTAGTTGCATGCATCGATTCATGTCCTAGAAGTTCTTCAATGACTTCAAAATTATCGTTTACTGCTTGAACAAAAACTGCGACCTGAGATGTGTCAGAAATGTCAGTGGATTCATCCAATGCCACTGAAAAAATAATTTACAATTGTTGATATGTGCTGCTACTTGACGATGAATATCGTTGGCTAATTCTTCAACTCGCCTGGCCATAGTATTATTAGACAAATGAATCTGATCAAATTTCTTTTCACACTTTTATCGCCAAGCATTCTAGCAGCAAATTTAAGGGAAGGCTTGATTATTTATTCTGCATCAGTAAATTTCTTCTTTTTGCGAGCCAACCGAAGAGCGACTTCGTACGACGCAACAACAGCTTTCTTGTTCTGTTTGTTAGCCTTGGTGAAAAATGACTGCTGCCTGGTCAGAGAAATTTCTTTTCTTTTTGTTTCATTTTTAGCTATTAAATCTTGTCTTAACTCCGAATTGATTGGATAATGAGCATTTATGTCTGAATGTATGGTCGTGAAGTGTCGATCCAGATTAATTGATTTTTTGGTAACAGAAACACAAATTCCGCAGATTAAGCAAACTGGTTTACCCCTACGGCTAGGCATAATAAAAATTTCTCCTCCAATCTTCGTTGAATTCACAACATGCAACGCCTTCACATTTTCGCTTTTTAACATTGTTTGATGTTAGATTTTCCACACTCATGTTTATAGGCTTTAAGGGTAAATTTGTATTTGATAAAATCTAATTTCAACACAAAACTACCGACTCTGCTAAGCAGTTGTTACAGACGACAACATGGCGCCTTGCGCACTCTGGCTGGTCGACAAGGCTGGGATATGGGAACTTCATAACGTTTTGTCGTGAACTGAACAGGCGCATTCGATAATATCTGAGCATATCAACCACGAGCAGAGTAAATTATCGCACGCTAACGGGGCGCTCCAAGTGCATTTTTTAAATTATTGAAATATATTATATTAAACAACGAGGCAATTGTCAGAGTCTTGCGTAGAGCAAGAAATGTGGCTCGTATCTTGACAAGTGTGATACTAAATATGATTATCAAATAACGCGACGCGAATACCCGATGATATATTTCGCACACTTTATTCGCGCACTGCACACATCAGAAACAATACAGGCTTCTCGCAATCACAATTCACATTATCAAATAGATCATAAATACAAGCAATCAATACATCAATATAATAATACATCTATGCACTCCACTTACAAATCAAACACACAGGCGTTCCATCTCCAACGGTCATACAGGCTAGCTATCAATACATGCACAAACTCTCAGGCCGCATTCATCCAGTACGGCGCCCAAGCCCAGTCTAACTGGCCTTTTAGCACACGCCTCAGTTGTGCTCGAGTCAGCTTGCCTGACACCCAATGTTCACGCTGTGTTCCAGCTGACCCCCGACTGCTTAGCATCGCTCAGTGTTGCTTGCCTGGCGTTGTCGACGACGCCGCGTTATAGCTGTAGTGTTTATCATAGTTCAGCGTTGCCTTGTCGGGCGTTGGTACAGACAACGCGTTGTAACTCCGGGTGAGACTCTGACATTCTCCCCCCCCCCCTTTTTCTCATAAAAGGTTTTCCTTTCATGTACTCTATATAGCTGTTCTTTATCTTGTCAGAATCGAAATTTGCACTTCATCTGACGTAAATCTTTGGTTTTTCTTAATATGTACAGGTGATTAGTAAACAATATTCATACAATCTCCATGTCTAACCATCAAGCATACTTGTCAAGTACAATCAATTCCATGGATTTTACCTCGCTGAGACACAGCCAGTCCAGTAGGTTACGGCTAACTTGCCCCTACCTCTCAACCAAAAAAAAAACTTACAAATAATCAGGTTAGCCTGTGAGTATCTACATATAAGATAACTCCGACATTGGACATCTATCCTTATCTCATAGAATATCCAATGAAGGTCTTCAGTTTTGGCAAGTTTCTCCATATACACATGACGTCACATTGACGTGTTACTCATTAGGCAAACATGGTAGTTTCAATACATACTTACACATCACTAACAATTTTTAGTTATGTCCCTTGGTTATTGTACAAAAGTTAGGGACAGTAATTTTATCATGCTTTCAACAAAATAAATTACAAGTAACATTTCCTTTCTTAGTGTCATAATTTGATCCTTATTGACAAAAGTGCACAAAAGGTCACTATTGTGAAAAAGTAAATCAAGCTACGAT
Organism: Cepaea hortensis; assembly: GCA_963921405.1. Classification (NCBI taxonomy): domain Eukaryota; kingdom Metazoa; phylum Mollusca; class Gastropoda; order Stylommatophora; family Helicidae; genus Cepaea; species Cepaea hortensis. Next base: position 390,727,012 of record OY992876.1, read on the forward strand.
GCTGAGATTACATTTAACAAAACTCGACATATAAAATTTCGTATATGGAAATGTTTCATACCCAAATTTTCATACAACTGTCAACTGTCATTTACTGCCAATATAGTACCTTGCGGTGTATGGCAGGGGGGTCTTTGAGCCTGAGGAATAAAGGCCGCCTGGCTAGTGCAGTCGCCGCGAACTGTGCAGGTTAGGATTTTCTTTTTGCCCCCGACAGAAAAAAATCCCTCACCTTACCGCGGATCGAACCCGGGTCTCCCGAATGAGAGTCTGGTGTTCTATCCACTCGGCCAGCCGCTCCATTTTCATACAATTGTCATAAATTTATAAACATTTTTGTATCGTCTGCTAACTTTCAAATTAATATGCAAATATAACGGAAGTGTAGAGCTGTGTTGTTGTACACATTTGTTATGTTGACATTCACATCAAGGTCTTCCGTTCTAGATGGACTTTAAATATACGGAGCAATCAGTTCTTGTAATCAGCTGCTGGATAGTTTCTTCCGTCTTATTCTCGGATTAGGTTGTCATGGTCACCATTCGTACTTGTTAAAACGTCGTGGACCATCTTTATAGATGTACTCAGGATTACTTGACGCTGTTCAAGCTCGGTAAGTCTTTGGGTCCTATAGTACTGTCCTGTGACACTTGTGGTGCCTATTTCTTATAATATTACATATTTACAATACTAATGGCATTCTTTCACATCTCTCACAATTATACAACACATTCATTCACATAATAATAATAGTATGTAAACAATTTATTTACAATGGGAGATTAACTCTTCCCTTTCACACCGTTCTTCACAGCGTAACTGACATAATGTCACAATTGGCTGTGGTGTTGAGCACCATTTAATTTGCAGTTTATACACCATCTTCAATGTGCTCGGGTGTTACCTGGCTATTGGGTGAGTCGTATGGACATCTAGATAGAAGATCGGCCAGTGAGTTATGTGAGCCTCTTTTGTGTCTGATTTCGAAGCTATAATCCTGCAGAAGAAGGGTCCATCTTGCCACTCTGTGGTTACTTGGGGTTCCACTGGTGATAAATGTCAACGGACTATTGTCTGTTTCTATAATGAAGTGTTTACCTAAAATAAAATTTGAAAGTTTACGTACCGAGAACACAAGATCGAGGGCTTCAAGTTCCGGCGTGCTGTAATTTCGTTCACTGGTGTTCAATTTCCGAGAGACGTAGTATACAGGGTACAATATTTGGTCGTGCTCTTGAAGCAGTACCTCTCCAATGGCAACGGAGCTCGCATCGCATCTTAGCCTGAAAATAGTGCTAAGTTCGGGTAATTTTAGAATAGGTTCACTGGAAAAATAAGATAGTACTTTCGCAAATGCAGGCCTTAAACATTCGCTGTTTACAATGACATTAGGATGTTTGTTTGTTAGTAAATCAGTGAAACATTTGGTCAATTCAGCAAAATGAGGAATAAATTGTCTATAATAATTCAAAATACCTAACACACTTCACAACTCTTTCTTGGTTGTCGGAAGCGACAATATCAAAATTCTAGACATGATGTTACCGTCAGTTGATATAAAGCCATTTGAGATCTTATAGCCCAAAAATGAAATTTCTTGAAAGGCTATATCAACTTTGGATGGTTTTATAGTCAGTCAGTGTTGTCTAATCCCGTCGAATGTCTGATCAACCTTTCTTTTGTGACGAAGTACTCCAGAATGTGTATCCTTGTGTTATTTTTATTTTATTTTTGCTTTTAAAGACGTCCATTCTTTATGATGAATCGTTGGATATGGAGCTTCTGTTTTTTTTTTTTTTTTTTTTTTTTTTTTTTTAAATCCTTGCGTTTGCTCGCTTTCAACAAGAGTAGTCTGTAACCGTGCGACTACTTCTTGTGCTCTGGACTGAATTTTGCGTGTGGATTAGCTTTCCCAATTACCAGTGTCCTTCGCTATCAGGCGAACCCACTCCGACTTCAGACGAACTTGTAATTTACGTCGCCAAGTGAAGGACGTGAAGTCAACATTTCAGTCGAACTGGCCGGTTTAGTGGTTGAACTCGTTACCTCAGCATCAGCACATTGGATGTTTAAGACCAAGCGTTCTTACCCATTCGGAAATACTGGCCTCCGATTCTTTACTTCACTCTGTGTCACATCTCCCGTCAGATGTCTCTGTGTAACTTAGCCATTCAGAACCAGTGACCCGTGTGATTTCTATATCTTTACTATACACAAGACCGGGACGTGGTGGCGCAGTGGCTAAGACGTTTGCCTTTCTGCTCGGTGGGCCTGTATTCGAATCCCTATTGAAGCTGATATTTTGTTACAACTTCAGCCTGTGGGACCAATGGGTACCAGGTAATGTCTAGGGAAGTAAAAGACAGCAGGCGTAATATTGACCTCGTCACTCATGGAGTGTCGGTTGGTCTATAACAAACCTAGGTTGTCACCATATAGGGAACACACCTCCAGAAATGTGCAAGGTTCTGTTAATGGACGTGTGTGCTGTATATGTATATATATATATATATAAAGCATATTGTAATCAGAGAGAATCCGTGGCGATGGGATTAACTTTTTTTTTTTATGGCATGTATGCAGGTAATTCAGAAAGCAATGGCACACTACTGAACGTAAACTTGCCCAGCAATCACGAACATTTAAAAAATGTTGGGGTTAACCGCTACGACCTTTAAGGGATATGCAATTAACTTTTAACCAGAAAGCAGCGGTGGCCAAGTGACTAGACAATCGACTGTTGGTCCGCTGGTCCTGAGTTCGATACGTACGGGGCGAAGTTGGATTTGTAAAACAGTCCTGGACTCCCAAGTGGACACAGCAGAAAATGGGTACCAGAAAATGTGTTGGGAGGAAACAGAGACTGGCGTGATATTGACCATACAAGGGGAAGACTAATCTATAAATAAATGGGTCTAGCAACATGTGCCCAATACACGTTAAGGCCCATTACTGACTGTGCCAGGTGTATTTTTAATGACTGTGTTGTGTTTGAAAATATTGTCTGTCCAACTTTTGTATTTACCTACATGTTTATCATGCTGCATGAACTTTACAGAGCGTGAATACAAAACTTGGACCGGCAGTATTTTCAAACACTGCGCAGTCATTAAAAATACACCCTATACTTGCCAAATTTGGAATAATCCTTCAGACACGTGCAAGGGTCTTTTACTTTACTATTTTATTATTTACACATTATACTGGGTCTGTAGCCGGCGCTGTCGCGAAGGGTTTACGAATGCAATTTGTAATTCCCACATACCGCGTTCGAAACACAGCTGTGGGTGATTTGGGAAGCAGACGACACTACGTTATATTCTTATGCAAACGTTCCTGTCGTTTAGAAAGCAATGGAAAACTACTGTAAGTAAACTTGGCAAGAAATCATAAACATAAAAAAAATGCTGATGTTGACTGCGACATCCTGTAAAGGTTATGCAATAACTATTGGTATCGGTGATGTCTTGGAGACTACCATTCTGCTGTGTTCATGTGAAATGATAATTAATTATTCCACGTGTAGAATGTTTTATAGTTAAATGTGTTGTTGAAGTTGCTAACTTGTGAATGTTTTGTGTTCCTTTCAGTTCACGTAAAGTCAGGTCTATGTTGAAGCAAGCCACATGTTGCAATTTTACATCGTGCGCTGTACTTACAGACTAGCAGGAGAGCACGCAAATATCGCGTAACTTCTACTGCATACATGTAATTCATTTTCGCAGTGTAACTTTTACTACATATATATTGTAAAGTTCACTACTGTACAACAGTTGCTCCACAAGATATTTAATAGTGGCATCTACACGAAGACAGTTTCTACAGCCTTGCGTACATGCGAGCACTTTCATCTTCAGAAGAAATACATCAACATAGTACCAAACACACAGGTCAGCACGGCCGGGAGGGTTAAAGTGTTTGCTTGTTAGCTTCATTTTGCGGACTGTAGGATAGTGGATTCAATCCACACACCCGTCAGTTGGGCATATATGTTTACTTCTCGTTCAGAAAGCAGAGGAAATCTATTGAACATAAAAAAAGCCAAGAATATCAACCTGGGGTTGATGGCACCGTTCTGCAAAGGAACCAGACAATTTTTGTAATGTTCCAAATTCAGTTCAGAAAGGATCTGTTCTATGGTCGAATGGAACAGCCTTAGATGCCAGGCTCCACGAAAGAGCGCAGGATCTCTGCAAATCAAAGTATGAGTTCATACAGGACAGAACATTGCAACTGTGGGCTGATTCGAAGCGAAGGTTACGAAGATGTAAAACAAAGACGACAGCACAGCTGAAAGTATGTCTGTACTCTAGAACAGTAAAGAAGTATCAGTGCTTCATGTTTCGGTAGTTGTGACCACGGCAAGCTATGAATGTGGAATCAGAAACACACTTTACTATAAACCTAGGTATCTGGGTGTGTGGGTTATTCGTCTTTTGAAGCTACTAAGGATTTGGACATGTTGACAATTAAGGTCAATCATGTGACATGCAACATGCCGCTAGTATACACAGACATCACTAACTAGCTAATTCTATGTTGACCACTCAAGTCTCGGTGAAGTGCGCATTTTATACGTTAACATAATACGGAGAGCAAGCATTGATAACTAAAGTTTTGGTAAAGTGTGCATTTTATACGTTAAAATAATATGGAGAGCATGCGGTGATCACCCAAGTCTATGCTCCAACAAATGTCAGCGGCTCGAGCCAGTTTCTCACCAGTGTGTTGCGTGCCTAGACGGTTTAAATCATCAACTATGCTGTGTTAACTTTAAGACAGTGACAAACGGTGTTATTTGGTCAACTAATGAGAAGAGAGGCACTAGAGAACATTGTGAAGACTAGAAAGATCAAGATTTGAATGCGCGGAGACAGACCGAGAGAATTGCTTGATGGTTTAAGATATTGACATGCAGTCGCTTAAAAAAGTCGCTTAATAGTCGACAGGGTCGACTTCATTGCTCCGGGTTTTTATCCCATATGGCTCGGCCTCTTTCCGCAGCACGGAAAGCGTCGCACAAAGCACGAACTCCGTAGCTTTTAGCGACGACCCATGGGAGTCTCCGAAACATTTAACTCGTAAACCGAAGGACACGGCCCGGAATCGAACCCACAACTTTCGGCTCACGAGTCAAACGTCAAACGGCTTGACCACTTCGCCACAGCCCAGAACGCCAACGGCACAGATTTGTGGAGAGACACTTGTCTACGCCACGGTGTAATGTACATGATGATGGTGATGACTGGTTAAAATAATGTAAAAGACATGGTATTTTGCACTGTAAAAGATCAAGACACGTAGTTGCCATGGCGATGAATTCGTCCACAGGCTGCGACTTCGCATTACATGAAAATGAGATGTTTTACTATGTAATTATTTCCGTATGCTGTATTATATTTTGTGAAAGTGTGTTAGTTATTGCAATAATTTGTCGAACCACAAAGCTGCACACAAATACGGATATAATCGTTGCCTCCTTATCAGCTACTGACATCTTAATGTGTGCCTCTTACATCGTCCATGGAGTCAAGGAAAGAGCTGCTACATCGGAGAAATTCCAAAGTAAATTATTGCACAACTTTCTCCTAGGCGACTCCATGGGACCCATTCTTATCTCCAGCACACATATGAGCTTTGTGGCCATCAATCGCTACATCCACAGTGCTCATCCATTCTACTACATAAAGAACATTACAAGACGGCGTAACTTCAAAATACTTCTGGCTATCTGGGTTGCGGGACTTGTATATACAACAATGCCTTTAATGGTGTACATTGATAACAAATATCACGAACGTTGTATTCTTTTCAACATACCCATTGAATACTATTGCGTATATTTAATAGGATACCTTACAAACATCATTATTATTTTCGGTTGTTATCTCAAAATTTCCTGTGTGGCTTTACAACATCAGAGGGCGGCTGTTGAACGAAGAGGGCAAAATCAAGGATGTGCATTCACGCAATCCCGTAAAGTGACTTTGAGGAGCGTTAGATTCTTCGCCGTGATGTTTGGTACTTTCCTACTCTTTACGTCCCCAATAACAAGTGTTTCAGGAATCAGTCTCTTTCACCGGGTCTCTCTAACTGTGCATACCCCTAAAGCAATGTTACTGATGGTTAACTCATTAACCAACTGCCTAATTTACATTTTCTTACGGAAAGAGTTTTCAATGGCTTTAAAGAAGACATTTAATGACATGGAAGAATATTGTTGTTGTAACTTTATATGTAAGGCTGAATAGTAGTGTGATAGCGCCAAACCGATGCACCTTGGTGTCTACAATATTCCGATGCACCTTAGTTTGGTCTATCAAAGCCGTATTTGTCCTGGCCACCACCGGAACTCGGCTTAACAAAGGAATCGGAAGCCAGTTTTGTTTTAGCAGTCCTTGGTGCTGATGAGAGATGCGGGCAGCATGGCCTTCAGTTCAGTGCTGTTCTGTTGTTGTCAGGTGTGGGAACAATTCCCTGGGTTGATCTGTGTCAACCAATGTTGTGACAAAACTGAGCGGCTGACTAGTTAGTGTCAGCAGGCCTGGGTTCTTGGTGGGATAGTAAATTGTGTCACAACTCTTTGTTTATGTCGTGTCTTGGGGTTTATGTTGTGTAACCTATGTTTTTGTAGTGCCTTATTGTCTGTGCAGTGTTGCTTGTGTCAAGGTTCTTTATTGTGTCAGTCTAACCAGCTATTGCTTGGAGCATCTGTGTTGTGGTACTTGGTGTACCCTGTTGTCTTAAGTGGTGTTGATTGGTTAGGGGTTACCCACTGTGGTGATTTGATATATACAGTTGTCTATTGTATCTGTTATTGACATGCAATGTGCTGTTAGAAGAAATAAATAAAGAGCTTGTTTATTTGTCCTTGATTTGTTTGTTTAGTCTCTTTTAGTTTTTACAACCACTATTCCTACCACAATCTAACACCTTAATTCATTGCTTGGGCTCAAACATGGTGTTTTCTGTGTGAACATCTATAAAATAGTTTCTGCCTCTGTCCGAGATCTCGTATATCTTTTTATCTAATTACTATCATCTTTTTTTTTGTCGGTTGACGCGGTGTGAGGTTCTCTCTCTTTTCAATATTTTTCTGCTTTGGCCATAACGAAGTCAGAACTACTCTTTACCTCTTAGCACCGTAGTGAAGGAAGCATCAGTCTTTATGATTGTCTACCTTTCTCTTTTACCATCGACTACAAAATGGCGACCCCGACGAGATATAGTGGCAGCCTTTGAATTGTTCTGTTAGAATTGTTTTAGTATCTAGTGATTGTTTTGTGTGGTAGGTCAGTGTTTATGTTTGTGGTGCCCATTGTCTTTGAGTTGTGACATTAGAACCTAGGTTTGCTGCTGAGATCCCCCGGGCATTGCTGCGTGAGAGAGGAGTCCCTTGTATGGTGAGTGGGCTCAGATAAATTGCCTCCTAGTACACTTTCACTGTATCCTATCCAGAGCAAGGATGGCTCTGTCTTCAACGTTAGGGACCGTAGTTCCCCTCCCAGTTGGTGCCCCTGACGTCACAGGGCCCACTGGTGAAGTCAGGTACATACTTGCACCTGTGAAGATAGAAGTACCTTGTTTTGGCCGGCAAGGTGGGCCAACTGTTGAGAAGTATGTGAGGAAGGTGAGATCTGCCTGGAGGGCTGGTGCAGTGTGTGATGAGGATAAGGTCGACATCATATGGGAGAGTGTTGCACCCAATGTGTGGGAAGAGCTTGAACTTAGGTCAGTTTGTAATGACCCTGAGAAGATGCTGCAGACCATTAAGCAGGTATATGGAGAACAGCGCAGCATGGTAGAGTTGGCTGCAGTGTTTTTCAAGACCAAACAAGATGCTGGGGAATCCATCATAGATTTCTCTCACCGGGTCCACAAAGCTTTTCGTTTGGTTCTGGAAGCACAGAGAAAAAGGGACATGGTTGCTTGGGATCCAGTGATCCTAAGAGACTGGTTTGTCACAAAACTACATAATGTTCTCAGCAGGAGAATGGCAGAGGAGAGGATATCGCAAGACCCATCAGTGACTTTCCTCTGTGTTAGAGACTTGGCTATGCGATGGGCTGGTGTGTCATTAGCTCCAGAAGTCTCGGCATACCAATATGTATAACCTCAAGATTACAGTTCTGAGAGGTGGCCTAATGCCAGTGGTGAGTGTCAAGGGGTCCAGCATGATGATGTGGTGGTGGAGGAACTCCGAGCTGAGCTAGGTCGCATGAGAGCCTTAGCTGATTCGTTGCTGCAGCCCAAGGTACGAAACAAGAGTTGCAATGTTTGTAGAAGCCGCACCCACCTCCAGTACAGGTGTCCGAAGAGAGGGGTTAGTGGTTTTCAGAACCCCTCTAGAGTGAATTGTAGCGAAGTGTTTGCAAGCATAAGCCACCGAGACCAGCAGGGCCTTAAGCGACAACAGAGTCCGCCCCAGGTTGATCCTTCTAAAGGATCAGCCCTAGCAGTCCAGATGGGTGCAGTATCAACTTCTGATAGCCGGATAGTGATGCGTGGCAACCAGGGAAATTTCTTTCGCAGGAAGAGGCGGAGGAAGAGGGGACGAGGGATGTCTCCTGGTGTCAGTGTGGTCGACCAGTTAGGTGTTAGAAATGTGACAGGTGGACCGTGTATTGTTACTGGTGTGAGGCAAAATTTTCTGCACACCGATATGTCAACTCGTGACTTTGTGCAAAAGGGGATTGTGAAAGACCACCAGCAAGAACTTTTGCCTGTTAGACATGGTTGTGGAAGATAGAGACTGTTTTCATCTGTTTAGGAATTCCAGTCTTTTGGATTGACAGCCTTAGTGTAGTTAGTTAATTAGCAGTTATGTTTTGCTGTTATTATATATTATGATTGCAGGTAGATGGTGTCATGTGATGACATGTCTTTCTTTTAGAGTGCAAGAACACCAGGCAGACCAGGTGAAAGGGGTGGTTCTGTTGTTCATGTGGTGTTGTCATTACCATCATGTCCAGTAAGAGAGTAACTTCCAGAGTGAATTCATGAGGTGGGATATTATTGAAATAACAATGTTTTGTTGGCCCGGTATATTTTCCTTTATGTTTATATTCAGGTTACAGGTGACACATGATGAAATGTTCTTTTTAGTGTAGAGATACAGGTTGATAGAAAAACAAGTCATTTAGGTACCACAGTAGCTGCAGGAAGCTTATATTTGAAGAGACAAATGGTATTATTTTTAAATACATTTTGTGTTGAATTTCCAGAGTTAAGGGAAGTAGTAACCAATATAAAGGTTAGTTGTTTAATGTTTATGTAGCTTTTATGTTTGTTTATTTATTTTTATGTAAGAAGTGAGGATTGTATTCATTTTGTTATGATTGGTGCTCTTATGAAGAAATGGATTGGAGAATTTGGTGACAACTGGTAAGATCGAGGGGAACAGACCAAGGGGAAGACCTAGAAGCAAGTACCTGGATGGCTTGGCCTTGTGGCATAGTCGAGACAGAAACACGGAGCTGATCCACGACTCTGGTGATCGGGTGAGATGGCAGAACATGACCGCCCACGCTTACCGGCATGGCACATGATGGATGGATGGATGGTGCTCTTATAGCAGAAGAGCTATTTTTCATCACTGATATTATTTTAGTCATTAGTACCAACAACTGAGTTAGTATAGTTTATACTTTTATGTTCAGATTATTGGTATTTGGAACTGACTAATGCCTGGTGATGTAATCTACACTGTTTCACATTGTAAGTGATGTATGAAAAGAACAAGACTATTTTTTTTTAGTGGTACTCTTTAGGGATATAACCAGCAGTTTAGGTTTTGGAGGAGGTAACATGTGACATAGATTTGTTTTGCCTTTGTCATTTTGATGGCGGTTTGTGTGTAAATTTCATTAAATCCTTGGTTCATTGATGATTGTTTTTGAGTGTGGTCACAGGTGACATTACTTTTTTTTGGCATTTGTCATTTTGATGACGGTTTATGTGTAAATGTTAGTACTTGCTTGCTTGATTAGTGATTTTACTTTTTGATGTGGTTACTGAAGACCAATGATTTTATTTTGAGGTGAACTAGCTAGATGGTAACTTTTAAAGAGATAGTTGGGGTGAGGAGATATGATGGTCCATTTATTTTGACGGGACGTCAAAAAAGTAGGGGGTTGGATAATGTGATAGCGCCAAACCGATGCACCTTGGTGTCTACAACAAACCGATACACGAGTTTGGTCTATCAAAGCCGTATTTGTCCTGGCCACCAATCTCAGACATCTCCCTCTGAAGAAAGTCACCCTGCCTGGAAGTAAACTCAGTTCTTGGTGGTACTCGAGCTGGCTCAGTATGTGCAGGCCTACATTTTACCGGTTGTGGGACTACCTCAGCCTGCACCGGCCCGTACTGCCCCTGCTGAAACTCAACTTTCACCGATGAAGGTATACGTGCCTGCATTTCCCCAGAATTCTCATTTCTGGCTCTCACCTCTACCTCTCTGACTTCAGCACCTGGCGGGGACCGAACACCTTCCCATGTTTGTGCGCACTCCCTGATCTGCAGAAATGTCACCGACGAATCTTGCGAGATCTTTTCTTTTAAGACAGTTTGGGTGAAACTGTCCATTATGCCAGCCACAAACTGGTCTCGAAGGGCCTCCCCATCCAACACAGGGACACCTTGAATTTCCTGTGCCTTCACCACCCGCTTAAATTCAGCATTGACCTGACAAACAACGCAGGTGTCCTACTTTCTTTGCTGTAACATCAGTAGCGGTTGATCAAGTTTAACAGTGTCCAGTGGAAAATGGTGATGCTAACTAACATTATATGATGCGCCTAGTAGTTTTCATGGTTTCAAGCGCAGTATGGTGATGTTAACATTGTCAACGGCAATACTGTCATATTACTAGTGGTAAATACAAAACAAAGATGTTAACAGTATAACGTGTGATAATGTGATACTAACAGTGTGGAAAACAAAGCATTCAAGTTAGCAGTGTTAAGTGCACCATTGTGATATCAACATTGTTAAGAATAATACTGTGATGTTAACAATGATAAGATCAAATTTCTTATGTTAACTGATTACGTGCCATGGGATGATTAATTGACTTAAGCAACTTCCCGTATTTGCCATGGATATTTTCCCCCTGAAATGTCTCAATTAAAATATAAATACAGTTATGTTTCTTAAGCAACCCCTTTTAACTTAATATGTAATACAACATGCCTGCTACAATATTAATAACTGCTTGGTCATAACTGTGATACTGCTTTCCATTTTCACCATCCATTGTTCTTTGTTCCAAATGTATTGTTTTGTTTGGCACTGAATCTGTTAGGTATAAACAATAAGACAGCGGTCTCAACAGTTCCAGGGGCAACATTGTACTGGTAACAGTGTGAAGAGCAAACGAGTGATCTTAATAGTATCGATACCAATACTGTGATGTTAATATTGCCAAGAGCAAAACAACAATGTTGTCACATAATTATATACTGATGTTATTACGTAATGGTAGAAAGATATTGTTACATAATGTTTTAGGGATGATGTTGCGTAATGATGTAATAATGTTGTTATATAATAATATAAGGACGTTGTTCCGTAATGATTTATGGGTGTTATGTAATAATATAAGGGTGTTTTTTGTTCCAAGCTCAGAAACCATAGGGGTGTGCGAAACCGGTACTGAAGCTTCACATCAGCCGAGAGGCACATTAGAATGTCATGATTCATGACTGCGCACAATGAGTGGCCAGGGTTAGTAATTTTCTCTCCACAGGTTTCAGTTATTTCACAGCCCACAACCCAAGGCCCAGAGAATGTCTTCTTAACAAATAAAACGAACGGTTGCCATTGTGTAAAATATGAATAAAATTAGTGGAACTGAGGTAAATGTGGAAATGTAAACAATGCAACGTGACATAAAGTAACGCATGTTTACAGAACACAGTTATGAAAACCATAGGATGTTGCGGCGACTAGCCTTCAATAGTTAACATATACGTACACAAAACAACATATAAACACGGGTAAGACACTAGCTAGTGTGACTACGGGATGAGAAGAATGGAAAGATGGAATAAATTAGAACAATTAAAAGAACATGAACAAAATGAAAACAAATAACGTGCTACTATGTCGGAATCCCACGTTGTGATACTGTTGTAAATTATTGTATCACAGCTTGGGATTCTGAGATAAGTAGAACATTTTGTTTTTATTTTAATTGTTCTCAGTTTTCGTCTTTCTGTTCTTCTCATCCCGTTTGTATGCCTTAATGCAGCCACTGTAGTGTCTTCCCCATGTGTATATGTTGTGTTTTGTGTATGTATTTTTCTGCTGGTGAAGGCTAGTGGTCGCAACGTCCTATGTTTTCCGTTATTATAAGTAAAAGAAGATCATTTACAGCTTAACGATGTCGCTGTAGTTGACATTTAGCTCCATTAACTACCCACTGAGTACAAAATCGATAAGTGATGTGTTTAGTCAGTGATGTGTTTAGTGAGTGATGTAGTTAGTAAGCGGATTTGTTTTGTTGTGTTCACATTAGCCTTGGCAGATGAATAGGTACATCGAGAGTGTCTCGCGTGCTGTCATTGAATGAACAATGCACACACTGATAAACAGTCATGCTAGCATTGTTGTTAAAATCTGAAAATCCACCGCTACACTGTTACGTCGATTGTCACAACATGTGACTGTGCGGTTTAAAGTATTCTGTTTTATTCCATTTCTTTTACAGTGCTCGTGTTCGTTCCAGTAAGATACGCCATTCTATGTGTTTTTCAGTACTCTAATTCATTATATGCGTTTTCCTGTACTCTGCTTCATTCTACGTGTTTATCAGTGCTCTACGTCAAAATCGAACAAGTATACGCACCATGTAATACAAACAAAAATGAGCAAGAATGCAAGGAACTCTACGAAGACATCCATGACGTGCTAAAAAAAATAGATAAGCAGGACAACATCATAGTTATGGGAGACTTCAATGCAAGGCTAGGATATAACATAGTGGGCATAGAAAAACATCTAAAAGAATTTGGATATCAGCATAATAAAAGGAATTATAACGGAAGTAGACTGATAGAGCTATGCAGCCAACACGACCTCTATATAACAAACACATTATATAAACATACAGACTCACAATTATACACTTGGTATAAATGGAACGATCTAGATACTAAAAGGCAAATTGATTTTATATTAACAAGAAGAGAAGTGTATTAGATGCAAGGGCATTGCCCAATTTAAGTATAAACACAGACCATAAAGCAGTGGTTGCCACAATAAGAACCATCAGAAGAAGAAAGCAAAGAGCAGGAAAATGCATGCCCTGCGAATCAGTAAACTTAAAAAACCTTAAAGACGAGGCATTAAAGGAAAATTATGAGAAAGAACTAACTGAAATCTTTGTAAAGTTACCTATAGAAAGAAAAACAGTGGAAGAAGAATGGGGGATGTTCAAATCAAGTATTTTAAATACTGCAAAACTAACATGTGGGACCACGAAAAAACGCAAAACACGGATAAAGAAAATAACAAGTTGGTGGAACGCAGATGTAAAGAAAGCGGTAAAAGACAAACAGGAAAAATATAAAAAGTGATTGAAGAGCAAACATGAATATGATTACATAGAATATAGAATAGTGAGAAGACATGTGAATAGAATAGTAAAGAGGGAAAAACACATGTGAATAGAATAGTAAAGAGGGAAAAACAAAACGACTGGGAAGAATATGGAGAAACCCTAAATAAAAGCTACAAAGAGGCAACTAGAAACTTCTACAAAAAAGATAAGTGTAATGCGAACCAGAGGAGGACCCTTTGACCCAAATGAAATAATTAACAGCGAAAATGGAGAACCAATAACGGGACAAACACAAATCTTAATAATATGGAAGCAGTATTTTGAACTACTTCTCAACATCCCATCAGATGCCACAGAAATTCAAGAAACCTACACAGATGCCACCGAAGAACTAGAACTAGACATACTAAAAGAAGAAATTATAGAAGCCATCAGATTAGCCCCATTGAACAAATCACCAGGACCAGATAAAATACCAAATGAACTAATTGAAGCAGCAAGAGAAGTAGGAATAGCATGGCTACATAGACTATACAATAATGTTTGGGTAGAATAACAGACACAACGAGACTGGGGAAGCGCCATAATTGTCCCAATTTGGAAAAACAAAGGCAGCAAACGAGATTGCACAAAATACAGAGACATTTCACTGTTGAGTCACACTGGGAAAATATTTTGCAAAATACTGTAGAACAGATTACGCATTGCTATAGAACCTCAGCTAAGCGAAACACAACTTGGATTTAGGAAATACAAAGGATGCACAGATGCCATTTTTGCTCATAGACAACTTATAGCAAAATCAATCGAATTCAATGAAACCCTCTACTTAGCATTTGTCGACCAAGAAAAGGCATTTGATAGAGTAGATAAAAACAAGCTGCGGGAAATCCTTAAACAATATGGTGTGAGTACACATCTAACAAGCCTATGTAGAAGCTTATACAACAACAGTGAATGCACAGTGAGAGCAACTGGAGGGCACTCAGTACCCTTCACCAAAAGATCTGGAGTACGATAAGGTTGTGTCCTGTCCCCTCTCTTGTTCATAACATATATAGAAAACATATGTAAAGAAACCAGCCAAACAGAGACCGGAAGAATACCGCATGCCGAGAACACAGAAGAAGAACCATCTGCAAATTTAACCATTAGAGAACCCCTGTTTGCGGACGACCAAGCATTACAAGCAAAATCAGAAGCTGAATTACTAGACCACATGAATAGTCTAAACGAAATGTTTAGGGAACATAACATGAAAAATAGCACAAGCAAAACAGAGGTAATGACTATAACCAAAGAAGAACAAACAACAACAATTCACCTAAACGAACATACCCTGAAACAAGTAATGAGTTTCAAGTACCTGGGAAGTATAATATCATCAAATGGCAGATCAGAAGACGAGATCGAAAGTAGATGCAATAAGACAAACCAACTCATTGGACAAATGGCTCCAATACTAAAGTACAAACATGTTTCAATAACTACTAAGAAAGCACTTTACAACACTATCTTCCTACCAACTCTATGCTACCAATGCCAAACCTGGACAATGACAGAAAAAGAGAAAAGAAAATTCACAACAACAGAAATGAGATTTTGGAGAAGAATACTCAACGTATCAAGAAGAGATAAGATCAGAAATGAAGAAATCAGGACTAAAGTGGGAGTTATAGCTGCACTAGATTTTATTAGAAAGCAGCAAGTCAAATGGTTTGGCCATGCAAGTAGGTTGCCGTCCAACAGCATACCATAACAAGCAATGATGTACAGATCAGATGGAAACAGGGGAAGAGGCCGGCGACGTAAACGTTGGACGGAGGGAATAGTATAATCCATGGGAATATCGATACATGAAGCCCATAAACGGGCACTCTCACGATGTTTATACTTCACCTCGACACTGCAAGGTACAAGAGAAACATGATGAGAGGAGAGACATTGTTACGTCGATTGTCACAACATGTGACTGTGCGGTTTAAAGTATTCTGTTTTATTCCATTTGTTTTACAGTGCTCGTGTTCGTTCCAGTAAATATACGCCATTCTACGTGTTTTTCAGTACTCTAATTCATTATATGCGTTTTCCTGTATTCTGCTTCATTCTATCATTTATCAGTTCTTCATTCTTGTTTTCCAGCCCTATACTTCACTCTATAATATAACACAAAGTAATGCAGCTTTACAGAACAGGATTAAGACACATACAGGACGTGCGGCGACTAGCCTTCATCAGCAAACAAACACATACACAAAGCACACAATAGTGTTTTGTGTATGTATTTGTTTGCTGATGAAGGCTAGTCGCCGCAAAGTTTTGTATGTGTCTTAATCCTGTTCTGTAAAGCTGCATTACGTTGTGTTACTTTATATTGTTGACATGTTCACAGCTTTACCCCAGTTCCAAGAAATTGTATTAATATACTTCACTCTACGTGTTTATTATTGTCATAGAAATGTAGGTTTTTGCTGGTGTTTTTGTCTGTGTCTGAGGTGCTTTTGTCTATCTCTTTGGTGCTTTTGTCTGTGTCTATCGTGCTTTTATAGAAAGCTTCCCTCATCAATCAGACGTTGACTATTACTGGAAGTAAAGAAAGAAAACCTGTAGAAGGAACCTGCTTTTGGTATGTGAAGTGTGAGCATCATCACATTTGACTGAGTGCACGGCAAAACAAAAAAAGATGATGACCTGTCTTTTCTTCCCATAGCGAACGACGAGTGATGGCATTGAACCCACGTCTACGGCGTTCATGCCATTGTTTGTATAACATAGTAGGAACCTTCTGTGGGTAAGTGCTTTCTTAGGATCATCACATTATGTAGACCTGAATACAAAGTTACACGAGCGTGTTATGGCAAGCTTTTGAAACTGTACTCTTTTGGGTGATACGTTGGATGACATTGGCTGTTTGATTGTAATGTAAAGTCTATTTTATACGTGCTCTAAAATCGATTATTTTCCTGGATAGAAATGTGTGACCATTATTATAATCTGGCATTGACACTCCGTAATATAATCGATTTACTTGTGAAGTTTAAGGGTGGTAAGCAAATAGTCACGTGTCATCAAGGGAGGTAATTTTTCCCGGATTAACATAATGGTATGATGATATTGCCGTCAAATATCAAAGCACGTCAGATCACTGCCACGCGATACGGGGTTGTATTCTGTAGTAGAATAGAAGTAGGTGTGAATTCGGGAAATGAGCGTACCTATTGGATATTTAGTACCCTAAAAGTGAATTTGTTAGACTGGTATCCTTACACTGTCGTATTTTAGATATAATTAACGATTAGAATGTTGATAGCTAGGCTATTTTAAACGTGCGAGATAGTTAACTTAACTAATTCAATGCAGACGGATACTATATAGACAAATCTTTGGACTGAAAGATGATATTTCGCCATACTATGGTCATCATGTGTTTTGTTTCTCGGTATATTCCCCAATGTCAATGCTCAGTGAAAGTTTACATGATAATACTTATTCATTTTATTGTGCTCCAAGTTTGGTCCAAATTTACTTTTTGTTTGGCACTGAATCAGTTAACAGGACAAAAATGTTTGGCACTTCCGAAATAAACACATGTTTACTGTTTGCATTTAATTATAGCGTATATAGTAGTGGATTATTTTGGAATTATATCAAACATTAAGGGGAGTTCACAATGACCGAATGGATAAGAGCTGTCATTCTTAAACATCCGGTGTGCTGATGCCAAGGTGGCTGGGTCAACCCCTACACCGTTCAGTAGGACTAAAATGTTTACTTTTCGTCCTTGACTTGCAGACGTAAATTACAAGTACCGCATAAGTCGGAGGGGGTTCGCCTGATGGCGAGAAACACGGGTATTAGGGAAAGCTAGTCTTCCTCGCAAAATCAGTTTAATGAACTAGCAGCAGCAGCAGCACATGTATGGATTGCACTTAAGTTCAAAGCCACAGAGAGCTGTGACATGTTAGATTGATGACAGAGGACCTAGTTAGTAGTGTTCTCTGGAAATATATCTTGAATAATAAATAGACAAGATAAAGGATATGATTTTGCACGTTTTTGTCTAGAGGTCTCTCAAATGAGATAGATATCATTCCCGCCTAGCCCTTTTGGAGAACCATTTTTCCTTTGGCTCTGAACCCCCACTGTGAGACTATCAAGTATCTACACAGAAATTTATAAAAGAAGAAAAAGGTTCCCTCAAGGCCAAAAGGAGATCTGAACTATTCGCCCCTGTACAACTGAGGATCTACTTCACTCATCATAGTGTTGTCAGTGTGCTGTTCGTCTGTCACATTAGATCTTCTCTTATTTATTTTGTGTCAAAAGTGACCTATATCAGTTGTCCAATTATATCTTAGGACTTTAGGTTTCAATATTAGTAGACAAACCCAACAATAACTGTACATAACATCTGTTGAACAAGACATCTACATGACAGGTTCTTGACAAGAGTGGGATATACATTTACATAGAATTGTTTACACCACAATTGTACAAGACATACATCATGAGAGATACTTGACAACATCTATACAGGACTTTTCACAATATCTGTAACCAACCACAGTAACTTAAGACATTCATCAGAGACAATACTTGACAGCAACTGTACAAGACATTCTCCTGAGACATGTACTTAAAACACTGGTTCATTAATAATGTTTATTGAGCTGCCGGTGGGTCGAGTGAAGACCAATGAGACATCCGTTTGCCATGTCAACACTTCAAAAGGTATGCATAATGTACAAATATGCTGAACATGCATGCAGATAAACATGATACAATAACTCCTAATTACTCCACCGAGTAATCAATAAACTCTCCTCCTCCTCTCTAATCTCTAACTACACCACTGATTTACTGTATCTATCATCAATTCTTGTCTCTTGGGAATTTTATCAAATCCTATCATGGGAAACTGAAGGGAGGAACTACTGTTCTGGATCAGTTTGCATCCTGTTATCCTCAGCAATTGATGTTGGGAAAGCTCCAGGTAGCAGACTTCCTGTAATAGGTTCCATGGCAGATTATTCCTCTTGAGAACAGAATTTGGGATGATGATACGGTACTGTCTCTCACTGTGGACCAGACTGCTGGTGAAAGCTGACACTGGGGCATTTCAAGTGGTTGAGGATAGCACTCTCCTGACATTGGGAGATGTATACTCGGTACATGCAGAACATGACTTGTCGAAGAGACCCAGAGATCTGAACACAATCCAATATATTGCAGCACTTCACTTGGCTAGTCTAACCTCACCTACTCTTCAAGTCTTCATTCAATAATAACTGTGTGAGCACCAGGCTGGTCATTCTCCAAGTTAAGTCTCAGATGAACAATCATTGCAAGTTACTTCACCAGTTCTATATGAATGTTGTTATTAACCAGAGACTTGATTTTAATTTCTCAGATGACATTGATTCACTTAATGATCACTATAATTCTAATAGTAGAATTCTTCAGAACTGGTTTTCTCCTTTTTTTATATTCAGCGGTTTGAGAGCTGAGATAAAAGCCTCCAGGAAATTCCTACATTGTGGATTCTAGAAGATTTCACTTATAAGGAGTTGGTTCTGGATTCTGGGACTACTGGTTAGTTGTCCCAGATGATATATGAAAGCCTTTCCACCATCCTTTTTGTTCTCTGTTGATTTACAAAATACAAAAATATACAAAATAAAAAATCTCCAAAATGTTTCAGGACAAATTGGTCTCCAAAATAACACCACAAAAACAAAAACTATTGATCTTACCAACAGTTCAGACGACACCAAATTAAGCAACCATGTTCTTGAAAAAGTCAACATCTTTACACACCTAGGAAGCAAAATGACATCTACAGGGGACTCAACACCAGAAATATTATCTAGAATCTCACTGGCATCTGGTGCCTTCAATAAACTGTTAAATATCTGGAAGTCAAAGTCACACAGCCAACATACGAAACTTAAAATCTTCAATTCTTGTGTGATTCCAATGCTAACGTATGGATGTGAGAGTTGGAAATCAACGGTAGCTTTAGATAAAAAATTAGACAATTTTGACAATACATGTCTTAGAAGAATTCTAAACATCCAGTGGACAGATTTCAAAACCAATGCGCAAATAAGACAAGAGACTAAGCAAGATACTGTATTCAATTTTATAAGAAAACGCCGTTGGAACTACATTGGCCATGTACTCAGAATGGACAAGAAAAGACTCCCCTACCAAGCCCTCATATGGTCACCGGTAGGGAAAAGAAAACGGGGAAGACCAAGAGAGACCCTGCGTAGAACCATCATCAGAGAAGGCTCATTCAAGGGCCAAGTGAACGTCCAAGATCTACAACAGGTAGCAGCGACCCGCCAGACATGGAGAGCCATGAATTCTGCCCTATGCGCCGACTTAGGCTCAAGAGGAAAGACTAACTAACTAACTAACTAACTAACTAACTAACTAATATATATTACGTTGAGAAAAGGATGTTAATTTTCAATATGCTTTATTTCTCCTCTTCGCTCCTCTTTCGAGGTGAGTGCTTCGGAACAAATTACGCACCTTACAGGTTAGTGTGTCCGACTAGCATGCATTTGTGTTTGTCCTGTATGCAGATTTCATCCAAGGTAATGAGCGCTATCTATCCGTAGATAAGTTTTACTTTTCCTAACAATTGTTCCAGGGCAGTCGCTTTGCAGCCTACTAGTACGATTTCCAACTGCCATGGGGTTTAAACATGCACAATATGCATTAGGAATGGTTGTTTACGACTTTATCACTGTGTTTTGAAAGCATCAATATTGTGTTTCAACATCAACATCACTGGCACCTTGCCGTCTTGACAGACGATAGTTTGTGCTTTAAAAAGGCATAATAACTTTTACCTATGGCGGTAGCGAATGTGACTGATAAGGCCAATTCGCGCTGTAAATGGGGTGTATGTGAACACGTGGTCATTTCCACCATCATGCACCATCTTACGTCTCACACGCTCGGTGTGTGACTTATCTGCAATAAATTTCTCCTTTGTCTTTATTCCATTTCTGATGTTTGCCCTCCATGCATCACGTTCAGCGGCGACTTGCTCCCAATGTGCATTATCAATGCCTGTATCAATCATGTCCCGCTTACACACATCTTTGTATCGTAGTAGAGGCCGACCCTGAGATCTCTTACCTATCTGTAATTCACCAAAAATATGTCCTTTGGTATTCTACCATAATCCATCCACCTAAGATGTCCTATCCATCTAAGTCTACGAAGACTGAGCATGGAATAAACCGTCACACAACCTGATCTTTCCAATACTTCAGTATTTGTGATTTTGTCTTGCCACTTAATACCAAGAATTCTTCGCAGACACCGCATATGAAAGCTGTTTAAACGTTTCTCTTGGTGTGAGTAAGTTGTCCATGTTTCACTGCCATAAAGAAGAGTACTAAGGACACAGGCTTGATAGACACGGACTTTTGTTTTAACAGAAAGCTTCCTGTTCTCCCAGACTCTTTTTCTTAACCTGTTCATTGTTGTTGCTGCCTTAACAATCCGGATGTTGATTTCCTGATCTAGGGATAATTTGCTATTTACCACTGATCTTAGTTATGTAAAATGGTCTACCATCTCTAGTTCGGCGTCGTCAATAAAGATTGATGGTACCCCATGTGCACCTTGTGACATAATCTGTGTCTTCTTTTTGCTAATTGTTAAACCAAATTCAGAAAAAGCGTTGGAGAATGCAGATAGTAGACATTGCAATTCTTCCTCAGAGTAGGTCGTAACTGCAGCATCATCTGCAAAAAGCAACTCTATGACCAGTACCCTCCTAATTTTGGTCTTGGCCTTCAATCTCTGAACATCGTAGAGGCCGCCATCTGAGCGTGAGTGAATGTATATACCACCGTCCTGATCACGAAAGGTATATTTCAGTAGCAGTGAAAAGTATATTCTAAAGAGGGTGGGAGCTAGTAGACACCCTTGTTTAACTCCACTGTTGATTTTAAACTCTTCAGAAGTTGCACCATCAAACTTGATTATACCCTTCATGCCTGTGTGGAACGATTCCACAATGGACAGAAGAGTTGGTGGGCAGCCAATCTTCTTTAGTGCCTTGAAGTGTATCCAGGTGGTCAAGAGTTGGTAGAGCCTCTATGGCGTTGAGGGCATCAACCGCTAGTTTGGTCTCACTTGAGTAAAGCTCCAAATAGTGCTCTACCCATCTGTCCATCTGCTGTTTCTTATCGGTTATGATTTCTCCAGTCAAGGTTTTCAATGGTGCACTTCTTTTGATCATTGGACCACAGGCTTTCTTTATTCCTTCAAACATGCTTCTTATGTTTCCCTTATCACTTGCGATTTGAATGGACTCACATAACTTGATCCAATAGTCATTTGCACACTGCCTGGCAGCCTTTTGCACATCCTTCCTAGCTTGCCTTAGCTCACTCAGAGTGTTACGCGTTGGTATTTCCTTGTTTCTTAAAAGAGCTATCTTCTTCTTATCCATCAAGGGCTGCAGAGTCTCGCTGTTTGCCGCAAACCAGCCCTGCGTCTTAGGATCCACAATGGCGTAAACCCCTAAGGCAGTTTTATAAAGAGTTTCCTTAAGCTGGCCCCACTTTTCATTTACTGTACAATGTTCTCTTGTAAAAATGAAAGCGTTTTCAGTGAAAGCGTCTTCAAGTTGCTGTTGAAACTGAAAGCACTTTTCAGGATCGTGAGTATTAATAATATTAAAATCATGGGGCTAGATTTGTGATTAGCAGTGTAGATTCTCTTTGGTCTCAGTCTAACCCTTGCAACAACCAAAGAATGATCCGTATCACAGTCAGCACTGTGGTAACTTCGAGTCAATGATGTTTGGTTCAGATGTTGTCTCCTTGTGATGATGAAGTCCAGATGGTGCCATGTCACCTTATGCATCTCTTTTGTTTTAAAAAAAGAGTTTGTAATACATAGGTCATTTCTGGTGCAATGCTCCAGCAGCCTTTGCCCATTTTCATTCATGCAACCGATGTTGTATTTTCCAAAACACACTGGCCATGAACTCGAGTCCTTGCCCACACGAGCATTGAAATCAGCGAGCATATAAATATAGTCAGATTTTGGAACTGTCTTGATCACGGAGTCTAACTACTCATAGAACGAATCCTTCGCATCATCAGAGGAATCGAGTGTCGGTGCATATGCAGTAATAATGGTGGCAAAACCATAAGAGGTTGCCAAGCGCAGGGATAAGTCTTCCATTTCCTCCTGCTGGAATTTCAATCATTCCCAGTAGCGAATTCTTCACTGTAAAGCCCACACCGTGTTGCCTTTTTTCTGCCTGCCCTCTACCCTTCCAAAAAAAGGTGTAATTGTTTTCCCTGAGTGAACCTTCCTCAGCGAGGCGAGTCTCCTGTAGGCCAGAAATATCAATGTTATGACTATTGAGTTCGGCATCAATCACAGCCGTTTTTCTCACATCGTCAATATTGGTCAAGTCAGTGGAAAATCCTGGACACATGGTTCTCACGTTCCAGCTTGCAATCCGTAGCTTGAGGTTTCTATTTTTCTTTTTATTAGTACCTGGTGCATTGGTTTTACAGCCTGCGATTCAGATTTTGTCCTAGCGCCAAGCACCCATTGAAGCAGTCAGGCTGTGGCAGATCAGCACCCAATTGGCCGGGGGCTGCCCAGCTTGAGGCGGGCGGTAGCTGATCAGTGACACCGGTAGGTGTCTTCCACCGTCAGAGGCAACGCGTGGCGCCCATGTCTACGCCAATTGACTCGGACTTATAACCCGTAACAGTTGCCTCTCGCTTTGATTCCGAGACCGGTTAAGACCAGGGATGGAGTTATTGCCTCTCCATAGCACAAAGCCTGGGCTAAAATATAGAGATCATGTGTTGCCCATGCAGCATGATCCCTCTCTCGGCCTGCCTAATTCACTCCAGAGGAAAGGTAACACCTCTACATCTGGAACAAGACAAGCTGCAGAAGCTGCCGGATCAGCAAAGCAATGCTCTAACTGTCCGCCTGTCGGAACTTCGATCCTAGACCAGCCGCCAACCAAGGCTTTGGGCCTGGTCTGCCCTACCATGACATTTTGTCTTTAGTTTGCATTTCCTCGCACCAGGGTAAGGCTTGTACCCTCCCAATTGCGCTCTTCCCCCCAAAGCCGTTGGCACAATGTGGGGTGTCGGGTTTGGTAAGCGCCGCCCAACGTTCAGCGCTAACAGAAAGCAGGATAATATCCTCTACTGTTATAGGGTAGCTCAGTCATATCTGACTGAGACCTGACTACCGAACATCAACATAATACTCCAAGAACTCACAATCGGAGATAAAAACATAGTTATAATAATCAATCCTTCAACATGTTTAACAGGTCCGCTATTGTTAGTCCTGCCATGTCACAACTGCTTATCTGTACAAGCTGTGCAATTCATTGTAATGTGATTTTATCGATAGCCCGCCTGTCTTACGTGTTTTATTTTAACGGTTTACTAACATACACAGTTACATTTCACTAACATACGTATGGATTGATATAACATGCAGTTTGCTTCAAGTATGGTATAGTTTCAGAATAATATTTCACGGTGTTGCTTTTCCTAGGAGGAATGTGAATGAGGCTGCGACATTGCTCTGGTAATTAACATACAATACACATATATCATGCTTTAATCAAAGAAATAATTAGACATAACATTGTCTAAGGAAGGCTGTTATTTTTCCAGTGGAATCACGATAATACTGATGAGGTCTGCGCATTTATTTTTTCGCAGATAAGAAATTGGATATTCCTTTTCAATGCATTCATATTTTCACAATGTTTACAACTGCAACTAACTGTACCATCTTCTTCTGTTAATCGTTATATGTGACAATCTGCGTGTTAGATTTATTCACTTAATCTTAGCCGTTACCAGCTATCTTTTCTAGTTGTATTTAGGAACTGTGAGGTAAGTATGAAAATTTTTTTCAATTCTCATTTTCTCTTCATTGCTTTCATTTTTTCATCCTTTTGTTCTTTTCGTCCTGTCGTCACTTTTTGATGTAGTCATAGGAGATCTCCTTGACTGTATGTTGTGTTTGTGAATGTGTTTGTTTGCTGATGAAGGCTAATCGCCGCAACGTCCTGTATGTGTCGTAAATCTGTTATGTAAAGCTGCACTACTTTGTGTCATTTTATATTGTTTACTTTCAAATACAGCTGCCACAAACAATATGTTGCACTATTTATTGCCTGGCATATTTCGCTCTATCTCATCTGGTGCATACTGTAGAGATATATATTATATGCAGGAAATAAATTAATAATAGTTTGATTGAAATACTTAAAACATATAGTCACATGTATTGTTCGAATGTGGGACATGTGTTATCCTCACAGTAATCTCCAATTTAAAGAGAAATATTTATGTTTGCACAAAACTGGCTGGAGTTGCCTAATTGTTAAGTTGCAAGTATATATGAGCAATTGGTTATTATTTCATCGGATACAGCATTTCAAACGTTGTTTTTCTTTGCTAACTTTATGACCGTTGAAAAACAAAGTAAACAAAGGCAAGTATTTCGTATAATTTATTCGACGAATAATAAGCGACTGTTTAAATTTAGTGCTAATAGAAAGACCCTCTGCAACCCACAGAAACGTCTTTCTATTAGCACTAAATTTGAACAGTCGCTTATTGTTCGTCGAATGCATTATTAAAGATATTTTTCTTTTGGTAACAGAAATATAGAGATACAAAAACACATGAGGACGGAGACAGGGTCAGAGATGAACAATAGGTAGGACACACAGGGAGTTGCTGGAAATAGAACGATATAAAACAAGTTTCTTTGAGTTGGTGGAGCAGGAAAATATAAAACAGCTTTGCATGAATTGTTTGAAGGCCAAGTCTCTAACTGGGATAACCGGCAGTAGCAGAAGAAGAAGAAGAAGAAGAAGAAGAAGAAGAAGAAGAAGAAGAAGAAGAAGAAGAAGAACGAACGAACTAACGAACGAACAAACGAACAAACGAACGAACAAACGAACGTAGGAGCGAATGAACGAACGAACGGACTTTATTTTCAAAGGGTAACAAATTGGGCACGCAGGCCCGTCTTATATTCGGCCCTTCCAATCACTCATCTTTCGTTCATCAAGAATGCATAATACATTCACATAGGAACAAAACATTGTCATATGAATGTTGTAAACATAAACAATGCATATTACCATGTTATGAGACACATACCCCAACCACCCACACATTCCCCCATCCAACCACACAAGCACACACACACAGCCCCAGGCACACATACATACCTCCACCCATCCACCCATTCCCCACCCACACAATCCGCACTCACACACACCTTTCACCTACACATATCTCCCCAAACACACACACACATATCCCACCCACCACTCAGCCCCCCCTCCCACACACACCTCATTCCCCACCGACCCACACACACCGTCAGGCACAAATACATGCACCCGCCCAACCATCACCCACCCACACATCCCCCACCTACACACATCTCTCCACTCGCACACACAGATTCCGCCAATCCCATAACCCACCAGCACTCACCCATCGACATATCCTCTACCACACACGCACAGACAGCCAACCACCCAGTCAAACACACATCCCCAACCACACATTCCCCACCCACAAACACACATATCCCCGCCATCCCACACATAACGCACCTACCCACACATCCCCCACTTTCACACATCCTCCACCCACACAATCTCCCCCCCCCCCACCCACCCACAAAACCTGCGCCCAGCCACTCACGTACTCATACCTCAACCACTCACACCCACACATCCCTTACCCACTCACCAACACATCGCTATTCAACCCACCCACACTCACACACCCCATCCACCAAGTCAAACACACATCCCCCACCCTCACAAACATCCTTTACCCACCCGCACATTCCACACCCAATCATACCTACCACACGAAGAAGAAGAAGAAGAAGAAGAAGAAGAAGAAGAAGAAGAAGAAGAAGAAGAAGAAGAAGAAGAAGAAGAAGAAGAAGAAGAAGAAGAAGAAGAAGATGAAGAAGAAGAAGAAGAACAACAACAACAACAACAACAACAACAACAACAACAACAACAATGAATGTTATACCATTATATATGAGATGCATTATCAAGTTCATTTCCTCGCGCTCTTTCTTATCTCACCTCATCTCATCATGTTCCTCTTGTACCTTGTGTCGAAATAAAATATAAACAGAGGAAGAGTGCCCCTTTATGGGCTTCATGTACCGGTATTCCCATGGACGCTGCTATTTCCTGCGTCCATCGTTACGTGGTCGGCCTCTTCCTCTGCTTCCCTCTGGTCTGTACATCATTGCTTGTTGTGGTATGCTGTTAGTTGGTAACCTTCTTGCATGGCCAAACCATTTGACTTGCTGCCTTCTAATAAAATCAAGTGCAGCTATAACCCCCACTTTAGTCCTGATTTCTTCATTTCTGATTTTATCTCTTCTTGATACATTGGGTAATCTTCTCAGGAATCTCATTTCTGTTGTGATTTTTCTTTTCTCTTTTTCTCTCATTGTCCAGGTTTGGCACTGGTAACATATAATTTGTAGGAGGCTTTTTCCTTCCAGATATATACACACAATTCTAAAAATTGTACAGTTATAATTTCGTACAAGGTTTTGTCAACCCCACAGCTTTAATAATCAGAACAGAAACAGATCCCGCCTTAGCTTGGAATTGAACTGTGACCGCTGTCTTGGCAGGCAAGTATAAAAACTACAGTGTCACGGCCCCAACTTGTAGGTATGGGAATGCTGCTTCATCGAATCGACATCACTGCAGTGACGTCGTTCAACAAAACATAAAATAGCAATATAACATAGCATAACAAAATATATCATAGCAGAACATAACATAATATAACATAGCATAGCACAACACAAAATAACATAACTAAGTATAACAAAGAATAGCAGTGATAACAACTCCGCCGTGGAGCAAGCACGATAACATACTTCCGATCGTCTGAAATGCCCCTCTTCAACGAATAGTTCAGCTCTTTATCGTCTTGGAGCTGTCAGGGAAACACAGTATAACATATCTTAACATAGCATAACATAATATAACGAAACATAATGTAATAAAACATAATGTAACATAACATAACATAACAATATAACACAATATAGAATAACATAGAGCGACAAAGAATAACAATATAACATTCAATAACATATCACAACAAAGAATAATAATATAACATAACATTACATTACATAAAATAACATAGTACTACATAGAATAAGATAACATAACAGAAAATCATAACATAGCATAAAACAGTTAGTTATTTATACATTACATGACGTCGCAGTCAACCCCAGCATTTTCGGCTGTTTGTGATCTCTTGGCAAGTTTACGTTCAGTAGTGTGCCATTATTTCTGAGCGACTGGCACTCATATCATTGTATGAAAAGCAACGCATGGCGGCCTGCTTCCAAATCGCCAGCACCTGTGTTTCGAACTCCGCATGCGGGATTTCGAATAACGTCCGTAACTCCTTTGCCACAGTGTCAACTGTGTTATGCATGACGTAATATAACAAACACAACTTTAATATAACCTTCTTTATATTACACGCAGGCCATGCTTGCTAAACGCGGCAAGACTGTCGGCACAGGGATAACTTCAATCTGACAAAAACCAGAATGGAAGGAAACACAACCATTGGATGCATGCGTCAGCTGGTTTCCTTGTATCCCGCTGCTCTATTTGTCATTCTCCTGGGCTGGATCATTATGTGCCAATCCTTTCTGACAATACTAACCATCTGGCGCAGTGCAGTACTGCACACCATTACAAACATGCTCATCGTGTCTCTAACAGTCGGAGATGTAGTAATGGCAGTGAACTTTACAGTCATTGGAGTCTTTTCTTTGTTTGACAAAACAGATTCCCGGCCCAGCACAACCTTTGTGGATGCGCTTCTGCTGGGATCAAGTTCCTCAACTGTAATTACTTCAGCTGCTCATTTTGCTTGTATAGCAGTTGACAGATATATTTATATTGCTCATGCATTCTTCTACCAGAAGCGAATAACGAAACGTCTGGCTTTGAAAATGATTACTGTTATTTGGTTATTAGCTATTATAAATTTATTTATACCTACAATTGCTTACAGGAACATTGCTTATCACCAAAAGTGTATTATAGTAAACGCCCCTTTGGAATACTTCTGTGTGTGGGCTGGTTGTTATCTGGTAATGACAATTACTGTCTTTGTGTGCTACTTCAAGATTGCCAGGTTGGCTTTTAACCGTGGAAGGACATTGACCACGAGATGTTGCAGCAATGCCGAACCAGGACATAATGCAACGTTCCAGACGGCGATGAAAAGTGTGAAGTTTTTTGTTATTTGTTTTGGTAGTTTTTCTTGTTGTGTTTTACCAGCAACTTTGTCTGTTGCTATTAATTACTTTATAGATCTGCCGCTTAAAATTTACCTTCCTTTGTTGTCTCTGTTATTGGTTAACTCCATTTGCGTGTTTTATGTTCACATCTATACCATCAAAAACTTCTCCCAGTGCTTAAAGAAAACCTTACTTAACTTCCTTTATTGTTGTCGACCTTTGGTATATGTGGGCAGATCGCACGGCAAGCCTGTTGTGTATATGTAAATTTACAGGCAAGGCTATGCAATCAGTTAAAGCATGTTAACAAGCGGAACCATGGTAGCACAACGGCTTGTCCCCCAGCTTGATGGCCTGGTGGTCCTGTATTCTAAATGCCCATCATCATCATCATCATCATCATCATCATCATCATCATCATCATCATCATCATCATCATCATCATCATCATCATTATCTTCCACTTTTACCGACAAACGACATTGTCGAACAATTGGCACTCCATGCCCGATAGGTGACACTGACTAGTGTTATTCTATGTAATTATGCAATGCCTTTAATTTCGTCATTTCATATTCTGTTCGGACGTCGTCATGCTCTCGTAGCAGATTTCCTTTGATGTAGGACCAGTGCTGGTAGTTAATTGTTTTTAATTCTAACGAGATGGCCGAATCATTTGAAGATCTGCCTTCCAGAATACGTAGCACACGTTGCTGACCCCATGTTCTGTCTGATAACATCATGTCTTCTTCGGTCTCGGATAGTTAAGTTGGCAGCTCTTCTGAAGTTTTTCATCTCGCTGTTGTTGAATTTGAGTAAGTGTGATTTGGATAATATCCATGCAAGGCATCGGTAGCTAATAATCTTCACAGAGGTGGATTGTGTCTTTAAAAATGTATCTCGGCTGCCGGTCGACTCAACCTAAAATAGGCACCAGTATATTCTTGGATGCTGAGCTGGCTGGTATGATATGAGCACATCACCCATTGAGGGTCAATTGGTATATACAATGTGGGCTAGCACCATAGACCTAATGCTTCTCAAGGCGTGTAATATGGTCTTTTGTCTTCTTTATTTATTGTTTTATTTATTGTTAATAATGAACTACTTAAATGCAGCAGAGGAAGTATTACAAATTATGCTTACTGTTTGCTCATTCTTATTTACTGCATGGATTCATCACTAGATTACGCCCTGGCATGCCTCTTCACGGAAGTAAAGGTCCATTACCACCTGCCTTGTGCAACCCGTTGTGTAAAGGTTACAGTTGTCTTCCTCTTCCTCATCGTCTTATTCTTCCTCCCCTCCTCCTCTTCTTCCCTCGCCACGTCGTCTTCTTCCTTTTCTGACTAGTGTGTCCAGTAATCCCTATATCTTTCTTCTACCTCTATGAGAGGTTTCTGCAGCTTTCCGCTGATTGGAGAACAAACTGTATACGCATGTTGTGATTGTGATTGACTCACAAAGCATGCTCGCTAAGGTGAAGACTGGCATGCATCGTGTAGTATGGCTTGCATCGATTCAGAGGTCACCGGTTGTGAGCAAATGCTCGATCATTTCTACAAGACACTCTGGTGTGGTTGGAAATGAACAGGCAGGCAGGCTGGCTGGTGCCGTGTCATTAAGGGGTGATATGATGCATGATAAGGCTAATCTGGTGATGGCCCTCTCGGAGAATGTCATTAATGCAGATGAACAGATTGACGATTATGGACTAGGGAAAATGCAGCAGCAAGGGGTGGTCAGATAATATGGTCGACAGTCGTCACTCAGAGGTATAGTAAAACGGAGATATAACCAGATTGCAACGGGCACCATTAGTATTGGAATTCTCCTCTGGCTATTTAAAATGAGGACTGGGTGATTATGGAATGTCCCGAGTGCAGTGATGTCGTTTCTTGACTAAACCCAACTCAACTCTATGAGCGCCAAACAATTCATGTTAGTGTTTTACAAGATGTCTTTGTGATCTATCTGATATTTCTATATGCAATGTGGATACAAAAATATTGCTGGTTTCCATAATGCTAAAATGATGCACCACCAAGCGTGATTTAATTACTTAGCTGTTTATCTTCAGCTTTACATTTTATTGAATTCTCACTATATTAAGTTTTCACTACATTAAGTTCTCACAACATTAAGTTTTCATCATATTTAGTTATCACTATATTAAGTTCTCACTACATAAATTCTCTGTTTATTTACTGTTCATAAATATATTACAGTGTCAGTACGCGTCACACAATAAAACCCTACTAACGGACACGTGACGAAATATTAAAATTTTATCATTTGTTTCCTATGGCAGTAGGTCATGTTCCGGGAAATAGGTATTGTCATGTAACATATTATGTGTCACACATAAAAGTCGGCTTGGACCAAACAAACATTGATGACGGAAATGAGGAGCAGGGGTGTCATAGTTATGACCTAAACGTTGTTAATATGGTAGCAGACATGTATTAAAACGCAATGACAAAATTTCGGTGATATAAACCTATGGCTGACACTGAGAGTCGCTTAAGACGTTTAATCATTCCATTTCACTTAACCAGTTAATGTGCTACGGTGTACACGCTATAAGAACAGGGGTGGAGTTATACCTCTGCATAGCACAAAGCCTGGGCTAAAATATAAAGACCATGTGTTGCCCATGCAGGATGATCCCTCTATCGGTCTGCCTAAATACTCCAGAGGAAAGGTAACACCAATAAATCTGGAACATCACAAGTGGCACAAGCTGCCGAATCAGCAAAGCAATTCTCTAACTGTCCGCATGTGGGAGCTTAGATCCTAGACCAGCTGCCAACCAAGGCTTAGGGCCAGGTCTTCCCTGCCATGACATTTTATCCTTAGGTTGCATTTCCTCGCACCAGAATAAGGCTTGTACCCTCCCAATTACGCTCTTCCGTCTGAAGCCGTTGGCACAGTGTTGAGTGTCGGGCTTGGTAAGCGCCGCCCGACATTCGGCACTAACAGAAGCAGGTAGTACCGTATACTGTCATACGGTAGCTCAGTCATATCTGACTAAGACCTGGCTTAAGACATGACTATAAAGCTATATGTATAGCCCCGATACTGTGTAACATACATGCACTATAAAACTCTATCACAGTTCCCTACAGTGTAACATACATGCACTATAAAGCTCTCTTACATTCCCCTATAGTGTAACACACATGCACTATAAAGCTCTCTTACATTCCCCTATAGTATAACATACATGCACTATAAAGCTCTCTTACATTCCCCTATAGTGTAACATACATGCACTATAAAGCTCTCTTACATTCCCCTATAGTGTAACATACATGCACTATAAAGTTCTATCACAGTCCCTACAGTGTAACATACATGCACTATAAAGCTCTATCACAGTCCCTACAGTGTAACATACATGCACTATAAAGCTCTATCACAGTTCCCTACAGTGTAACATACATGCACTATAGTGTAACATACATGCACTATAAAGCTCTATAACAGTCCCTACAGTGTAACATACATGCACTATAAAGCTCTATTACAGTTCCCTACAGTGTAACATACATGCACTATAGTGTAACATACATGCACTATAAAGCTTTATCACAGTCCCTACAGTGTAACATACATGCACTATAAAGCTCTTACAGTCCCCTATAGTGTAACATACATGCACTATAAAGCTCTCTTACAGTGTCCCTACAGTGTAACATACATGCACTATAAAGATCTATCACAATTTCCACCAGTGTAACATACATGCAATATAAAGCTCTATCACAGTCCCTACAGTGTAACATACATGCACTATAAAGCTCTTACAGTCCCCTATAGTGTAACATACATGCACTATAAAGCTCTCTTACAGTGCCCCTACAGTGTAACATACATGCACTATAAAGATCTATCACAATTCCCAACAGTGTAACATACATGCACTATAAAACTCTCTTACAGTGTCCCTACAGTGTAACATACATGCACTATAAAACTCTCTTACAGTGTCCCTACAGTGTAACATACATGCACTATAAAAGTCTCTTACAGTGTCCCTACAGTGTAACATACATGCACTATAAAACTCTCTTACAGTTCCCTACAGTGTAACATACATGCACTATAGTGTAACATACATGCACTATAAAGCTCTATCACAGTTCCTACAGTGTAACATACATGCACTATAAAGCTCTTACAGTCCCCTATAGTGTAACATACATGCACTATAAAGCTCTCTTACAGTGTCCCTACAGTGTAACATACATTCACTATAAAGATCTATCACAATTCCCTACAGTGTAACATACATGCACTATAAAGATCTATCACAGTCCCTACAGTGTAACATACATGCACTATAAAGCTCTTACAGTCCCATATAGTGTAACATACATGCACTATAAAGCTCTATCATAGTCCCTACAGTGTAACATACGTGCACTATAAAGCTCTTACAGTCCCCTATAGTGTAACATACATGCACTATAAAACTCTCTTACAGTGTCCCTACAGTGTAACATACATGCACTATAGTGTAACATACATGCACTATAAAGCTCTCTTACAGTGTCCCTACAGTGTAACATACATGCACTATAAAGCTCTCTTACAGTCCCCTACAGTGTAACATACATGCACTATAAAGCTCTCTTACAGTCCCCTACAGTGTAACATACATGCACTATAAAGCTCTCTTACAGTGTCCCTACAGTGTAACATACATGCACTATAAAGATATATCACAATTCCCTACAGTGTAACATACATGCACTATAAAGCTCTATCACAGTCCCTACAGTGTAACATACATGCACTATAAAGCTCTTACAGTCCCCTATAGTGTAACATACATGCACTATAAAACTCTCTTACAGTGTCCCTACAGTGTAACATACATGCACTATAAAGCTCTTACAGTCCCCTATAGTGTAACATACATGCACTATAAAGCTCTCTTACAGTGCCCCTACAGTGTAACATACATGCACTATAAAGATCTATCACAATTCCCTACAGTGTAACATACATGCACTATAAAGATCTATCACAATTCCCTACAGTGTAACATACATGCACTATAAAGATCTATCACAATCCCTACAGTGTAACATACATGCACTACAAAGATCTATCACAATTCCCTACAGTGTAACATACATGCACTATAAAGCACTAAAAACACCACTACAAACACGCTAATCAGTGTGTTTCAGTTTGTGTATTAGCCATTCATTTGGGACGAAGGCAGCATTCTGTATACGAGAAGAAATGTGTAGTAGTGAGAAGTTTCTGTAGTTCTAGACGTAGACGACAGTTTTGATGCATAAAGTAAACTCAATAGTTGTTATATTGTAATATTATCGTTTGTTATATTAAGTTACATATGTGAATTTCAACATTTTAGCCACAAATCGGTGCATGACATGTTTGATTCATCGTAATTGATCCCAATAAAAATTAACCACTATTCATCTTATGCAGCTTGTCATATGTCAACTATCACCAGACACGGGGACATCCACAAAATACCCACAAGACCCGCGCGCTTAGTTAATTATATGCCTTCTCTGGACATTGACACGTTGGTCCACATTAGCGAGACACTGAGTTGATCTTCATTAAACTGAGACAGCTGACAATTGTAAACTGCAAACAGTCATATGTTGAAAGCTGTTGGGTTATTTCAGAAAATGAATTTTTACATAGTGTTGTAACAGTGACTAAGTTACGTTGTGGCGGGTATTGAAATCATGTTTGTTAAATTGTACGAAATTCTATTGTTTTTGGAGTGGTAGAGGAGACACACTAATAAAAAAGTGCAAAACTAAATAAAAGGCAAACTAATAAAAAAAAGTGGCCGGTATGGAAAGCCTATATACAGCTTCAAATGATAATGGATGGAGAGTCATCAACCTGGCAGAAGCCGAAGGACTGCAGATTAGCAGTACCAGACTACAAAGAAAGGATACACACAAACAAACTTGGAAATCATGTGACAAGAGAACCTATAATCAAATAGATCACATTTTAATTAACAACAGAAATACATCAAACATACAGGAAGTTAGAAGTTATAGAGGAGCTGAGTGCCACAGTGACCACTTCCTCGATGGAACAACATTTAAAATAAAACTTAAGAGAGCTTTCTATACTAAATTACAAAGATTACACCCAACATATAACAGAGAAAAACTACAAGAAATTACAGTCAAAGAGAAATTTACAGATGAAATAAAATGTAAACTTGAAACTCTGCAAAACCCTTTGGAGGAAAGCGTTGACCAAACTTGGTTGAACATCAAGAATACAATTCAATCTACCGCAGAAGAATGTCTCGGTGTGTTAACCACGCATAGAAAGAACAGTTGGTTCAATCAAAAATGTGAAGAAGCAGTCATTAGGAAAAAGAATGCCAGACATTTATGGTTAAATGATTTCAACAACATCCAAAAGGAAGAGCATTATAGAAATGAATGTAAAGAGGCTACAAAAATAGTCCGACAGCAGAAGCGAGAATATATGAGTAATATAATCAAAGATATGGAAACTAATCACCAGAAAAATGAATCCAGAAAGTTTTTTAAAGAACTGAAATCAATGAAACGAGGGCACCAACAAAACACATATGGTTTAAAAAACAAAAATGGGAATATGATAAATACCAATGAGGAAATGTGCAACACATGGAAAGAATATTTTGTTGAATTACTTAATTGTGAAGCTCCAAGTAACACTTTCCCACAGGAAGAGGTTCTAACATGTGAACCACAAATTGAAGAACCTACATTTGAAGAAATCCTATATGTAATCACACGACTTAAAAACAATAAGGCAACTGGGACTGATGGAATTGCTACTGAATTTATAAAGGCAGGTGGCCATGCATTACATCTAAAGCTATACGAACTAATAATAAAAATCTGGAGGACAGAAGAATTACCCCATGACTGGAAAGAGTCATTATTGATACCTACTTTAAGAAAGGAGACAAGTTCCAATGTGAAAATTATAGAGGAATATCACTACTGTCCACAAGCTATAAGATACTATCCGCAGTATTACTAAATAGACTAAAACCATATTCAGAAGACATATTAGGTGACTACCAGGCGGGTTTTAGACAAAACAGATGAACAACAGATCAGATATTTATCTTACGACAAATAGCCGACAAAAATTGGGAATATAAAAGAGATCTCCATAACATTTTTGTGGATTTTAAAAAGGCTTATGATAATGTCCATAGGAATAGTCTATGGAATGCTATGCAGGAATTTGGAATACCAAGTAAGTTAATCAACATGACCAGACTATGCATGGAAGATACTTATAATATAGTAACATATAAAGACAGGAAATCAGAACCTTTCCAAATAACATCTAGCTTGAAACAGGGTGATGCACTATCGCCGCTACTCTTCAATCTGGCTCTGGAGAAAGTTGTAAGGTAGGTAAAGGAGGAATGTGATATTGGAGGAACATCCAAGCTGCTTTGTTATGCAGATGATTTAGATATTATAGGGCAAAGTGAACAAAAGACATTGGAAATATGGACTCACTTAAAGGGAAAAGCCCAACAGATGGGGCTGGTTATCAACCAAGATAAGACAGAATATATGGTAATTTCAAGAGACGGAATGGCTAAAAACTCTGGCCACATACAAATAGATAATATGACCATTAAAAGAACGGAAACATACAAATACCTGGGTAGAATCTTCAACTGCTCCAACCTCATAAGTGAAGAAATACAAACTAGAATCAACTCTGGAAATAAGTTATACTATGCACTACACCATCTACTAAAATCAAATGCGCTATCTCGTAACACCAAAATCACAATATACAAAACACTGATCAGACCAGTTGTGCTGTATGGCTCTGAAACCTGGAGTACAACGAAAGGAGACGAAGCCTTATTACAAACCTTTGAGAACACAATTTTAAGACGCATCTTTGGACCCATTAGGAATACACAAAGTGGAGAGTGGAAAAGAAGAAGCAACAAAGACATTTATGATCTGTTTAAGTCCTCGCTAATCAATGGTATCATGAAGGCTAATAGACTACAATGGCTGGGGCATATAGAAAGAAAGGAAGATAATAGGGAAACAAAACTCGCTTACACTCAGGAAATAAATGACCGTAGACCCCGAGGTAGACCAAGAAGGCGGTGGAGAGATAATACATGTACAGACCTACAAGCACTTGGAATCAACGACTGGCAAGAGAAGGTCCACCAGAGAGACGAATGGAGACGGATTGTATCTGCAGCAAAGAACCTCAATGGCTCGGAACGCTAAAGAAGAAGAAGAAGAAGAAGAAGAAGAAGAAGAAGAGACACACATGCGCGCGCACGCACACGCATACACACACACACACACACATAAAACAGACCACACCCATTAATGGTTAAGTACCCTGGTCAATAAAAGTTGTGAATACTTAACGATTGTAAACTAAGTATGCAGATCTTAAATTCAAATATAGACCTACCGCGATGGATAAAAGTAAACAAGAACGAGGGGAACTGCAGTAAAGCTTAAAAAGACAATGAATGAATTACCCAAAAAACGAGAAGTAGATTGTGAGCTTTACTAAAACACGACTACAAGAGACAAACTGGACGTTGCGAGCAAAGCCTTCGTCAGCACAGGACAAACAAATACAAACTGACACAACGCTACATGAAACACACTATGACAATATTAAACTAATTACAGGTACACCGATCCGTGTTTTGCCATCGTTTTCTGAACGACCGCGATTCAT
The DNA here is from genome assembly GCA_963921405.1 of Cepaea hortensis. Taxonomy (NCBI): domain Eukaryota; kingdom Metazoa; phylum Mollusca; class Gastropoda; order Stylommatophora; family Helicidae; genus Cepaea; species Cepaea hortensis. The sequence continues at coordinate 390,764,708 of OY992876.1, forward strand.
GACCCTCTGTGAGGACCAACACAATGTAATCTTCCGCAGCTGTGTTTTGAGCGCTTAACGAGTATTGCTAATTGTGAACTGCGTCCGCGACATCATTGCCGGTCCTAATTTTCACATTTTCGCCCACATGGGCGCTTCTCCACCCCCACTCTCCTCCCGCTTGACTTTGACCCATGTACCATACATTCGGTCCATTAATCCACTGACAGCCCTACGCGTGTCAGTCTTTCCTAGCAAGGATACAGATTCAGATAAGACCCTTTAATTAGTTTAATATTGTCATAGTGTGTTTCATGTAGGTTTGTATCGGTTTGTATTTGTTTGTCCTGTGCTGACGAAGGCTTTGGCCGCAATATCCAATTGTAGTCGTGTTTTAGTAAAGCTCACAATCTACTTCTCTTTTTTTTTTTGGTGATTCATTCATTGGATACAATTGTACAACTTTCATTGCAGTATGAATAAATGTAAAGAAATCAGCAGTCAACTTAAGCTTGTTGTCATCTTCATAGGGTGTGTCTGCGTACGGAGCGGATATAGGCACATGCAGTTTCACATGTTCTACATTTGTCGAGCACTCCTGCAACACATGCTTGGGTGCCATTTTACCAGCTCCACACTTTCATTCACCAGTATCTCGTGTCATTAGTGTATTAAACATATTAAATTTCAACCTGTAGTAATGGGAAATGTATGAGATAGCAAATATATCTTAGAGAAACTGGGACATTAACATTTAATAGCTACAAACACCGAACAGAGTAATAACATTGACTTGTACTGCGCATATGTCAATCAATAAAAGAACACAGCATTGAATGCTGAACAATAAGCAAGTCATTGTATCAGATGATCAGGACGAACGAGTATTTACAAAGTTATTTTAATGGGCTGAGTTACATTCTGAGCCGTATATATAGCATACAACGAAGAGGAATATGTCAGTGTAGGGTAATTTAAAATTGTGCTTGCAAAAGCAGCAATCTGTTATAGAAACTGCACAAAACAAAATGGTCATTTGGTGGGTTCGCAGTGATGTTCCGATAGTTCACAGCGTTGTAAACTGACGGTTAAACACGCTTTAGCTTTAATATTCGGCGAATCCAAGCTTGGATCATTATGTTAGTTGTTCGTCCTTTACAGAGAGTTACTATCAATCCCAGTCTTTATTGATAGATTGTGATTTACTAGGTAATTTTAGTGCAATAGTTTATCATTACGTACTAAACAGAGTAACCCTCATATCAACGAAATCAACGCAAACTGTCTGCCCGTAGCTTATTTCGAGCCCGGGACTCTGTGTGTCGGGGTGTAATAAAACAGCGTGTCTCACTATCCTCTAAGCCTTGGCGATTCAATGGATACATACTTTAAATATAAAGCCGTTTACGTGGATACAGATCCACATTCTAGCCAAGATACCGATAGATAGCCACCGTCAAAAAATTCACGGATGACAGTGCCTAGGCTATACATATGGCCTTGTAACGCAAGATTAGACTCCACATAACCCTAGGCTTAAAGACCAGTGTAAGGTAGAAAAGACCAACTGTGACTAGACAACAAACAATGGAAAGCATGGAAACAAACGCAACACGTTATTGCAATTTATACAGTAGTTGTTTTACAATCTTTATGTACTTTGGATTTGTAGTCAGTTTTCTAGTAACCTGTGAGAGTGCATTAGTAATTGTGATAATCTGGCGTACTACAACATTACATACGAATACAGACATTATAGTTGCATCCTTGTGCGCTACTGACATACTGGTGTGTGTATATTACATTACTCATTTAGTAGTTGCTCTTGATTTGGTTCCAACCGATGACAATCGAAATAACCCAATCAATAGGTTCGTGCTAGGAATATCTTTTGGAGCTACATTCGTCACTGTCACTCACCTGGGGTACGTGGCCGTTGATCGCTGCATCCACATTTCTCACCCATTTTACTACATAAAGCACATGACCAGACAACGTAACTTCAAAGTTCTACTAGCAATCTGGATTTCTGGGCTGGTGTATTCTACTATACCCGTGTTTGCGTACAGTGATATCAAATATCATCAGCCGTCCATATTAATAAACCCGCCATTAGAGTATGACCACGTATGTCACGGAGTGTATGCGGCAAATCTAGTTACCGCATTCACTTGCTACTTTCAGATTGCCCGTGTAGCCTTTCGACACAAGAAAGCTGCTAATGTGCGAAGATTCACACAAGTCGGTTCTAATACTGACATCCCTTTGACGCTAAATCGTAAAGCAGCATTTAAAAGTGTGAAATTTTTCGCCGTTACCTTTGGCATGTTCTTAATCTTCACATTACCAGTAATAATTGTGTCAGGAATTAACTTTGTCTACAACGTTCCGAAAACTATCTATGTGGTTACGTCAACAGTGTTCATGATCAACTCATTAATGAATGGTTTAATTTACTCGTTTATGAGGAAGGAATTTAGAAATGCTGTAAGGCATACAGTTACTGTACTCACACAACGTTGTAACACAAGAAGACAATGAATGAGAAGTAGATTGTGAGCTTCACTAGAGCACGATTACAAGTAACAAAATGGGCGTTGCGGCTAAAGCCTTCGTCAGCACAGAACAAACAAACACAAAAGAACACACAATTACTCTACAACCAATACATAAAAATATTAAAGTTATTTATCTGCTTCGTTGTTTGGCTGAATACGTCTGTATGGTTCAGGCGGTCACTGGACTAAAGGTCAATAACGCCAGAAGCTCAATGATTGGCTTAGTGTGTTGGTGGGGAGGGAGGGGGGGGGGGGGACACACCCGTTGGGGAGATGGGTGACGCCCAGGTGAGCGAAAGGTAAACATAGGGATTAGTAGAGCACCATAGCCGGTTCTGTGGAGAAATATTGCATCGGGCATCTTCAATGATATACAAAACATAAGGAGAACGAATGTTCTTCGTATTTTCCTTTCTGAGTTCTCTTTCCATTTAGTGTTTCACACCCAGTTATGACCCCTGGAGGTCAGCACGGCCGAATTAACTAATTCAGTGTCAAACAAAATATAGGATTGCACCAAACATGGTGCACAATCAAATGAACAAATACGAGTATAGAGTAAATTTCCATTAACTGAGCATTAAAATAATTGGTGATATCATGAAAGAAAACAAATAACGCGATGACCCTAGTATGGCGACATATCGCCCTTCTAGCCAAATGGGAAGTCGTATTTGGCGACATATTATCCTTCGGTACTGAATCTGAGGAGCGGCTGGCCGAGTGGCTAGAATGAAGGATTCTCCTTCGGGAGACTCGGGTTCGAATCCTCGGTAAGGTTTGGATATTTTTTCTGTCGGGGGCAAAAAGAAAACTAACCAGCACAATTCGTGGCGACTGCACTAGTCAGGCAATTCCTAAAACTCAAAGACACCCCCCCCCCCCCTTTTGCCATACACGGCAAGGTACTATATTGGCAGTAAATGACAGTTTTGTTTTGGTCTGAATCAGTTAAATATGGAGTTGTGTCAGGTTTGCTTTGTCAAGACATTAAAACACGAGCCCAGTGGCAGGAGCCTGTTGTGTGTACGTGAAGTGTCAGATTAACCTTCTCTACCCCTGAGTAGGTTTCCTGTCCATAAAATTTACCCTTGGCAGCTGCCTTATGGCATACACTTTGCCATTTCTAATTGCCGCGGAATGTTTTACTCACTCAGCTTGCATTCAGAACTTGCTGTTCTTCACTCTTATTCGAGAAATTTAGGCATAGGATCTCATTACCCAAGAGATCAGCCCAGAAGCCACAAACAATATGTTGCACGATTTGTTGCCTGGCATATTTTCCTGCACCTGGTCGGTTGCATACTGCAGATTTATATATCATCTGAAGTGAATAAATGAATAATACTTCAGCTGGAACAATTAAAGCACATAGTCACAGATAATGTTCAAATGTAGAACATCTGTTATTCCCACTGTAATTTCAGTTCTTTCTGTTTGCACAAAACCGACTGGAAGAGCCTAATTGCTAAGGCCTGACTATATTCTAGCCACGCTATGAAACGTATGAAGAAAGGAAAAACAGCTGGGCCAGATGAAATCACAATAGAAGAATTAGAAGTATTGGGAGAATTTGGAGTAGATATATTAACCAAAATGTTGAATGATATTTACAGCAGTGGATATTTACCCAGTCTCATCTCATCTCATCTCATCGTGTTCCTCTTGTACCTTGCGGTGTCGAGGTGAAGTATAAACTTCGTGAGAGTGCCCGGTTATGGGCTTCGTATATACCCAGTGATATGCTGACATCTGTATTTATAGCTATACCAAAAAGACCAGGAGCAATTGATTGTGAAGATTTTCGTACAATTAACCTTATAAACCATATCACTAAGCTTCTACTCAGAATCATAATGAGAAGAACCAAAAAGAAAATAAAAATGGAAATTAGTGAAGAACAGTATGGATTTGTGGAAGGAAAGGGCACACACAATGCAATTTATACATTACGGACACTAATAGAAAGGTCAATAGAGAAACAGAGAGACATATATTTGTGCTTCATAGATTATACTAAGGCATTTGATAAAGTAAAACATGATGAACTGATTAAAATGTTGGAAGATATCAACACTGATGGAAAAGATTTAAGAATAATAAAGAATATTTACTGGAACCAAGTAGCAGCAATTAAAATGGGAAATAAAGAGGGTAGTTACGAACAGATAAAGCTAGGAGTACGACAAGGGTGTGTCTTGTCACCAGATCTTTTCTCCCTGTATAGCGAAGTAATAATGAGAGAGATCAAAGAGATGCCAGGAATACTAGTTGGAGGTTATAATATAAATAATATACGCTATGCAGATGACACAGTATTGGTGGCGGATAATTCAACAGACCTACAACAATTATTAGACGTTGTAGTAACAGAGAGTGCAAGGAAAGGACTCTCCTTGAATATCAAGAAAACAGTAACAATGGTAATATCAAAGAAAATGGTGACACCAAAATGTGACATAGAAATAGAAGGGAAAATCCTTAACCAAGTGGATAATTTTAGATACCTAGGGGCATTTATAACATCAGATGGAAGATGTACAACAGAGATTAGGAGCAGAATAGGGCAGGCAAAAGCCGCATTTCAGAAAATGAAGAGTATCTTATGCAATAAGTCACTATCACTGAATGTAAGAAAGAGAGTGCTGAAATGCTATGTAGAACCAGTTTTGCTGTATGGCAGTGAATCTTGGAATGTAAATGAACAAATTAAGAAGAAATTAGAAGCAACAGAGATGTGGTTCCTGAGACGAATGTTGCGAATTCCTTGGACTGCCAGAGTAACTAACGACGACTGCCTGAAACAGGCTAACGAAACTAGAACATTATATACAACAATAAGACAGAGACAAACAGCTTTCCTCGGTCATGTGATGAGAAGAGAGGCATTGGAGAACATCGTAACAACTGGAAAGATCGAGGGGAAGAGAGGCAGAGGTAGACCAAGAGAAGTGATGCTGGATGGATTGAGACGGTGGCATGGAGGAATATCAGCAGCAGAGTTGATCCAGAAAACCAAAGACCGAGATCTATGGAGAGCCATGAACGCCTACGCCAGCCGGCACGGCACTTGATGATGATGATGATGATGACTATATTTGACCAGTTGTTTATTGTTCGTCAAATAGTGTGTTTATTTCTTGAATGACACTGTGTTGCCTGGATAATGAGAACAGAGACTTTGGAGAACATATTTACGACTGAAATATTAGTGGTAGAGGGGGTAGAGGCAGACTGGGATGCCAGTTTTTATTTCGCTCGCTCGCTTTAAACTCAAGCGCAGTCCATACACATTATCTCTGGTAGTAATGGGCTGAATTCTGCGGGTGGATTAGCTTTCCCTATTAATAGTGTTCCTCGACATCAGGCGAACCCACTCTGACTTCAGAGGCACTTGTAATTTACGTCCCCATGTCAAGGAAGACAGGTCAACATTTTAGTCCAGCTGTCCGGTGTAGGGGTTGAACCGCTGACCTCGGCATCAGCACAACGGATGTTTAAGAACACGCGTTCTTACCCATTCCACCATGCTGACCTGCACTGGGATGCTTGATGGTCTAAGTCAATGGCGTGGAGGTATATCATTAACATAATTGATCCAACACACGAAGCACGGACATCTGTAGAGAAATATAATCGTTTTTCAAGGTGTATGATCATAATAATGACATAATAGTTAATAAGACAACTACTACACACAGCGTAACTGTTATTGTGGTAATGGCGTCCCTCCTGTGCTACGCGTGTTTTTGCGATGTTGATGTTCACTTCATCGACAGTGTGGACTAGTTTGGAGAAGAAACTGCTAGGAAATGTGAAGCGCTCTAAAGACATTAGCCTCTGACAATTCATCTGGTCTCGTTGACAAAACTATAGAATTACAAGCTGACAGTAAAGTTCGTTTGCAACATACTTCCTAGATTTTGAAGATGAAGGACAATGTACACAGCTCAATTTTTCAAAAGCGTACTGGTATTGACAACTTCTACATAGGCAAACAACACTTACACCTAAAAATACAACTATTTCCTGTGCAATCCAGGCTGTGAAGGCTGACAATGCATTAGAGTACGCTTATTTACTTAACATTATGATAATCGATGTACACAATATGCTGCATAATGAATGCAGATAGTTCATCATACTCGTTTATCTCTTAGTCAAAGGTAGCCTCATGTTCTGAGCACGCAAAATAGTGTATGTTTCATTTAAAATGATCTGTTCATAGAGACCAAGGCTGAGGTCACTGGGCAGTCTTATCATCATCCGGAAGGTCAGCAGTATAAAAATACCCCCTTTGCAGATGACTGGAACACTATAGTACTCACATAGATTATGTCTAGAATACTATAGCAGTCCCATATATGTCTAGAAAACTATACTATAGCAGTCACAGATATGTCTAGAAAACTATACTATAGCAGTCACAGATATGTCTAGTACACTATAGCAGTCACAGATATGTCTAGTACACTAAAGCAGTCACAGAAAAAATGGCTAGACCACTATAGATTATATATATATATATATATATATATATATATATATATATATATATATATATATATATATATATATATATATATATATGTATATATGTATATATATATATATATATATATATATATATATATATATATATATATATATATATATATATATACACACATACACACTAGCTGACCCGGCCCGGCTTCGCCCAGTACCTGGTGGGGAGCATCTCATTTAATTCATATAAGTAGTCATATAAGTTCTCGTTCCCGTTACCGACTATCAGTCTGTCTGTCTGTATGTCTGTCTGTCTGTCTGTCTGTCTGTCTGACCCGGCCCGACATCGCCCAGCTCCTGGTGTGGAGCATCTCATTTAATTCATATAAGTAGTCATATAAGCTCCCGTTCCCGACTATCTGTCTGTCTGTCTGTCTGTCTGTCTGTCTGTCTGTCTGTCTGTCCCTCCCTCTCTGTGTGTCTGTCTGTCTGTCTGCCTGCATGTCTGTCTAATCATTTATTGGTTGCAGTTAGAACAACCTAAGATAAACGAAGACCAACCTACAAAAAGCATTAGAAAGAGCACTTGAAAGATCTTTACATCTTCCCCAACAATTAACTTGGGTAAATGGAGCGGCGGCAGCAGCAGCAGCAGAAGAATAAAAAGGAGGAGTAGGAGCTGGGAGGAGGAAGAGGGAGGTGGAGGAGAGAGGAGGAGAGAGGAGGAGGAGGGAGGAAGAGATAGGCGGAGAGAGGAGGAGGAGGGAAGAGGAGGGAAGAGGAGGAGTAGGGAGGAATAGGAGGGAGGAGGAGGGATTAGGAGGAGGAGAGAGGAGGAGTAGGAGGAGGGAGGAGGAGGGAGGAGGAAGGAGGAGGAAGGAGGAGGAAGGAGGAGGAGGGCGGAGGAGGAGGGAGGAGGGGGGAGGAGGAGGGAGGAGATAGGAGAAGGAGGAGGAGGGAGAAGGAGGGAGGAGAAGAACGCAGGAGGAGGAGGGGGAGGAGGAGGAGGGAGGAGGGGAGGAGGAGGGAGGGGAGGAGGGAGGAGGATGGAGATGGAGGAGGAGGGAGGAGGAGGAGGAGAGAGGAGGAGGGAGGAGGCAGAGGGAAAAGGAACGAACGAACGAACGAACGAACGAACAAACTTTATTTTCAAAGGGTTAAGAATTGGGCACGCAGGCCCGTCTAACATTCTGCCCTTCTATCACTCTCTTTCATACATTATTTCATTCACACATCATTCAAGGCTAACAGAGAACAACAACAATATAAAGGATATGCATTATAAAGGCATGGGCAAAATGCGAACATCAAAACTACACGACACAGTAATATTAGATAATGGTCTGACACTTGTTGTTAGCCATGTGGAATATACTGGCCTACCAAAAGGGGACTGGCTGTTATACTAGGGTTTTGTTATTATTATTATTATCTCTATTATTAAGGGGGAAGGTAATCCATATTGAGATAGTGTTCGAATAATTTGCGATTATATGAAAAGGGATTGGTGATGTCTTTGATTTCTTGTGGAAGATTGTTCCACAGCTGAGCTACAGAGTACGTTAAGCTTGTTTTGTATAAGTCAATCCTAGGCTTCGGAATGTGTAATATATTTAAACGTTTACTGTGTCTAGCATTATATTTAAACAATGGCCAAAGGTAATTTGGGGCATTCCGATGCAGGATTTTGTGAATTAATGCATGCTTTATTGAAAAGCAGGCGTTTACGGAGTGGTAGTAACTGAAGGCGTTTATACAGGCTAGGATTGTCAGTTAAATGTTTGCTATAAATTAGACTCATGGCCCGTTTCTGGAGTGAGTAAAGTCGCTTGGTGTGTGAATTAGAACAACCGTCCCAGATCGTAGAGCAGTAGTCAAAGTGTGTCTGTATATGAGAAGTATAGAATACTTTCCTTGTGTCCTCATCAAGGAAGTTTTTAATTTTGGCGAGTTGGTAGACTTTTTTCGCTGTTTGTTTAATGAGCACTTGAACGTGGGAATTAAAGGTTAGGTTTCTATCAATGATTAGGCCTAATGTTTTGTGCTCAATTACACTTTCTACTGGCATGTTATCGATGTGAAGTTGAAGTGTTGTGTGTGAGCTTAGAGTCTGAAGTCTTTGTCTGGTTGTTAATAACATTGATTTTGTTTTAGTGATGTTAATTTGCATACGGTTTGAATAGCTCCACCTAACTACATTATTTAATTCTTGTTGTAAAGACGACTCAAGTAAAATACAGTTTTCAGCGTTTATGTACAATGTACAGTCGTCTGCAAATAGATCGCAAGACGACGAAAGATGCAAAGGTAGATCTTTAATATATATGGCAAATAGTAGAGGGCCAAGAATAGAGCCTTGCGGTACTCCAATATTGAAGGTAGTGGTTTGAGACAGAGATTTATTATGTGATACTACTTGCTTTCTGTTTGATAAAAAAGATGATATTAGAGTGACTACATTAGGGCCAATTTTCATTGTCTCAAGTTTTTTAATTAAAATAAGATGATCTATCATATCAAATGCTTTCTTGAAATCAATAAACACAGTTCCACATAGACTGTTGTTGTTTATATTCTGGTGCCAATTTTCTATCATGTTTGTTAGGGCCGTATGGCAAGAATATTTTGGTCGAAATCCTGATTGGCTGTCAACAATAAGCTTGTTGCGAACTAAATACTGTAATGTTACTTTATGGATGTGTTTTTCTAGTGGCTTAGATAGTGATGATAGTAAAGAAATGGGTCTGTAATTGTTCGGGAGACCATTGTCTAATAAACCAGATTTAAGAAGAGGGTACACTTTGGCGATTTTGAGAGCTGATGGAAAGTGGCCTTTGGTGAGACACTGATTATATACATAGGTTAGTGATATACAGATCACTGGCGCAGCTCAACGGAGAATCCTGTTGCTGATTCCATCTAACCCAGATGAGGTTGTGTTTTTTAGGTTACTGAGGTAAGTGAATACTTCAGTGATTGTCATTAGCGGTATGTCGGAAAGAATATCGCGGGAGCATCTATTCTCGCAAAACGATGACAATAAAGATAAGTTGCAAGGAGAATTAGGTATTGAAGCCTTCATCTGGTTTATGTCAGTTTGAAAAAAATCACTGAATTGGTCGCATGTAATATGATTTGATGGTAAAGAATTGCGGAAGTTATACTTGTTTGTCAAGGTGTTAATTGCCTTCCATATATCCTTACTATTTGTTTTATCCATTACTAAGTTCTTAAAGTAATTTTTCTTTTCCCGTCGTATGGTATATTGAACTTTGTTTCTAAGAGTACGGTATGCACTGAGATCCCGCTTTTTATGTGCTTTATCTCTATCTCTCATAATTTCAAGTATTCCCTGAGTGATCCAAGGTGGCTTGACGCGGTGTTTTACTCGAACTTCCTTGACTGGCACATGTCTATCAAAAACATCAATAAAGGTTTTCATCCAGAATTCCAGAGCATCGTCCGGGTCAGAAAGCTGATAAACATTGTCTAGAGGTGAACTGAGCAAGTCCTGTAAAAATGCGTTTTGGTTGAAATTTTTGTAACTTCTATATTTTACACTTATGTGTTTATGTTTAGGAGTTTTAATTCCTTTTTTAGACCACGTGCAGCATATTGGGTAGTGATCGCTCATTGCACAATTGGGTACGGTGAATTCTATGATGTTGTCTGAGCAAGTTACATAAATGTGATCTATGACTGTTGAAGATGACTTTGTTAGGAGGAGGGAGGAAGAAGAGGTAGAAGGAGGATGGAAAAGGAGGAGGGAGGAGAAGGAGGGGGAGGAGGGAGAGGGAGGATGAGGAGGGAGGAGGAGGATGAGGGAGGAGGAGGGATGTGGAGGGAGGAGGAGGAGGGAGAAGGAGGGAGGAGGTAGAGGGAGGAGGAGGAGGAAGGAGGAGATAGGATGAGGAGCGAGGAGGAGAAGGGAGGAGGAGGGAGTAGGAGATGGAGGAGGGAGGAGGAGAGGGAGGAGGAGGGAGGAAGAGGGAGGATGAGAAGGGAGGAGGAGGGATGAGTGGGAGGACGTAGGAGGAGGAGGGAGGAGGAGGGAGTAGGAGGAGAGAGAAGGAGAAGGGAGGAAGAAGGAAGATGAGTGATTAGGAGGAGGGATGAGGTAGGAGGAGGAAGAGGGAGGAGGAGGGAGGAGGAGGAGGAAGGCGGAGGAGGAAGGAGGAGGAAGAGGGAGGAGGAGGGAGGAGAAGGAGAAAGAGGGAGGAGGAGGATGGAGGAGGGAGAGGGAGGAGGGGGAGGGGAAGAGGAAGAGGGTAGGAGGAGGAGGGGAGGGGAGGAGGAGGGGAGAGGAGGAGGAGGATTATAACGCATATGCCTGTAGATAACTGCAGCGAAAAGGTGGGTCTGTCTATCTATCTGACCCAACGTGGCTTCGCCCAGCTCCTGGCGGGTAGCGTCTCATTAAATTCATACAAAAAAAAAGGAACTTAAAAGAATGTCCTTCCACACACCATCCATTATTTTTAATGAAAAATTGTTTCTAATCACCTACATGACTGTAGATAACTTCTTAAGCATAAAAAGATGAGTTACAATGTTATGCATTATGCATTATTTTTATGAAAACTTTGAAAATGCCTTAAAGATTGTATCATTATTTATTATAACTCATATGCCGGTACATAACTATAGTCAAAGAGTTTATAAATCTTTGAAAACGATGCAACAATATGACTATAAGGTATACAGAAAAGTTATTAAAAGTTATGCTGAAATAACTTTTCTAGAGTTAAGTCCCCTTGCTATATAGAAATTATAATGAAAAATGAAAAATTAAATAATATTAAGTAAGCAGCCGATTTTACACTAAATAAATATCACAGTTGGCAGCGCGGGAATGAGAGGAAGACGTGTAGAAAATTTCATCTCAATTGGATGGACCGTTCGCGAACGCATAAAGGACATACATACATACAGACGGAGATTGTCTTTTATATATAACTAGCTGACACGGCCCGGCTTCGCCCAGACTCTGGTGGGGAGCATCTCATTTAATTCATATAAGTAGTCATATAAGCTCCCGTTCCCGACTGTCTGTCTGTCTGTCTGTCTATCTATCTGTCTGTCTGTCTGTCTGTCTGTCTGACCCGGCCCAGCCCATGGTGGAGAGCATCTCATTTAAATCATATAAGTAGTCATATAAGATCCCGTTCCCGACTATCTGTATGTCTGTCTGTCTTGGGTAAATGGAGGAGGGAGGAGGAAGAGGGAGGTGGAGGAGGGAAGAGGAGGGAGGAGGAGGGAGGAGGAGACAGGAGGAATAGGAGGGAGGAGGAGGGATTAGGAAGAGGAGGGAGGAGTAGGGTGGAGGAGGAGGGGGAGGAGGAGGGAGGAGGAAGAGGGAGAAGGAGGGAGGAGGAGATCGCAGGAGGAGGAGGAGGAGGAGAGGGAGGAGGAGGAGGGAGAGGGAGGAGGAGGGAGGAGGAGGAGAGAGTAGGCGGAGGGAGGAGGCGGAGGGAGCAGGAAGAGGGAGGAAGAGGGAGGAGGAGGAGGGAGGAGAAGGAGGAGGGAGGAGTACAGAGTGGGAGGAGGGAGGAGGCGGAGGGAGGAAGAGGGAGGAGGAAGAGGGAGAAGGAGGAGGGAGGAGAAGGAGGGAAGAGGATGAGAGGGAGGAGGAGGAAGAGGGAGGAGGGGGAATGTGAAGGGAGGAGGAGGGAGGAGGTAGAGGGAGGAGGAGGAGGAGGGAGGAGGATAGAGGAGGAGGAGGGATGAGGAGGAAGAGGGAGGAGGAGGAATGTGAAGGGAGGAGGAGGGAGGAGGTAGAGAGAGGAGGAGGAGGGAGGAGGAGGGATGAGGAGGAGAGGGAGGAGGAGGGGGAGGAGGAGGGAGGAAGAAGGAGGAGGGAGGAAGACGGATGAGGGGGAGGAGGGAGGGGTAGGAGGGGGAGGAGGAGAAGGGAGGAGAAGGGAGGAGGAGGAGGGAGCAGGAGGAAGGAGGAGGGAGGAGAAGGAGGAAGAGGGAGGAGGAGGGAGGAGGAAGAGAGAGGAGGGAGGAGGAAGAGAGAGGAGGGAGGAGGAGGGAGGAAGAGATAGGCGGAGAGAGGAGGAGGGAGGAGGAGGAGTAGGGATGAATAGGAGGGAGGAGAAGGGAGGAGGAGGGATTAAGAGAAAGAGGGGGGAAAGGGGAGAAGGAGGAGGGAGGAGGGAGGAGGAGGAGGAAGAGGGATGAGGAGGGAGGAGGAGGGAGGAGGGAGGATGAGGAGGAGGGAGGAGGAGGAGGGAGGATGGTGAAGGAGGAGGAGGAGGAGGGAGGAGGGTGAAGGAGGAGGAGGAGGGGGAGGAGGAGGAGGGAGGAGGGAGGAGGAGAACGTAGGTGGGGGAGGATGAGAAGGGAGGAGGGAGAGGGAGGAGGAGGGAGGAGGAGGAGAGAGGAGGAGGGAGGAGGTGGAGGGAGAAGGAGGAGGGAGGAAGAGGTAGAAGGAGGAGGGAGAAGGAGGGAGGAGGAGACAGGAGGAATAGGAGGGAGGAGGAGGGATTAGGAAGAGGAGGGAGGAGTAGGGTGGAGGAGGAGGGGGAGGAGGAGGGAGGAGGAAGAGGGAGAAGGAGGGAGGAGGAGAGAGGAGGAGGAGGAGGAGGAGAAGGGAGTAGGAGGAGGGGAGGGAGAGGGAGGAGGAGGGAGGAGGAGGAGAGAGTAGGCGGAGGGAGGAGGCGGAGGGAGCAGGAAGAGGGAGGAAGAGGGAGGAGGAAGAGTGAGAAGGAGGGAGGAGAAGGAGGAGGGAGGAGGAAGGAGGAGTAGAGAGTGGGAGGAGGGAGGAGGCGGAGGGAGGAAGAGGGAGGAGGAAGAGGGAGAAGGGAGAAGGAGGGAGGAGGTAGTAGGATGATTGATTGCCATCCCACCAGGTTAATATGTTATCGCGGACCTCAGAGAGAAGTGTCTATGTAGAAGACCATTTCCTGGACGTACGTATTTTGGGAGGGGGAGGAGGGAGGAGGGAGGAGGAGGAAGAAGAAAAAAAAACTACGACAGTTGGCTGCTCTGGAATGAAAGGAAGACGTGTAGAAAATTTCATCTCAATCGGATGGGCCGTTCGCGAGCGTATAAAGGACATACATACAGACAGACATACATACAGAGATACGCACATCCTAATTTATATATAAGAAGATATATATATAATTTTTTTCTCGCATATCCTTTACAGGACATCGTTGTAAACATCAGCATATTTCAGCTGATTGTTGATTTCTTGGCAATTTTACGCTCAGTAGTTTGCCATTGCTTTAGGAAATTATAGGGCGATGCAATTTTAAAGATATTTAATGGGATACATTTCACTAAGCAGGACAAATCACTGGATTATGTTGGTGATGACGCACAAAGTTGATTGTTATCTGATTTCTGTAATATGATTTACATCTTGTAACCATGTTGCTTGTTTTTGTTTTGTTTCTGTAAACTACAGCTATTCTTTTAATCATTTACTTCCTGTTCAGTCCTGTCACTCGTTAAGACTTGCTGGTGTGCTAGCCAGAGCGCTAAGACGTCTGCCATCCCATTGTATACTTTGGATTAACCGAACAATATTTAAAAACCGAGACCTATAAAACAATAAATACACACAATTAGATAGCACGATTTACGGTCTGGTCAAATTGTTAAACAACTGTATAATGATAGCTGAAATTGTTACTTGCATATTCTTTTTTTTTTTTTTTTTTGCTGTTTGTTGTTTCTTGGCAAGTTTATGTAAAATAGTGTGTCATTGTTTTCTGAACGACCGACCATTGTATGAAAACCAACACAAGTCGGTCTGCTGCCAAATTCCCCGCAGCTGTGTTTCGAACGCGGTATGCGAGATTGTGAATTGCGCCCATGACGCCTTCGCAGTAGAGTCGGCTTACAGATGTAGCTACATAATAATGTATAAAAACAGCAAAGGACTATAGCACTCAGGGAGGGGCTTGGGGCTGACAGATGTATCTTAATGCCTCAGTTGTTGTGTGAATTGTACAGTATGTAGCCAATGAAATATGCCCTGCAATAAATCGTGTAATCTTTTGTTTCTGTCTTCATTGTTCAAATTATAAAACAAATTTCTACCAATAGTTGATATATGGATGATTAAAGCACAGTATAAGGGAAAATTCTTCACCAAGTGGATAGTTTTAAATATCTAGGGACATTAATAACAACAGATTGAAGATGCACAACAGAGATCAAGAGCAGAATAGGGCAAGCAAAGGCTGCATTTAAAAAAGTGAAAAATATCTTATGCAATAAGTCGCTATCATTGAATGTAAGAAAGAGAGTGCTGAGGTGCTATATAGAAGCTGTTTTGCTGTATGGCTGTGAATCTTGGAATATAAATAAACAATTTAGGAAGAGATTGGAAGCAACAGAGATGCGGTTCCTTAGACGAATGTTGCGAATTCCTTGGACTGCCAAAGTAACTAACGACTAATGCCTTAAAGAGGCTGGCGAAACTATAACAATAAATAAATATAAACAATAAATACAACAATAAAGAACAGACAAACAGCTTTTTTTGGTCATGTGATGAGAAGAGAGGCGCTGGAGAACATCGTGACAACTGGAAAGATTGAGGGGAAGAGAGGCAGAGGCAGACCACGAGAAATGATGCTGGATGGACTGCGACGGTGGCATGGAGGAATATCAACGACAGAGTTGATCCAGAAAACCAAGGACAGAGATCTGTGGAGAGTCATGAACGCCTACGCCAATCGGCACGGCACTTGATGATGATGAGAACACAGTAATATCCCTTTAGTGCGCTGTAAGGCTTTTCTGGTATACTGTGAGAAGCACATAATTTTTACATAAACCAGTCGATCGATACCACGCCCGCCTTCTGTACTTCCAATAGTACCCATGTTAGGTTGGGTCAACCTTGGAGACTGGTCAGTTTTAAACAAACATCCAAACCCACTCAGCTACGGCTGGATCACATGACCACTAAGCCAGCAGGCGAGAGTCTAGCCACAACATTACCCGGGCTCACTTGTAGACATGAGGTCAGACATTCTGTAGACTGGCGGTGAAGATGTCCGAGCACCTCCCTGCACTGCTTCAGCTAAGTATAAATCTGTCACACTAACGTCCTTGATTGATTATGTGATGTACTTTTTTCCCAGGACGTCTCTTTTTGTCTTATACTGCATTTTCCCCACAGTTAAAAGATAAGATTGTTGTATGTTTTTCACTGTTTTCTTGATATTGAATATTGGTGATAAAAAATAAAATGGTGACATCAAAATGTGACATAGAAATAGAAGGGAAAATTCTTAACCAAATTGATAATTTTAAATAGCTAGGGACATTAATAACATCAGATGGAAGATGTACAACAGTAGAGGGCAAACAAAAACCGCGTTTAAGAAAATGAAGAGTATCTTGTGCAATAGGTCACTGTCACTGAATGTAAGAAAGAGAGTACTGAAATGCTATGTAGAACCAGTTTTACTGTATGGCAGTGGATCTTGTAAATAAACAAATTAGAAATAAATTAGAAGGAACACAGATGTGGTTCGTGAGACGTCTCATCTCATCATGTCTCATCTCATCATTTTCCTCTTGTACCTTGCGGTGTCGAGGTGAAGTATAAACATCGTGAGAGTGCCCAATTATGGGCTTCATGTATCTATATTCCCATGGACTCTGCTATTCCCTCCGTCCAACGTTTACGTGGTCGGCCTCTTCCTCTGTTTCCATCTGGTCTGTACATCATTGCTTGTTGTGGTATGCTGTTGACTGGTAACCTACTTGCATGGCGAAACTATTTGACATGCTGCTTTCTAATAAAATCTAGTGCTGCTTTAAACCCCACTTTAGTCCTGATTTCTTCATTTCTGATCTTATCTCTTCTTGATACGTTGAGTATTCTTCTCAGGAACCTCATTTCTGATGTTGAGATTTTTCTTTTCTCTTTTTCTGTCATTGTCCAGTTTTGGCATTGGTAGCATAGAGGTGGTAGGAAGATTGTGTTGTAAAGTGCTTTCATAGTAGTTATTGATACATGTTTGTTCTTTAGTATTGGTGCCACTTGTCCAATGAGTTAAATTGCCTTATTGCACCTATTTTCGATCTCGTCTTCTGATCTGCCATTTGATATATTATACTTCCTTGGTACTTGAAACTCTTTACTTGTTTCAAGGGATTTTCGTTTAGGTGAATTGTTGTTGTTTGTTCTTCTTTAGTTAAAGTCATTACCTCTGATTTGCTTGTGCTAATTTTCATGTTATGTTCTCTACACATTTCGTTTAGACTATTCATGTGGTCTTGTAATTCAGCTTCTGATTTTGCTATTAGTGCTTGGTTGTCCGCAAACAGGAGTTCTCTAATGCGCTAATGGTTAGATTTGCAGATGGTTCTTCTTCTGTGTTCTCGTCATGCGGTATTCTTGCTGTCTCTGCTTGGTTGGTTTCTTTACATATGTTGTCTATATATGTTATGAAAAAGAGAGGAGACAGGACACAACCTTGTCGTACTCCAGATCTTATGGTGAAGGGTTCTGAGAGTCCGCCAGTTGCTCTCACTATGCATTCACTGTTGTTGGATAAACTTCTACATAGGTTTGTTAGATGTGTACTCACTCTGTATTGTTTAAGGATATCCCACAGCTTGTTTCTACCTACTCTATCAAATGCCTTTTCTTGGTCGACAAAGGCTATGTAGAGTGTTTCATTGAATTCGATTGATTTTTCTATAAGTTGTCTAAGCGCAAAAATGGCATCTGTGCATTCTTTGTTTTTCCTAAATCCAAGTTGTTTTTCGCTTAGCTGGGGTTCTAAAGTAGTTCGTAATCTTTTATTTTTAAAGAATTTTGCAAAATATTTTCCCAGTATGACTCAACAGTGAAATGCCTTTCTATTTCGCTTTATTCGGTCATGTGATGAGAAGAGAAGCATTGGAGAATATCGTGACAACTGGAAAGACCGAGGGGAAGAGAGGCAGAGATGGATTGAGGTGGTGGTATGGAGGAATGCCATCAGCAGAGTTGATGCAGAACATCAAAGACTGAGATCTGTGGACAGCCATGTACGCCTACGCCAGCGGGCGCGGCATTTGATGATGACGATGATGATGTTCTTTACATGACGTTGCAAACAGCCCCATAATTTGTTGGTCGTTTGTGATTTATTTGGCAATTAATCGTTCAGTAATTTGCCATTGCTTTCTGAAAGACGGAAGCTCATATCATCGAAGTCAACGCAAATAATCTTGATAGCACAATGACTTGCACTTCTGACTGTCGGCCTGCTGATCAAGCGTTCGGATCCCCACTGAGATCGATACCCTGATGTTTTTTTTAATCGACCTGTACTGTGACAGGTTCCGGTATTATTCCTCTTCATACATTAATTCAAAGGTGTATATGTGTCATAACACTCCCCGGGGTGAGGGGACCTGACACCTTATCTTAACTAGGGATGTTCTTAGACTGGGATATAGGTGACTTTAATCTACTGATCCCACCAGCCTCTGGATCCCTATCGCTCCTTCACTCAACCACGGGACGTTACCCTTTCACACTTCGTCCCGAAGGCATGACGCAACTCTGGTATCTATCTATTTAGATAAAAAATATATTGTACAACTGATGCTAGTGAGATAGACTTAGCCTATACTAGGCAATGTATATACTGATAGGCGCAGGAGTAGCACTCGGATGTAGACGTCATCCTTGGAAAGGTCCAGTATAGTACGCCACAGTTCGTCGGTACACAGACCACACCGCGTATCTGTGGCCTCCAGTAAGATTCAGTCTTCACGGGTAGGCGGGATGTTGCTGGTTCCGAAAGGAAAAAAAAAGTTCCCTGGAGCTTCCCGTTCGGGAATACTATAAAGGCTGACTCACAAGTGTCTCTTAGAGCGAAAGTGTCTCTCGAGTGGCCGGGTAGAGAGGTGATAATCTGTCGATCGCTCTCTCTATAGATGTTTACATGACTGTTCATACAGGAGCACATCTCGGTCTCTGTTGGAAAATTCCCTTGCTGTTCTCACACTAATGTCTCTGCATTACTACAGAATCATGGGCCGAAGTGGCCCGGCACAAGTAGTTGGTAGTATCTCGCACCGTCTGGCGGTTGGTCTCTCTAATGTCATCTGACGTTCGACGAAAACAAAACATATGGACTTGCCTTAAGTTGAGGCGGAGTGTATCTAGGTAGGTGGCCATGGTGACCTAACGAGTGGTACTGACGGTGGCAAAGTCTTATCTAGCAGCGTGCTCCGACGTAGCGGTCTCTCTGGAGAAAGCACACCCTTAAGCTTCTTGGCGGTGTCCCCAGGGATACTGACCATGCCACTTGTCTCGGGCCCCAATCACCGGACCCGTCACCAAACGTCAACACCTATCCCATGAAAGTAGATTCTGTGGAGGACAATACTCGGTGAAAGCATCATGTACCAAGTTTACCATAAGCAAGTTAACTTCCACCACATCTCCCCAGCATTACGGACTCTTCACACAAGAGTCTAGCCTCCATCATATGCCGCTCTCACGTGCCTGGGATTAATTGGGCCTAGGACCTCTCAGGCCGCTCTCCGAACAGTGTCGTCTCTCCAGGACTGGAGTACAGCTCGGGCCAAGGCCGTCTGTCTCGCTTCTAGGAGGTGTCGTCCTACCCTGAAAGACTTTTTAATGACATACCGGGATAGTGATTCATTAGTAATATTAGGCAGACTGGCCCTGAAGTAGGGCCGTGGGTGTGCATCCGAACGCCATCCTGGTTCAAGCCAATCTTTATTTAGTACCCTGCCGCAGGTACCATATATCAAAGTCCCTTGTCATCTACATGGCGCATTCTCCATGTAGCAGATATCCATCACCTCGTTCTATCCTCCCTCGTCAAGGACAGGAGCATTTAGAACAGTGTCACTGTTCTTCTTGAACAGCCCTGTTCCTTCGGTCTTCGCCCCCACTTTGTCCTCCTCCCAGGAATCTACTATATATTAAGCTAGCATTCCGTTAAGGCATACTAGTTACAAGACAGACGAGAGGAAAGCAAAGAAGAAAAACCAGTGGTCGCCCCATCATGCGACGATGACCTTCATCTCGAGGCACGACCTTGGAACGACGTCTGATAATTCTAACGATCCGCGCATGCTATTCGTCTCGACCGGCCACGTTGATTGATACCCTACTCAACCTAGTATAGACGACGACCTATTCGACTTCCTGTTTCCCGCCAGGTAAGCCCTTCCACCACGCTGACTCCGACGACGCTCAATTTCAGGAAGCTAGGTCATTTGTGAATTCAAATTAAAGGTTCCCTTGCCCTGACCTCAAGTAACCTAACCTATAGTGGCTGTGAAGAAGCCCCGCATCACTAGGATGCTAAATATCCCTGCATTACCGCACCTTTATTTATGCGCCCAAAAGGTTGACTCAAGGCCCACACAATGTTACCTGTTCACAAGTGACCGACTTTCCCGTACAACGACGATCACAAGGCTGCTTCGCTCGTTCGATTTCGCCGACAGCCGACACAGCGTTAAATAACCTAACTTAACCAACGTTCCTTTGTAATGCCAAACCATAGGCATACTGGTGAAGAGTCGAGTGTCTTTAGCAACTTTAGAGACATTATTCGCCAAAGTAACTTCATTGATGGGATGAAACACAATTACACTAGGCCTCTGGCCGCCGTGAAAAACTGCTCGCAACTGCCAGCTTTGTCAGGCGGGCTCTCTTAACCGACCATGTGCCCACGCCTGCGCAGTCGTTCAAACTGAACGGCGCTCACTGGCGTCCAACATTCTAGTGTTTTTTGGAACATTCAAGTACCGCCAAAACAAAGGGCGGTCATTTCAGGTGTAGCCGGTCGTGTAATCTCGGGATTAATTCCCGTTGACCAGGAGTCCCCAATGCCGACTGATGGCGTTTCTTGACGATATGTTCCTTTCAGCTCATATGCTACATATTCAAGTTTCGCACCCAAGTGCCACAGGAAATATACATGGTCTCATGATTGTTACTTTTGTTATTCTATCTGTTCCAGTCAATAGCGGTTTAATTGCCTTACTTTTTGTTGAACCTTCCTTGTTGTTCGTGAAATTTCCGTTATTATATTGTCATAGTCCGACAGAAATATTAAATATTAAATAAAGAATCAACATTATTACACTCGAGACATTCCCGCACGTGCTTCATCCCCTTCATCAGTAGCCAACGAAGAGTTCCCAAGCTGGTGGTACCAATGGCAACCCGACTGAACGTCCATCTGTATTATCTTTTACGGGTTGAGGTGTCCGACAGCAGAGAGCTTGGAAACTTTGACATTTCAGAGCCATGACAAATACAAACAAAAACATAATTGGAAGGATCGTAACAGAACAACCAGCAAACTTTACAATGCATATACTTTGTAGAGAATGATAGCAACCTTTCAAAAGAGGAACACATAATTGTTAACTTTTCACTACCAAAGGACAATATATCACCAAATGTGATACCCCTTCTCTTAATTGGACAGAAGGGTGATTTATCGCTATAGTATAGTCATCGTGCATTCTTCAAATGCTAATGATCAGTAAAGGGAACTTTACATCATTTGATTGTGTACCATGTGTGGTCAAAATCTACTGTTTTTTTTAATTTTTTTTTTATTTGGCACTGAATCAAATAAACGATAAATTAAACCTGTATTTATTTGTCTCCATTATCCCATTAAGTTCTATCAGTAAGTGTCAAGAGTTCTCTGTTTATCTTACAATTCACACTTTAATCGCGTTACATTAAGTTCTCCTGATATTTACCACCGCTCAGCAAGTCTCAGTGTATGCACACTTTAACCAGAAAATAAATGCTTTAAAGAGTCAGTTCAGAGTTCCGCTGTCTTTACCGCAGGAAAGTATGTTTGTGAGACATTTCATTCCGGCAATTCTTATCCACACACGAGCATGTCACGTGATATTATGTCAATTCTATGCAACGAATTAGTTTACACGTGCGATATTTACCATTCATGTGGGTAACATAGAACGCACGTCCATGGGAATCAATGAGACTACAGTTGGTCTTGTATTTTAGATGCGAAAGGAACATAAATTCGTAGATGATTGCCTGATATAGCGATCATGCGGACACTCGCTCCTTGTTACATTTTGTCTATACATCAGTTGTTGAATTAGACGTCTGTGTATGTCCATACTGATAAACTTAACACACACAACATGGTTGCACAGATTTATGGCACGTGGGTGATTCAGCCCTGAAACGTTATTTTCAGCTGGAATATCCACACATCCATCATTATTTTCATCTGGAACTCTTCAAGCGTTAATTTCTACTGGAATATCCAATTTAAAGCATTTTTTTTTTTACAAATGACTTAATCTATCTGAAATAAGGTTTGGTATCTAATTTTACGACACGCTTCACAAAAACTGCGGCCTGTTAACGCGTGCAAACATTATACATTAGTAATAATGAATGTAAGTGTAAGCAATAACGCCACACTCAATGAAACAGACACCTGTATCATACACACGGACTTTGGCATGTACATCGTATACATTACTGTGTTCATCAGTTTTGTGTCAATCTGTGAATGTTTAGTTGTGATTTTGGTGACAGTATATTCGGAAAACTTACACGGAAACTCAAGTATTTTGGTCGCATCCCTGGCGATCAGTGAATTGTTGTTAGCTATAGGATTTATCGGCAACCAGCTATCGACTGTTCAGCTACGCGTTTCGTATGTAATGAAATCAAAGCTGGTCAAGTGTTTGATATACGGCATCTGCTGTGCAGCAGGGAGTTGCTCAAACATACACATGCTAGTAATTGCGATAGATCGCTATATCCAAATAGCTCATCCATTTTACTACATCAAGAAGATGACGAAGACTCGAACTCATTTCATTCTTCTGGGCTTATGGATAATGTGTGTGATCGTTTTCATGATTCCACCAACAGTCTACTATGGAGATCAGTATCACAGACAGTGTATTTTATTACATCAACCAAAGATATACAATGCAGTGGTAGTATCCACATACTTCTCAAGTCTTTGTGTGGTATTCATTTGTTACTTTAGAATCGCGCAGGTGGCGTTCAGGCACAAGCGGTCAGCCAATTCTCGGAGACTTCGATACAATATATCACAAGCTGATATTGAACAAAGGGATAATGTCAAGGCGGCTTTGAAAAGTGTCAAGTTTTTCGCACTTATGTTCGGCGTTTTGTTTATCTGTACATTTCCATCGTCATTTTCAACGGAGCTTTCGTTTCTTTTCAGCATATCAGAGAATGTCTATCTGGGGTTATTCTCTCTTTTGCCTATCCATACAGCGATTAATTTCCTTATTTACGCTTACATGAACAAGGAATTCTCGATAGCGCTTGTTAAAAACATTGTTGCATTGAAATCCCATTTCTGTAAAGATCGCAGACAGATGTAGCAATGTAACAATGAAATAGTTTACTTTTACTTTCACCCAGTTATAGCGCTTTTGCGCAGAGGCCCTCATTGCATACGGATATCTCTATCAATGTTTCAACCATATCCCATAGATTACACAAGAATAATCTAAGCACAGTGCACGAAATACTGTAGCTCCGGTGGTGATCAAAATGTGTGCATAAAAAATTACATATACCCGAGGTAGACCAAGAAGACGGTGGAGAGATAATACATGTACAGACCTACAAGCACTTGGAATCAACGACTGGCAAGAGAAGGTCCACCAGAGAGACGAATGGAGACGGATTGTATTTGCAGCAAAGAACCTCAATGGCTCGGAAAGCTGAAGAAGAAGAAGAAGAATAGATATTTTTGTAGGTATGTTTTCTAAAGTATAACTTGTCCCTGGACAGTTGCCTTTTCGATCTGCTCTTTTTTATATCCAACATCCGAGAAACTTTGTTGTTCGTGTGTAACGTGCACACTAGTCCTCCAAGTGTGTCGCCCTTACTCGAGAAGTGTAGATCTCCGATCTACTAACCATAACGAGGAGACAGTCTACACTGTGAGACGAACTCTTAATCTGCTTCAAACAGAAACGAACTCTGTAATCTCTGATTTAATCCTCCCATTATTCTGGATAATTTAGACAAATTATATTCTCCCACATATTAAACTAGCCAGTTATTACCGCACATATCAAACCATCCTGTTATCCCCCCTCCCCCATGTGTCAAACCATCTAGTTATTTCGCATATGTTAAACCATCCAGTTTTTCTCACATGTCAAATCATCCAGTCATTTCTCAAATGTCAAATCATCCTTTTATTTCCCCACATTTCAAACCATCCAGTTATTTCTCACATGTCAAGCAAATCTCGCACTGCCGATCTCTTCCCCTGATGCGATAAATCTTCACATTGTAACAACTGTTTCCCCCGTACCCTTGTGTCTCCAAAAAAAATAAATTGACCATAAAATAATGATTCGTACCTGTCACCTACAAATGGCGACAGTGCCTCACTGCAGCAGCGAGTGTACTTCGACGCATAACCAACTAGACACCATAACCAAAGGTGTCATCATTAGCCGGGTCTATCATCCAATTGAACCCATAACTATGGAATACGGACATAATTCTTAGCTAATTATTGAAATAGCACCATAGCTCTCAGAATTGTATATTAAAATAGCATAAGTGTCACTCACTGACTCACTCACTCACACACACACACACACGCACGCACGCACGCACGCACGCACCCACCCACCCACCCACCCACCCACCCACATTGGACCATAATGCTGTGTCCAGTATATTAACGAACAGTTTAAAGAAAAGAAATGATTGGCCAATTCCAATATTGTACACCTTCTGATGTAGGCAACCACATGTGTTTGTGAATTAGCATTTTGCAGTAAGTGTATATTGTTGTTCTTAGTATCCCACGTAGATACTACATCTCTGTGACCACACGTTTCCTCATGCTATATTCAATATCTCTCACATATAGGTGTACAGTTGTCTGTGTGGTATACACATTTCTAACACTGGTTTTCTAATTTCCACATGCTTTGTCTCCATCTAAATCTTTTCTATAGCCCCTTCCCCCATCATATGGGTTAGTTTCATATTCCGTATCTTGTGTTAATATGCTTCATAATCATTTGTTTTGATCTTCTACGAGGTGGACCCAAAACCTGACTGGCAACTCGATAGTTTGTATAATGGGACCTCTAAAGAGCACACAGCCTGGGCTGAATTTAGAGACCATATGTTGCTCATGCAGCATGATACCTCTCTCGGCCTGCCTAGTTTACTCCAGAGGAAAGGTAACACCGATAGGTCTGGAACATGACAAGCTGCAGAAGCTGCCGGATCAGCAAAGCAACGCGCTAACTGTCAGCCTGTCGGACCGTAGACCTGTTACTGACAACGGCTTAAGGCCTGGTCTATCATGCTATGACATTAATTCTTTAGCTTGCATTTCTTTGTATTAAGGTCTGGCGTGTACCCTCCCAATTGCTCTCCTCCACAACAAGCCGTTGACACACATGTTTAGTGTTGGGTTTGGTGAGCGCCGCCCAACATTCGGCGCTAACAGAAAGCATGTAGTACCGTCTACTGTCATACAGTCATCATCAATCAATCAGGCGCCGTCTCCGCAATGAAGGTTGGCTGCAATGGATCTCCAACATTAACTTCTCTTGCCTTGACTGTACATTCTGTCAGGCTGATGTTCGTCCATCTCTGGATGTTATCTACCACTTGTATCGTTGTCTACCTCTTGCTCGCTTGCCTCAACCTTGCCTTCCAGTATGGTTTTTATAAGAGTATCATGTCTTTTAACGTGGCCAAAATATGTCACTTGTCTCTTCTTTCTTTCTTTCATCAACTCTCTCTTCATTCCCAGTTTTCCTTGGACCTCTGCATTTGATTGTTTTTGTTTCTGTGAAATACGACCTATTCGTCTGTATATCCACATCTCCAGGGCTTCTATGCGACTTTCTAGTTGCTTGTTCAATGTCCACGCCATACAGTAGCGTTGATTGTATGTAGCATTTGACAATTCTCAATTTTAATGCGTTATTAATCTCTCTAGATGTTAATACTTATTTCATGCCTTTGAAAGCATTTTTGGCCATTCCTATTCTCTTTTTGATTTCCATTTCACTTCTGCCATCATCTGTTATTATATGAGAGAAACTTGTTACTTGTTCTAGTATCTGCCCGTTTACTGTGATGTTCATTGATGACCTTTCCTTTTCACTGCTAATTATCATAGTTTTTGTTTTTTGGATGTTAATATCTAAGCCACATTCTGCACTGTGCCTGTTTACTTCTTCCACTAGGTCTTGCAACTCTTGCTCACTTTCTGCTAGTAACACGGTATCGTCAGCATATCTAAGATTGTTTATGATTCTTCCATTGGCGCTGAGTCCAGGCATTTCAGCTTGTTTAAAAATTCTTTCTGTGCATAGGTTGAAGAGGCTTGGGGACAGTATACATCCCTGCCGTACTCCTCTTTTTATCTCTATAGGCGACGAATAGTTATTACCGCATCTAATAGGCGCCACTTGTTCCCAGTACAAGTTACTAATAAGTCTGATGTCCTTTCCATCTACTCTCTTGAAGGCACGTAATTAGTCGTTCATGTTGTATTCTATCAAAAGCTTTCTTGTAGTCTATAAAACAAACATATATACTTTTTTGAACTTCTATATATTTTTCAATTAACATCCTCAAACAGATAATTGCTTCTCTGGTGCCGCTGTTTTTGCGGAACCCAAATTGTTCTTTAGCTACTTCCTCATCTATTTTATGTTGAATTCTTTCTTGCATGACCTTGAGGAGTATGTGGCTCATTAAGCTAATAGTTCTGTAAGCCTCACGATCAACAGCTCTTGGCTTCTTCGGTAGTGTGATGAAAATGGATGTTTTCAAGTCCTTGGGGTTGTACCCAGTATTATATATATCATTACATAATTCTGTGATAGTTTCAATGCCAAAACTTGATAAGGATTTTATCATACAGTAGCTCAGTCATATCTAAGACTTGAGAAGAACCCAAAAACCATTGAAATTATTATAGACAGTGGCTGTTATCTGGCTCCATGTGAGTCATGTCTCTTATTCTAATCGAGACTTGTTCTAGTGCGGGGTGTGAGGTACAGAAAGGCCCCGCTATACGTCGCTTCGGTATCCGTCGTTTCGCTATAACGTCGTTGTCACATAGTGGATTAACTTCACTTAACGTCGCTACGTTTCGCCATAATGTCGTTTTGAAGCTGGGACAATTCATGCAGGTGCTGACAAAATCAAAGAGGGTGCTAGAAACGTAACCTCTTTGAGTGCTTCCAAGATCACTCGTATCAGAAGTATGAATTGGAAACCAATAGGTATATTAAACTCCTGCGAGAAAAAAACTTACTAAACAACAACAACGTCTCACATACCTTACAAGGAGATCCACGTATCGCGAAATACAGGTGAAAATCCGAAATCAGAAGCACTCAATAAATATCATCATCATCATCATCAAGTGCCGTGCCGGCTGGCGTAGGCGTTCATGGCTCTCCATAGATCTCGGTCTTTGGTTTTCTGGATCAACTCTGGTGTTGATATTCCTCCATGCCACCGTCTCAATCCATCCAGCATCACTTCTCTTGGTCTACCTCTGCCTCTCTTCCCCTCGATCTTTCCAGTTGTTACGATGTTCTCCAATGCCTCTCTTCTCATCACGTGACCGAAGAAAGATGTTTGTCTCTGTCTTATTGTTGTATATAATGTTCTAGTTTCATTATCCTGTTTCAGGCAGTCGTCGTTAGTTACTCTGGCAGTCCAAGGAATTCGCAACATTCGTCTCAGGAACAACATCTCTGTTGCTTCTAATTTCTTCTTAATTTGTTCATTTACGTTCCAAGATTCACTGCCATACAGCAAAACTGGTTCTACATAGCATTTCAGCACTCTCTTTCTTACATTCAGTGATAGTGACTTATTGCATAAGATACTCTTCATTTTCTGAAAAGCGGCTTTTGCCTGCCCTATTCTACTCCTAATTTCTGTTGTACATCTTCCATCTGATGTTATAAATGCCCCTAGGTATCTAAAATTATCAACTTGGTTAAGGATTTTCCCTTCTATTTCTATGTCACATTTTGGTGTCACCATTTTCTTTGATATTACCATTGTCACTGTTTTCTTGATATTCAAGGAGAGTCTTTTCCTTGCACTCTCTGTTACTACAACGTCTAATAATTGTTGTAGGTCTGTTGAATTATCCGCCACCAATACTGTGTCATCTGCATAGCGTATATTATTTATATTATAACCTCCAACTAGTATTCCTGGCATCTCTTTGATCTCTCTCATTATTACTTCGCTATACAAGGAGAAAAGATCTGGTGACAAGACACACCCTTGTCGTACTCCTAGCTTTATCTGTTCGTAACTACCCTCTTTATTTCCCATTTTAATTGCTGCTACTTGGTTCCAGTAAACATTCTTTATTATTCTTAAATCTTTTCCATCAATGTTGATATCTTCCAACATTTTAAAAAGTTCATCATGTTTTACTTTATCAAATGCCTTAGTATAATCTATGAAGCACAAATATATGTCTCTCTGTTTCTCTATTGACCTTTCTATTAGTGTCCGTAATGTATAAATTGCATTGTTTGTGCCCTTTCCTTCCACAAATCCATACTGTTCTTCACTAATTTCCATTTTTATTTTCTTTTTGATTCTTCTCATGATGATTCTGAGTAGAAACTTAGTGATATGGTTTATAAGTTTTATTGTACGAAAATCTTCACAATCAATTGCTCCTGGTCTTTTTGGTATAGCTATAAATAAAGATTTCAGCATATCACTGGGTAAATATCCACTGCTGTAAATATCATTCAACATTTTGGTTAATATATCTACTCCAAATTCTCCCAATACTTCTAATTCTTCTATTGTGATTTCATTTGGCCCAGCTGTTTTTCCTTTCTTCATACGTTTCATAGCGTCAGCGACGTCTTCTTTCAGAATAGGTGGACCTTCTAAGTTACTATCTTCTGTTAATTCTCCCCTTTCTCCTTCATATAATTCTCTTATATACTCATTCCACCTCTTCATTATAGCATCTTCCTCTAATATTATCTTTCCTGTTTTTGATTTCAAACACCCTGTATTTATTCTTATTTTTCTTCCTGTAAGCTCACTGATTTGTCTGTGCATATTTTTTGTATCTTTAATGGAATTTAATTCAATTTTTTTTCATTGCTCGTTTAACCAACTTTCTTTAGCCTTCCCACATTTATCTTTTATTTCTTTATTTATCTTAGCGTATTCTTGTTTGTCTTTTTTACTCTGTTTTCTTTTGTCCATCAGTTTTAAGATATCTTCATTCATCCATTTTTTCTTAGCTATTTTGCCTCTCTCCGGTAATACTTCTTTGCTAGTTTGATGAATGGAGTCCCTTAACATTTCCCATTGTTCATCTATACTCTGTATTTTAGTTATTGCATTGTACCTATTTTTCACAGTCACTCTGTATTGTTCTTGCATTTCTTTATCTATTTTCAGAACCTCTTTATTAAGTCTCATGTTCTTAACCATTTTTTTCCCTCTCTTTAATCTTACTTTTATTTGTCCACATAGTGGTACATGATCACTATTACAGTCAGCACCAGGCATTGTCTTTACATTAATTAAAGCATTTCTAAATCTTTTATTAATTAGTATGTAGTCAATTTGGTTGCGTATTTTCTTATCAGGGCTTATCCATGTGTACAGTCGTCTTTTATGGTGTTTAAACCATGTGTTTCCAATTATCATCTCATTGATATTTGAGATGATAATTAATATAAATAATAAATATATAAAATGAATAATAAAATAAAATAAAATACACACGAACGCGTACAATACGACACACAGACGTTTCGATTCTCAGAATCTTCGTCAATGACAACCCATAGCTAACAACGAAATACAGCAAACAACGAAAACACACACACACGACCTATCACTGTGCCATGTGGGGCAGAAAAGGTGACTTGGCCAGCTGCGAAGGCGCTCGTTGGCTAGAATTAAAAGTGGGTTGCCAAAAAGGATTTAAGTAGCCAAAAATATGTGAACAGTCTGCTATGAAAATATAGGGATGTGAGGACAGTTAGTTAGGTCTAGATATGGGGGGGGGGGGGGCAGCAAAGTGATAGATAGTGTAAACAATTGGGGAAGATGCCACAGTTATGCCGTAGCGTCCACAACAGTATTGATACCTGCTGGATGGATGCATCCCAGATTGTTGATTAGCTGGCATTCAATTTTAAGTCTCACTGAGATATTGGGGAAGCAGGGTTGTAATGCTGTGACACATGCATCGTCGACTCCAATATGGTTGGAGGAATTGAAATGGTTGGGGACAGGTTTGTCAGCGCCCTGATTGATGTCTCTGAGATGTTCTCTAAAACGATCAGCAAGACGTCTGCCCGTTTCGCCAATGTATTTCATGTCACATCGTTTGCAGATGATAACATAAATCAGATTGCGGGATGTACAAGTGAAAGAATCTTTCAAGGTGAAGGTGTCTCGGGGAAATGCAATCTCTTGTGTCTGAACAACGTATGGGCATGTCAGACAGTTCTTACGATGGCATTCGAATGTGCCCACGGATGAAGTAACCGTGGGGAGGCGACTATGCACAAGGTGGTCTCTGAGGCTCTAATTACGGCGGAAAATTACCCTGGGGCCATTGGAGAATACCTCACGAGTGGTTGGATCGGATTCCAAGATGGACCAGTGTCTCAGGAAAATGTGCTTGATGGCATAGGCATGTGGATGGAAGGTGAGGATAAGCTTGGGTTCATTGTTCGGAGGTCGCGTATGTTTGGAGGGACATTTCCCGCGAGACCTGGGTTATGCGACAGAAAGCTGAGGACAAGACGTCCTCTGGGTAGGACCGTCTGCGGAAAAAAATAGTTTTTCCAATTCATATTGTTATATCCTGCTGCAGCCGCTGCTTTTTCTTTCTATTCCGTATCAGAAGTAGTCTTATGGAGAACATAGAAGCACTATTGGTTGTCTGGATTGAAGACCTGAACCAACGGAATATGCTTTTGAACAAGGTGGTTATCCAAGAGAAAGCAAAGTCTTTCTATGAATATCTAGTTAAGAAAGCGGGTGAATGCAGTACTAGTAGTGCTGATGATAGTTTTGGAGCGAGTCGTGGTTGGTTTGAGAGCTTTAAGAAGCGTTCACACCTGCACAACATTCAGACAACAGGTGAAGCGGAGTGTGCTGATACTGCAGCTGCAGAGCATTTCCCTGCAGAGTTAAAGGCCATGATTGAGGAAGGTGGTTACTGTGCGGCAGACATTGGACATACAAAGAAGAGCCAGAAAAAGAGGCAGGAAAAGGTTACAGTTTCATCCTCAGATGAAGAGGCAGATTTTAATGCCTCTACGTTCCAATACCTCTACCACTCGCCCTCCATCCCACTTCTATTTAATATACATAATAATAATAATTATCAACAATAAATATCAACAACCATCAAAATAAACATTACTGTAGTACACAATACACTGTATTTCATTTAATTCTATGGGAAATAGTGTTTCGCTGTACGTCGTTTAACTTAACGTCGCGTTTTCCAAGAACGTAACCCTGACGTTAACCTTGGCCTTCCAGTACCTACTTTGGCATTCCTAAGCTATACACGGGCTGCCTTGATTGAGTCATATCGATATGTATTTAGGCGCCCATGAAATTGTTGAACTTGCGTTTCTATGACCCTTTTGATAGACAGTATGTTTCCCGTAGCTAATAACAACTGTCACATCATTAATTAATTTTAGTGAGTCATGTAGTAGTGTTTATTGCATTTCTAGCATGCCTTTATAATTCATATCATTTATATTGTTGTTGTTCTCGGTTAGCCTCGAATGATGTGTGGATGAAATAATGTATGAAAGAGAGTGATAGACGGCAGAATGTTAGACAGGCCTGCGTGCCAATTCTTAACCCTTTGAAAATAAAATCTGTTCGTTTGTTCGTTCATCGTTCGTTTGTTCCCTGTCCCACCATATACTGGCTTTTTGTGTGGACTATCATTGGCCTATTTCTTGCTGGTAGGTAGTAATTCTCCTATCATTTCAGTCCACTTTATGTGTTGCCATTAGATGAATGCAATGCTCGGCGTCATACCTATTATTTTTCAGATATTGTCTTTTAAAAACCTTTCACGCCTGGAACACCTCATCAGTCTCTCTGACACATTTCACCCGACCAAGACATGGCCTGTTTCTCCGTCAGGGTGACACGTTGGCGTTGATAGTCAAGTGTTGGGAAAATATTCTGTGTAATGAAATTATTTACAACAGTTTAGTAAAATGATTAATCAAATAGCTATTTAATAACATGATTTATAAAGCAACTGTTTACTAACATGATTAATCAAATAACTGACTAAAAACATGAGTAAACAAATAACTAAGTGTCAGGACTTGGCCAGAAATAGCTGATCTATTGTATAACAGTAGAGGGAACTACCTGCTTTCTGTTAGCGCCGAATGTTGGGCGGTGCTCGCCAAACCCGACACTCCACATTGTGTGAACGGCTTCGGGCGGAGGAGTGCAATTGGGAGGGTACAAGACTTACCCTATTGCGAGGAAATGCAACCTAAAGACTAAATGCCATGCTAGGGCAGACTAGGCCCGAAGCCTTGGTCAGCAACTGGTCTAGGATGAAAGCTCCGATAGGCAGACAGTTAGAGCTTTTCTTTGCTGGTCCGGCAGCTTCTGCAGCTTGTCTTGTTCCAGACTTATTGGTGTTACCTTTCCTCTGGAGTAAGCTAGGCAGACCGAGTGAGGGATTCGTGTGCATTGGCACACATGATCTCATAAACCAGCTTACAAACTATGGCCTGTCAAAACGACAAGGCACCAGTCAATCAAATAACTATTTAATAATATGATTAATGAACTAACTGTTTAAATTAGCTCATGTATGTATCCACAGAATGCGTTATATCTTCGTATTTGTGCAAGTCAATGTTAAATGTTTCTTATTGTTTTCTTTGGTTGTTATTTAAAGCATTTTTTTTTCTCACATAAAATATAACACAAAAGTCCAATTGCATTGTGGTTATTATAGCTTGCAATGTTTGTGTTATTTAGTGTGTGTGCTCTAACGTTTACATTTTTCTCTATATTTATGGGTGCGAATCAGTAA
The DNA here is from genome assembly GCA_963921405.1 of Cepaea hortensis. NCBI lineage: Eukaryota > Metazoa > Mollusca > Gastropoda > Stylommatophora > Helicidae > Cepaea > Cepaea hortensis. The sequence goes on from OY992876.1 coordinate 390,797,844, forward strand.
CTGTAAATTACTTCTCATACTATTTTAATAGCCAGAATTGCTTTAAAATAACATATATGTATATTACGTAGTTTGGAAGAAATAATTGCCATATCCAAAGATTCGTTCACAAAAATGATGATGATCATCATCGTCATCAAGTGCCATGTCAGCTGGAGTAGACATTCGTGGCTCTCCACGGACCTCGGTCTTTGGTGTCCTGGATCAATTTTGTTGATGATATTGAACAATTTTGTTGATGACATGCCACCGTCTCAATCCATCCAGCATCATGTCTCATGGTCTGCCTCTGTCTCTCTTTCCCTCGATCTTTTCAGTTGTCACGGTGTTTTCCAATGCCTCTCTTCACATCACATGACCGAAGAAAGCTGTTTGTCTCTTTCTTATTGTTGTAAATAATGTTCTAGTTTCATTAGACTGTTTCGGGTAATAGTTGTTAGTTACTCTGGCAGTCCAGTGAATTCGCAACATTCGTCTCAAGAACCACATCTCTGTTTCTTCTAATTTCTTCTTAATTTGCTCAATTACATTACAAGATTAAATGCCATACAGCAAATCTGATTCTATATAGCATTTCAGCACTCTCTTTCTTACATTCATTGACAGTGACGTATTGCATAAGATACTCTTCATTTTCTGAAATGTGGCTTTTGCTTTCCTTATTCTGCTCTTAATCTCTGTTGTACATCTTCCATCTGATGTTATAAATGCTTCTATGTATTTAAAATTATCCACTTGGTTAATAATTTTCCCTTCTATCTCTATTTCACATTTGGGTGTCACCATTTTCTTTGATATCACCATTGTTACTGTTTTCTTGAGCGAACGAACGAACGAACAGACTTTATTTTCAAAGGGTAACAAATTGGGCACGCAGGCCCGTCTTACATTCGGCCCTTCCAATCACTCATCTTTCTTTCATCAACAGTGCATAGGAAAAAAAAACATTGTCACATGAATTTTGTAAACATAAACAATGCATATTACTATGTTATGAGACACATCCACGACCCACTCACACATCCCCCATTCACTCCAACTCCCCCACCCAACCACACACACATACAATACATTCCCCCACCCATCCACCACATCCCTACACCTACACATCTCCCCACCCACACACACCTCTCACCCACCACACATCCCATCCACCCACACCCCAAGCACACATACATTCAATAACCCACACATCCCCCACCTACACACATCTCCCAACCAACTCACATATCCTCTACCCGTCCCATTTCCCACCAACAATCACTCACCCAATATCCTCCTCCACCCACACACCTCCAACCACCCAACCAAACACACATTCCTCAGCCACACACACATCTCCCCGTCAACTCACATATTCCGCACCTACCAACACACAAATTCCGCACTCACCCACATAATCTCCCATCTCCACCAGCCCACTCACAGAACCCGAGCCCACACCTACAAACATCCCCTACCATCTCCTAACCTGCACACACTCACCCACCCACATATCCTCTACCCACCCACACATCCTCTACCCACCCATCCCCCAACCAAACATCCCTTAACCACACACCCTTACTCATATACAATCACCCACCCACACATCCTCTACCCAACCACACATCCTCCACCCAACCACACATCTTCCATCCACCCATTCCCCCAGCCACACATCCCTTAACCACACACCCCTACCCATATATACACACATCCCCACCCATCAATACATTCCCCATTCACAAACACACACCTCCCATCCACGCATACACAACCCATACATTCATCCCCTCACACATCCCTAGACACACGTACTTATCCCTCAACCACTAACACCGACACATCCCTTACCCACTCATCAACACATACATCTCCTATCTACCCACCCACACTCACACATCCCAACCACCCAACAAAGCACACATCCCCCACCCTCACACACATCCTTCACCAACCCACAAACCCAACCACACCTTCACCCACCCACACAAACATCATTTATCCACACCCAGCTCCCCTCCCACACAATACCACACCCACACACATCCCAAAGACAAATCCCCCACCCACACAAACATCTTCCACACATCTCCTACCCATCCACACATCCCCCAACTACAATCACCCTCACTACCCACACATACATCCTCCATCCAGCCACACACACCCCCACCCAGCCAGACATATCCCCCACCCACACACACATCTCCAAATCCATCACACACACCCATCACGCACCCCTCCCCCAACCCACACACATCCCCCACACACATTCACCCACACATATCTCACCAACACATACTCCCCACCCATCCACCCAAACATCCCACACCCATACACATCCCTCACCCACACACACATCCCCAAACCCACAACCACCCCCACCTGCACACATCTCCCACCCACCACATATCCCCACACCCACATCTCCCCACCCACACATATACCCCCACCCATCCCATAACCCACCATCAATCATCCACCAACATATCCTCCTCCACCCACTCACCCACAACCACCTAGACAAACACACATCCCCACCCACAAACACATCTCCCCATACACCCATACATCTCGCACGCACCCACACACAAATCCCCCACCCACCCACACACAAATCCCCCACCCACCCACACAAACCCACCCCGCCCACCCACACATCCTGAGCCCACCCACACACATCACGAATCCACCCACACACACATCCCCCGATCCCCCAACCTACTATTATGATCAAACTCCCACACTTTACACACACGTACAGTGACGATTGTCGTGAGCATTGTCGCAAAATTGTAAAGAAAATGCAGAAAAATTGTACATATACATTTCGTAACTTAAAAATTAGTGATGCAATTCAACTCTCTCTCTCTCTCTCTCTCTCTCTCTCTCTCTCTCTCTTTCTCTCTCTCTCTCTCTCTCTCTCTCTCTCTCTCTCTCTCTCTCTCACTCACTCACTCACTCACTAACGCTCTCACTCAAATTACAGTAATGTTATATTATACATGATAAAATCAAGTGTCATACATACAAAATTATAATGTGAAAGATGAAAATACACAAAAAATATGGAATGGCATGTTACAGGACATGCGAGCACTGAATTTTCTCTCTCTCTCTCTCTCTCTCTCTCTCTCTCTCTCTCTCTCTCTCTCTCTCTCTCTCTCTCTCTCTCTCTTACACAGGCAAACACGCATCCCCCCACACACACACACATATCCCTCACACACACACCCATACATACATCCTCACATCTAGACTAATACATGATGCCTCACATGATCACTGAAACTAATAAGAACAAACTCCCACACTTTACACACAATTGAGACACTGACGATTGTCGTGAGAATTCTCGCAATTGCAAGAAGTGGAGAAAAAATTGTACATATACATTATAGTCAATGAGAGATCTTTCTTTGCACTCTCTGTGATTACAATGTCCAAGAATTGTTGTAGGTCTGTTGGATTACCCGCCACCAATACTGTGCCATCTGCATCATCATCATCAAGTGCCGTGCCGACTGGCATAAGCGTTCATGACTCTCCACAGATCTCTGTATTTGGTTTCTGCATCATATATGCCGTTGATATTGCTCCATGCCACCGTCGCTATCCATCCAGCATCATTTCTTGTGGTCTGTCTGTCATCTGCATAGTGTATATTATTTATGTTATAACCCCCGATTAGTATTCCTGACGTCTCTTTGATCTCTCTCATTATTACTTCGCTATATAGGGAGATACGATCCGTTGACAAGACAAACCCATAGCTTTATCTGTTCGTAACTGCCCACTTTATTTCTCATATTAATTGCTGCTACTTTATTCCAGTAAATATTCTTTATTATTCTTAAATCTTTCTCATCAATGTTGATATCTTCCAACATTTTATTAAGTTCATCATGTTTTACTTTATCAAATGCCTTAGTATAATCTATGAAGCACAAATATATGTCTTTCTGTGTCTCTGTTGAGCTTAGTTTAGTTTAGTCGACGGATCAACATCACGGCACACGAGTTTAACCCATAAGTGGTACATTTTACTCCTAACTCAAGCCTGAGTCCGGAGAATCTCAGCTCAGTGCACGAACCCCGTAGCACTGGCGAGGATCCTAAAGAGAACGCAGCGGCTGCAGCAGGATATAATAATATGAACTGGAAACAATTAGATATATTTTGCTCCTGCGAAAAGAAGAGACTTACTAAACACAGACACAATGCACATTTACTTACCTTACACGTTAAGAAAATCCATCCTACATCGGTGAACAACCACGTGTGACTTATCCAAAAAATCAGAAGTATTAAATAAATATATAAAATGAAATAATATAATAACAAATAAGTACAAAAGGACAACACAGAACGGCACACTCTTCGATTCTAAGAATCTTTGCCAAGGACAGGACAACACAAGTAGATGAACAACGAAAAACAAGAACAACAAAATAACGCGACTACTCGCAAATATGGCAGTTGTGCCGGTTGAGAAGGCAATCTGTGGCTACAGAGTTTAAGTATAGTAAGGTTGCCAGCGGGAAAAATAATATTGCGAACAGTCCGATATGAATATAGACAGTTGGGTATGAGTGTATAGGGGGAGGACAGCATAGTTATACACAAAACAGTGGGATATGTATAGGCGGAGGTGAGAGAACAGTTAGATATGAATGTATAGAGGGAAGGTGGCACTGTTATACAGTAGCGTCCACAACGGTATTGATACCTGCTGGATGGACGCATCCCAGGGGGCTGACAAACCTGTCCCCAACCACTGTAATTCTTCCAACCATAATGGGGTCGACGATGTATGTGTCACTGCATTGAAACCTTGCTTCTCCAACAGTTCCATCAGGCTAAAAATCGAAAGCCAATTAATAAGCTCTCTGGTATGTAAATGTGTATTGTGTCTTTTTTTTATTAAGTCTCTTCTTTTCGCAGGAGCAAAATATACCTAATTGTTTCCAGTTCGAGGATCCTAAAATACTTTGGGTAGATTTTTAACTCACAATTTTGCCCGGGCAGCTTTGTTAGGCTGTTCTTTTTCGATTTCCAACTGCCAGAAGATCTCTATATATAGGTCTCTATTGATTTTTCTATTAGTGTCCGTAATGTATATATTGCATTATTTGTACCTTTTCCTTCCAAAAATCCATTCTCCATCCATCATGTATCTTGCCGATAAGCGTGGGCGGTCATGTTTTGTCATCTCACTCGATCACCAGAGTCGTGGATCAGCTATGTGTTTCTGTCTCGACCATGCCACGTGTCCAATCCATCCAGGTATTTACTTCTCGGTCTTCCCCTTGGTCTCTTCCCTTCGATCTTGCCAGTTGTCACAAAGTTCTCCAATTGATTTCTTCTCATAACATGCCCAAAAACTTTTGATTGTCTACGTCTAATGTCTTTAATCTCTAATCTTACGATTTGCATATGTTTCTTCAAGAACTTGTTCATTGGTTTCTGTCTCATTTCTTCATTCTGTCTGTTCATTGTATTCTTTGCATTTTCCTCAGAAACCACATTTTCACAGCCATCAGATGTTTTTCAGCTTGTCTGCTCATTGTCCAAGCTTCACATCCACACAAAAGTACATGTTTTATGTAGCTCTTCAACACTCTTTTTCTCGTTTCAATTTATATCTTTTTATTGATCAGTATGTTTTTCATCTTGCAAAAGGTCACCTTCGCAATGGCAATTCTTGTTCTAATTTCTTCAAGGCATCTCCCATCAGATGTTATGACTGTTCTGTGATAACTGTAGCGATTCACTTGTTGAAGAATATGCCCATTTATTTGTATATTATATTCTGGTATTTCCTTCTTCCCAGTGACAACCATAATCTGTGTCTTCTTACAATTTAATTCAACCCTAAGTCTTCACTGTGCGCAGCAATCGCATCTACTAAATGTTTCTGTTTTAATGCTGTCTGAACCGGGGGTCTTGCCAGATTTCATATGGTTAAGAGCATTCTGTACCTCCATCTTCAAAACTGATGGTCCTTCATTATTATTTTAATTATTACACTGTTCTTCTCTGTTATTATCATGAAGGTTTTTCACATAATCTGACCATACATGTAAAATCTGATCTTTTTCTATCATGATTTTTCCATCATTTGCCTTTAGGCTGCCTGCTGATGAATGTGTTCTTTGATTAGAAAACTCCTGAATTCTTGTGTGCATTAGTTTGCTATTTTTACTGTTGTGTTGTTTTTCAATTTCTTTGCAGTTTTTCTCGAGCCATACTTTTTTTTGGATCCTTACATAATATTCTGACTTTTCTGTGAAGTTTTTCTCATATGGCAGGATTATTTTTGTTCTGTCTTCTTGTTTCCATTAGTTGTAAAGTTTCTGCAGTTATTCATGTTTTTTTTTAACCCAATTTCTTTAATTTTCGAATAGTTTTTTCTACAGGTAAACTGATTGAATTCTTCAACATTTCACATTGATCATCCACATCTTGAAATAGAATCTTTAGATCAGACAATATATCATATTTGTTCTTTACTTCTATGTTAAAACTGTCTTGCATTTCTTTGTCTGTTTTCAATTTGCACAAATCATGTTTGGGTTTTCCTTTTATATACTTGAATTTCTTTAACTGTACCCTCAATGTGCCTGTAATTAATATGTGATCACTGTGACAGTCTGTATTTGGGACTGTTTTTACGACTTTTAACGCATTTCGAAACCTTCTGCTAATCAGTATGTAAACTATCTGGCTTTTATTTCTGCTGTCTGGACTCCTCCATGTCCATAATCTTCTAGGATGCTGTTTAAACCAGGTGTTTCCTTCAAAAATTTCTTGTTCTTTTGCCCATTCTACAAGTCTGTATCCTCTTTCGTTTCGCTCTCCCAAACCATGGTCGCCTACGCTGCATCCATCGCCTTCATGTCCTAATTTTGCGTTGAAATCACTCATTATAATACCTATTTCTGATTTTTGACAGTTCTTCAAAGCAGACTCCATGTCATTATAAAATCCCTCTACACTTTCTTCACTAGAACAAATACTTGAATGACATTTATTTTAAACGGTCTTTTGTTTAATGTTAATAATAGAAGTCTGACACGGCATACTGTTCTTCACTAATTTCCACTTTTATTTTCTTTCTGGTTCTTCTCATTATAATTCTGAGTAGAAGCTTAGTGATATGGTTTATGAGGTTAATTGTACGAAAATCTTCGCATTAAATTGCTCCTGGTCTTTTTGGTACAGCTATAAATACAGATGTCAGCACTTCGCTGGATAAATATCCACTGCCGTAAAAATCATTCAACCTTTTGGTTAATATATCTACTCCATTTTCTCCCAATACTTATAATTCTTCTATTGTGATTTCATCTGGCCCAGCTGTTTTTCCTATATGTTTGACAGCGTCAGAGACTTCTTCTTTTAGAATAGGTGAAGCTTCTAAGTTTCTTTCTTCTGTTAATTCTTCCGTTTCTCCATCATATAATTCTCTTATATACTAATTCCACCTCTTCATTATAGCACCTTCCTTCAATAATATCTTTCCTGTTTTTGATTTGAAACACCCTGTATTTATTCTTGCTTTTCTTCCCGTGAGCTCACTGATTTGTCTGTGCATATTTTTTGTAAAAAAAATAAATGACCAATAATGTGAAAAACAAAACTATGGAAAGTACAAAGAGCTTAATGAAACATTATGTGCGCGTTTGTCTACGGCACGGGTGCAAATGCTGGACAAAAAGTCGTAATCAATCGAAAAAAAGACCAAGAAATGGTTTTAGGAAATACATGGTTTAAACAGCACCCTAGAAGATTATGGACATGGAAGAGTCCAGACAGCAAGTTTAAAAACCAGATAGATTACATCCTGATTAGCAGAAGATTTCGAAATGCGCTAACAGTCATAAAAGCAGTTCCCAAAGCAGACTGTTACAGTGATCACAAATTAATTACAAGCACACTTAGCGTAAAGTTAAAGAAAGTCACGTATACAACCGGAAATACTAAATATGATTTGTGCAATTGAAAAGTCACAAAGACATACGAGATAATTTTAACGTAGAAGTAAAGAACACATTTGATTTATTGTCTGATCTAGAGATCCTATTTCACGATGTGGATGATCAATGGGAAATGTAGAAGAATATAATCAGTTTAGCTGCAGAAAAGACAACTCCAAAATTAAAGGAAGTGGGTCGTCAGACATGGATAACCGAAGAAATTTTACAGCTAATGGAAACAAAAAGACAGAACAAAAATAATCCTGCCAAATATAAAGAAATTCACAGAAAAGTCAGAACATTATGTAAGGAGGGAAAAGAAGCATGGCTCGAGAAAAATTGCATAGAAATTGAAAAACAACATAACAGTGAAAATACCAAACTAATTCACAAAAGAATTCATGAGCTTACTAATCAAAGAACACATACATCAGCAGGCTGCCTAAAGACAAAAGATGGAAACATCATAATAGAAAAAGATCAGATGTTACATGTATGGTCAGATTATGTGAAAAACCTTGATGATGATAACAGAGAAGAACAGTATGATATTCAAAATAATAATGAAGAACCTAAATTTTTAAGATGGAGGTTCAGAATGCTCTTAGCCTTATAAACAATGGCAAGATCCCCGATTCAGACAGCATCACAACAGAAAAGATTAATACTTTAGAAGAATATGGAATAGATAAAGTTACCAGACTCCTGAATACAATATATGATACTGGAGATATCTTCTTCTTCTCTTCTTCAGCTTTCCGAGCCATTGAGGTTCTTTGCTGCAAATACAATCGGTCTCCATTCGTCTCTCTGGTGGACCTTCTCTTGCCAGTTGATGATTCCAAGTGCTTGTAGGTCTGTACATGTATTATCTCTCCACCGTCTTCTTGGTCTACCTCGGGGTCTACGGTCATTTATTTTCTGAGTGTAAGCGAGTTTTGTTTCTCTATTATCTTCCATTCTTTCTATATCCCCCAGCCATTGTAGTCTATTAGCCTTCATGATACCAGTGATTAGCGGGGACTTAAACAGATCATAAATGTCTTTGTTACTTCTTCTTTTCCACTCTCCACTTTGTGTATCCCTAATGGGTCCAAAGATGCGTCTTAAAATTTTGTTCTCAAAGGTTTGTAACAAGGCTTCGTCTCCTTTCGTTGTACTCCAGGTTTCAGAGCCATACAGCACAACTGGTCTGATCAGTGTTTTGTATATTGTGATTTTGGTGTTACGAGATAGCGCCTTTGATTTTAGTAGATGTTGTAGTGCATGGTATATCTTATTCCCAGAGTTGATTCTAGTTTGTATTTCTTCCCTTATTATGTTGGAGCAGTTGAAGATTGTACCCAGGTATTTGTATGTTTCCGTTCTTTTAATGGTCATATTATCTATTTGTATGTGGCCAGAGTTTTTAGCCATTCCGTCTCTTGAAATTACCATACATTCTGTCTTATCTTGGTTGATAACCAGCCCCATCTGTTGGGCTTTTTCCTTTAAGTGAGTCAATATTTCCAATGTCTTTTGTTCACTTTGCCCTATAATATCTATATCATCTGCATAACCAAGCAACTTGGATGTTCCTCCAATATCACATTCCTCCTTTATCTTCCTTACAACTTTCTCTAGAGCCAGATTGAAGAGTAGCGGCGATAGTGCATCACCCTGTTTCAAGCCAGATGTTATTTGGAAGGGGTCTGATTTCCTGCCTTTATATGTTACTATATTATAAGTATCTTCCATGCATAGTCTGGTCATGTTGATTAACTTCCTTGGTATTCCAAATTCCTGCATAGCATTCCATAGACTATTCCTATGGACACTATCATAAGCCTTTTTAAAATCCACAAAAATGTTATGGAGATCTCTTTTATATTCCCAATGTTTCTCGGCTATTTGTCGTAAGATAAATATCTGATCTATTGTTAATCTGTTTTGTCTAAAACCCGCCTGGTAGTCACCTAATATGTCTTCTGAATATGGTTTTAGTCTATTTAGTAATACTGCGGATAGTATCTTATAGCTTGTGGACAGTAGTGATATTCCTCTATAATTTCCACATTGGAACTTGTCTCCTTTCTTAAAGAATCCGGTCTATTGATCCACTGGCGCCCTACGTGTGTCAGACCTTCCAAGCTAGGACACGGTATTCAGATGAGTACATTCAATTTTAATTAGTTTATTAGTTTAATATTGTCATAGTGTGTTTCATGTAGTTTTGTGTTGGTTTGTATTTGTTTGTCCTGTGCTGACGAAGGCTTTGGCCGCAACGTCCAATTTGTCTCTTGTAGTCGTGTTTCAGTAAAGCTCACAATCTACTTCTCGTTTATTTGGGTGATTCATTCATTGCCTTCTTAAAGATAGGTATCAATAATGACTCTTTCCAGTCATGGGGTAATTCTTCTGTCCTCCAGATTTTTATTATTAGTTCGTATAGCTTTAGATGTAATGCATGGCCACCTGCCTTTATAAATTCAGCAGCAATTCCATCAGTCCCAGTTGCCTTATTGTTTTTAAGTCGTGTGATTACATATAGGATTTCTTCAAATGTAGGTTCTTCAATTTGTGGTTCGCATGTTAGAACCTCTTCCTGTGGGAAAATGTTACTTGGAGCTTCACAATTTAGTAATTCAATAAAATATTCTTTCCATGTGTTGCACATTTCCTCATTGATATTTATCATATTCCCATTTTTGTCTTTTAAACCATATATGTTTTGTTGGTGCCCTCTTTGTAGTCTGGTACTGCTAATCTGCAGTCCTTTGGCTTCTGCCAGGTTGATGACTCTCCATCCATTATCATTTGAAGTTGTATGTAGGCTTTCCATACCGGCCACTTTTTTATTAGTTTGCTCTCTACCTATTTTTGCATTGAAGTCTCCCAGCACAATCAGGATGTCCTGTTTGGGGGTTTCTTCTATGACATCTCCCAGATCATTATAAAAGTCTTCTTTAATATCATCTTCTTTCTCTTCAGTATGTGCATGTACATTAATCATCGTTATATTTTTCCATTTACCTTTTATTCGTAATTTACTAATCCTAAGTTTAAAACGTTCCCCCATAACTCTTTTTTGATGACAAATCCTGTTCCTAATTCATGTTTATTTTGGGTGTTTCCTCCATATATTATAATCATTCCATTTTGCTCTAAAGTACCCTCTCCTGGCACCCTAATTTCTTGAATTGCTGTTATATCCATTTGATATTCAACCAGCTCCCGGGTTAGTTCTTCGGCCGCTCCAGCTCGATATAGTGTCCGTACATTCCATGTTCCAAATCTCAAAAGTCCTTTAACGTTCCAAGGTCGTTGTCCAGATAAGTCAGTCCGATATCGAGGCTCATGTATTTGTTTCGTAACAAAGAAAGTTTTTTTTACAAAGGTGGGGATGTTAACCCCACGCTTCAACCCCCAACCTGGAGGACCAGGGTGTTTCTCTTTGTCTGTTCTCTACCCTTTGACCTGTCCGGCTTGGGAGACCCTGCTGGTAGCTACGCTACCGCCGGCATAGCTCTCAGGGTCATTGAGAAACTCAAGCTCCCCCACCACGACAAGGTGGAAACACCATCGGGGGAGATACTGGAGATATACCTCATGAATTATGTAATTCTGTATTTATTGAAATCCCAAAGAAAACATAAGCCTTGGAATGTAATTAACATCGAACAAATAGTATAATGAGTCACATCACAATATTTTGCTAAGAATTATCATGCAAAGAGTTGGGAAGAAAATACAACCTGAAATAGGAGAGGAGCAATGTGGGTGTGTAGAAGGCAAGGGTACAGTAAATGCTGTGTATATACTGAGAACAGTAATTGAACGTTCCATAGAAGTAATCAAAGATCTACACCTTTGCTTTATTGACTACACAAAGGCTTTCGATAAAGTGAGACATTTCGACATGATAAGGATGTTTGAAGATCTACAAATTCATGGAAAAGACCTTAGACTTGTAAATAACGTATATTGGAAACAACGAGGAGCCATAAGAATTGATACTGAAGTAGGTCAATATCAGCCTATTAAGAGATGTGTAATGTCTCCAGATCTTGTTTCCCTGTACAGTGAAAATATTTTCAGAAATATTGAATATATGGAAGGAATCAACAATCGGTCCTTGGTTGACCGATGAGATTGTTGGATTTAGAATGAAATGTACATATCCCGAGTGAGAAATATTTAGAGGAACCACAAAAGACTACATTTACCAGCCAGGAGGGACATGATGCTAGCCATGTAGCTTTAAACAACTTGTCGGCACTCCAGCAATGATCAATATCACTCCAGCAATGATCAATATCACTCCAGCAATGATCAATATCACTCCAGCAATGATCAATATCACTCCAGCAATGATCAATATCACTCCAGCAATGATCAATATCACTCCAGCAATGATCAATATCACTCCAGCAATGATCAATATCACTCCAGCAATGATCAATATCACTCCAGCAATAATCAATATCACTCCAGCAATGATCAATATCACGGACGCCGCGTTCACCCCCCCCCCCCCACCCTCCAATACATTTTCTGGTACCCATGTGTGACACGGTAGAGATGGGTGCCAATTTGTTAAATCCCATGACTACCGGGCCGGCAGGTTAACGTGCTAGGCACTGCGCTAAGGCAGCCATTGATATCATACGCTAGCAATCACACGGAATTAGAGATTCTGCATCAACGCAAGCTACCAGTTCTCGAAAATGGCTTAATCAGTTTAAAACAAACAGTTGTTTGCACGATTGTTACAGGACGTCTCGTCACATCAACCCAATCATTATGATTTGCCTGTGCGTGGTTTACTGGGCAATATTACGTTCAGCAGTTTGTAATTGCTATCTAAACGACCGACACTTATACCATTGTTAAAAATCAAGGCAAGGCAGTCTGCTTCCAAATCGTCTGCTGTTGACTTCAAACTCAGTATGAGAGATTGTGATAGGCTTCCGTTATCCCGTTGCCACAGACGCCGGTGTTTCAAGAATTAGCCTGTGAAAAGTAATCCAAAGCCTTCATTTTCCTTTTTAGTGATTGCGAAATGAATGTGAACATAATACGATATAAAATTGCTTCACATCATGGCGGTAGACGTGAATATATTTATTTATGGCGTAGTTGACATCAGTGATTGGTTACATGTGTTACTGCTATTATAGAAGACAGTCGGTTAGGGATTCACAAGGTTTCATTTAATGATATAACAAAATTAAACTCCGAGCATTAAGTCAGACCAACAATGGAAACATAAGCTATAGACATGCGTGTGATCATTACACGGGTTTAAAGTCACAGTTAATTGTTAAAAATCTGTTAAAATATCTGAGTACAATATTTCAATTGCCATGTAAATCACACACCGTAATAGTGTTTAAATAACTTCATACCTGTGTTTGCAAGACACTCAATATATTCTGCGCATTTAATCGTAATTGCCGACATTATTTAGTAAACTATCGAGAAGATGTGGATAAATACATTAGGTTTAACATTTTAAACTGTGTGTGGTCCCAGTATTTAAACATCTTTAATCTATGTGACAAACGAAGGACATGGCAAGCTTAATGGTGTGCATGCGGTCACAATGACATACATAAATATAGTGAGGCTTTAGGAGAATCATGTTTCACTTGTTCAGACTAACAGTTTCTATCACACAAACGTAGCCGTGAAAGACTCCATAATGGAAATAGAATGTAGTACCTCTCATTCTCTCACACAAACGCACCCTTGACAGAACTTGAACGCCGAAACAAGAGACTCTCTCTAATTTCCTCACACAAATGAAACGGCGAGAGAACACGGGTATAGGATCAGAGCTTTCAGAAACGGTGGCAGATGTAGCTGTTTTACTGTGACTGCAAGCGCCATTATCAAATGTTACATGTGTGAAGTCACAATAAGAGTATTTGTCAACACTTACCAGTCGACATGTCGAATAATACAGACACTGAAATTATAACGGAATATTTTGGAAGCTACTTGCTAGTAGTGTATACTTCCATGATAGTCAGCTGTGTCTTATTATGTGAATGTATTATTGTGGTTGTCATAATATGGCGGACAGAAAGGCTACACAAAAATGCGAACTTACTTGTTGCATCTCTTGCAGTCAGTGATATGTTATTAGCTGGAGCATTTGTCTTATTTCAGTCGGCAATCTTATTCGGATTCTCAAAAGCAATGTGGTCACAAATAGACGTTTCTATTATCATCGGTACCTTCTTTGGAGTCACCAACCAGTCAATAATGCATATGGCGGCAATCGCTATAGATCGGCATATACAAATAGTTCATCCGTTTTACTACATGAGATACATCACAAAACGTTACACGTGGATATGCATAACCAGTCTATGGATTATAGGACTGGCTTTTGTAATCGCCATAAAAGTCTTTTATACTGATTTTCATAAAGAAACTTGCTTTATATTCAATCGATATGCATATCTTATCTTTACAATATGGTTTTTCATCCTTGTCTCTAGTATAGTTATATGTGTTTGTTATTTTAAAATTGCTTATTTGGCATTCCAACACAAGAAGGCCGCCAATGCTAGGAGATTACAATCTACAGAATCTCCGACAGACATTCATATGAGCCACAATCGCAGTGCGGCTTTTAAAAGTGTCAAATTCTTCGCCGCTATGTTTGGTGGTTTTTCTGTGGGCACTTTCCCGCCCATATTTATAACGTTGATTCGGTGTTTCCACAGTGTCCCAGGCTACATTTACACGTTGTTCTTCATGCTTTTATCAGTGAATTCTTTGGTTAGTTACTTGATTTACGCAACAACGTACAATGAATTTTCTTTAGCTTTAAAGAAGACACTAAGAGACATAAAATCCCATTGTTGTAGAAGAAACAACCTGTTCTAGGTCTTGATTTCATGAGCAAAGAAAACTAAATAAAGATATGACTTTGAAAAGGCTGATACACCTCCAAACTATCGAGCAGAATTTGAGCAAGAAGGTAACCAAGTATTATGAACAAGAGTGTTATCTTTGTTATCAGAAAAGTACAGATGGATACATAGACAATTTACTACCACTACCATCACCTGCAGGTACAGCTCCCTATTCTTTATCTCAAGAAGCCACAAACGTGACAATAAACACAAGTACGGGCAATGATAGACGTCGACGTTGCTGGAGGGATTAGAGCTCTCTAGCTCTCAAACTTCTGGCACGCTGATGAGGGGTAGCAGGATCGTTTCCTACAACGTTGACTTCTCGTTCACAAAATAATGGCGCGCTACAGAAGGTAAAATTGTGTGGAGTCTGTCGCACCGTCCTGCAAAGGAATTGCAATATTTTACATATAGGCTGCGTTTGTATTGTAAAGAAGGTAGACTCAATGAGTTTCCAAGATTGGAAGTATCTTTAGGCCTTTTGAAGAATCTTTTACACGAAACATTCGTTCGACAGAAAAAAAAAAACTGTGCGGAAATACAAATATGTTTGTTGATATACAATGATAAGTTATGTGTACAATTATTCATCTTGTTTCAATAGCTAAACATATCCAGTTCACATCCAATATGGCGGAGTAAGCAGTGTTCACTGTATTCTTAGGAATATATATGTGTTTCGTGTTTGTTTTCTAGCATCAAAGTGTTCAAATACGGGTGAACGTACGTCAGGTAAAACAAGCACCTAGGGAATATATTTATTTAATATCTGTTGGTGAAGAATTGTATGAAATTGAAGGAAAAGCATAACTCTTTCAGCGCTATTAACAAAAACAGCAAACAAGCGAACAACAACCAAAGTACGATACATGAAATATGACAAGAAATCACAAATAGCCAAACATGTTTGGGTTTACTGCAACGTTCTGCAACGGATATGCAACTAACGAAACATACAGGAGATATTTGGCCGAGGGCAAGCACCTAAATTATATTAGTAAGCTGAGTTCAACAGGCACTCTATCACATATGAAGATAATTATAGCCTAAACGAAAGTCATGTAGGTTATTAGATCTTTCAGTCCACTCAATGTACCGACAATTATACACCTCTGAAGGAAAGATGTAGAATCACAGCGGAATGGTAGAATATCACCCGTTCCCCTCCTCCCCCCCCCCCCCAAAAAAAAAAAAAAAAAAACAAAAAAAAAACATCAGATGTCTAAAAGCAAGTGCACTTTTATATCAGCTTAAATCGATACTGAAACAGCAAAATATTCTTATGTCCATATGACGACAGATAATAACTAACATATTCATACCAATCCTGTGCTACCAATGCCAAACATGGCCCTATTCAAACCACACTTACGCAAAATCAATACCAGCGGGATGTGATGCCTAAGAATAGCTGCCAGTTTAGCCATCCGATAGCGAGTAAGACAAGGCGTCATCAAACTGACAGTGGGATCAACACCTTGTGTCATTACAAAGCAAACCCAAAAACTATCATCACTAGTGCTACATCAAATAAGGTCTGATACGATAGACAGAGCACACCCAAGAAGAAAATAGAATGACAACATACAAATCAACAGAATGACACTATCCAGTATCCACCGAGCGCTGGAGCGTACGTTAATCCTCTCCCAAGATTTTTGACGGCTCAAGTGGAAGAACATGCTGATGATAGCTTCTGTTAATTCTTTTTTCCGTTTTAATTTCACATTTAGACTTTAGGCATATTCGTGTACCTGAGTGCCAACGAAACAATATACATTGGCACCTTGCCGTCTTGACAGACGATAGTTTGTGCTTTACAAAGGCATAATAACTTTTACCTATGGCGGTAGCGAATGTGACTGATAAGGCCAATTTGCGCTGTAAATGTCCGTTCACAGTGGGTGCATGTGAACACATGGTCATTTCCACCATCATGCGCCATCTTACGTCTCATACGCTCGGTGTGTGACTTATCTGCAATAGTTTTCTCCTTTGTCTTTATTCCATTTCTGATGTTTGCCCTCCATGCAACACGTTCAGCGGCGACTTGCTCCCAATGTGCATTATCAATGCCTGTATCAATCATGTCCCGCTTACACACATCTTTGTATCGTAGTAGAGGCCGACCCTGAGATCTCTTACCCATCTGTAATTCACCAAAAAAAAGATGTCCTTTGGTATTCTACCATCATCCATCCTCCTAAGATGTCCTATCCATCTAAGTCTACGAAGACTTAGCATGGAATAAACCGTCACACAACCTGATCTTTCCAGTACTTTAGTATTTGTGATTTTGTCTTGCCACATAATACCAAGAATTCTTCGCAGACACCGCATATGATAGCTGTTTAAACGTTTCTCTTGGTGTGAGTAAGTTGAACAGGTTTCACTGCCATAAAGAAGAGTACTAAGGACACAGGCTTGATAGACACGGACTTTTGTTTTGGCAGTAAGCTACCTGTTCTCCCACACTCTTTTTCTTAACCTGTTCATTGTTGTTGCTGCCTTACCAATCCGGATGTTGATTTCCTGATCTAGGGATAATTTGCTTTTTATCATAGATCCTAGATATGTAAAATGGTCTACCATCTCTAGTTCGTCGTCGTCAATAAAGATTGATGGTACCCCATGTGCACCTTGTGACATAATCTGTGTCTTCTTTTTGCTAATTGTTAAACCAAATTCAGAACAAGCATTGGAGAATGCAGATAGTAGACATTGCAATTCTTCCTCAGAGTGGGTCGTAACCGCAGCATCATCTGTAAAAAGCAACTCTCTGATCAGTACCCTCCTAATTTTGGTCTTGGCCTTCAATCTCTGAGCATTGTAGAGGCCGCCATCTGAGCGTGAGATAATGTATATACCACCATCCTGATCACGAAAGGCATATTTCAGTAGAAGTGAAAAGTATATTCCAAAGAGGGTGGGGGCTAGTACACAACCTTGCTTAACTCCACTCTTGATTTCAAACTCTTCAGAAGTTACACCATCAAACTTGATTATGCCCTTCATGCCTGTGTGGAACGATTCCACAATGGACAGAAGAGTTGGTGGGCAGCCAATCTTCTTTAGTGCCTTGAACAGACCCTCACGACTAACCAAATAGAATGCCTTTGTGAGGTCGATGAAGGCAATAAACAGTGGTTGATTCTGTTTTCTTGCATTTGTCGCAATGAGAATATCATATCAATTGTAGACCGGTTCTGTCGAAAGCCACACTGTGATTCGGGGTAGACTTGATCTCCTAGGACTTGAAGTCGGCGCAGAACAATTCTAGCAAATACTTCTCCAACAATACACAGAAGTGAGATACCCCTATCGTTGTTGCAGTCGCTCCGATAGCCCTTGTTCTTGTACAGTGTTATGATGCTTGAATCTTTGAAGTCCTGTGGGACTTGTCCTTCTCGCCAGCATAGCTCTATTAGCTGGTGGATCTGTAGAGTGAGTGTGTCTTGCCCACTTCTGATTACCTCTATTGGAATCCCATCCTTACCTGGAGCCTTGCCAGATGCAAGTTAATTTATAGCACACTTAACTTCTGCTATGGTGGGAAGTGTGTTCAGGTGGTCAAGAGTTGGTAGAGCCTCTATGGCGTTGAGGGCATCATCCGCTAGTTTGGTCTCACTTGAGTAAAGCTCCAAATAGTGCTCTACCCATCTGTCCATCTGCTGTTTCTTATCAGTGATGATTTCTCCAGTCAAGGTTTTCAATGGTGCACTTCTTTTGATCACTGGACCACAGGCTTTCTTTATTCCTTCATACATGCTTTTTATGTTTCCCTTATCACTTGCGATTTGAATGGACTGGCACAACTTGATCCAATAATCATTTGCACACTGTCTGGCAGCCTTTTGCACATCCTTCCTAGCTTGCCTTAGCTCACTCAGAGTGTTACGCGTTGGTCTTTCCTTGTTTCTTAAGAAAGCTATCTTCTTCTTATCAATCAAGGGCTGCAGAGTCTCGCTGTTTGCCGCAAACCAGTCTTGCCTCCTATGATCCACAGTGCCGTAAACCTCCACGGCAGTTTTATAAAGTGTTTCCTTAAGTTGACCCCACTTTTCATTTACTGTACAATTTTTTGGTGTATCAGTGAAATCGTCTTCAAGTTGCTGTTGAAACTGAAAGCACTTTTCAGGATCGTGATTGTTAATAATATTAATCCTGGGGCTAGATTTGTGTTTAGCTTTGTAGATTCTCTTTGGTCTCAGTCTAACCCTTGCAACAACCAAAGAATGATCCGTATCACAGTCAGCACTGTGGTAACTTCGAGTCAAGGATATATGGTTCAGTTGTTGTCTCCGTGTGATGATGAAGTCCATCTGGTGCCAATGGCCGGATCTTGGATGTTTCCATGTGACCTTATGCATCTCTTTTGTTTTAAAAAAGGAGATCGTAATACATAGGTCATTACTGGTGCAATGCTCCAGCAGCCTTTGCCCGTTTTCATTCATGCGACCGAAGTTGTATTTTCCAAGGCACACTGGCCATGAACTCGAGTCCTTGCCCACACGAGCATTGAAATCGCCGAGCATATAAATGTAGTCATATTTTGGAACTGCCTTGATCACGAAGTCTAACTCCTCATAGAACGAATCCTTCACATCATCAGAGGAATCGAGTGTCAACGCATATGCAGTAATAATGGTGGCAAAACCACAAGAGGTTGCCAAGCGCAGGGATAATAGTCTTTCATTTCCTCCTGCTGGAATGTCAATCATTCCCAGTAGCGAATTCTTGACTGCAAAGCCCACACCGTGTTGCCTTTTTTCTGCCTGCCCTCTACTCTTCCAAAACAAGGTGTAATTGTTTTCCCTGAGTGACCCTTCCTCAGCGAGGCGAGTCTCCTGCAGGCCAACAATATCAATGTTAAGACAATTAGTTCGCCATCAATCATAGCTGTTTTTCTCACATCGTCAATATTGGTCAAGTCAGTGGAAAATCCTGGACACATGGTTCTCCTCTCGTTCCAGGTTGCAAGCCGTAGCTTGAGGTTTCTATTTTTATTTTTATTTGTACCTGGTGCATTGGTTTTACAGCCTGCGATTCAGATTTTGTCTTAGCCCCAAACACCCATTGAAGCAGACAGGCTGTGGCGTATCAGCACCCAATAGGCCGGGGGGTACCCAGCTTGAGGTGGCGGTAGCTGATCAGTGACACCTGTAGGTGTCTCCCACCGTCAGAGGCAACGCGTGGCGCCCCATGTCTACGCCAATTGACAGGGAATTATAACCCGTAACAGTTGCCTCTCGCTTTGATTCCGAGACCAGTTAAGACCAGGGATGGAGTTATTGCCTCTCCATAGCACAAAGCTGGGGCTAAAATATAGAGATCATGTGTTGCCCATGCAGCATGATCTCTCTCTCTCGGCCTGTCTAGTTCACTCCAGGGGAAAGGTAACACCCCTACATCTGGAACAAGACAAGCTGCAGAAGCTGCCGGATCAGCAAAGCAATGCTCTAACTGTCCGAATGTCGGAGCTTCGATCCTAGACCAGCCGCCAACCAAGGCTTAGGGCCTGGTCTGCGCTGCCATGACATTTTGTCTTTAGCTTGCATTTCCTCGCACCAGGGTAACGCTTGTACCAACCCAATTGCGCTCTTCCGCCCGAAGACGTTGGCACAATGTGGGGTGTCGGGTTTGATAATCGCCGCCCAACGTTCGGCGTTAACAGAAAGCAGGTAGTACCGTCGACTGTTATGCGGTAGCTCAGTCATATCTGACTAAGACCTGACTCACAACGAAACAAAAACATTATATATATAACTATACGAAAGAGACAAACTACATTATATGGTCATGTGATGAGAAGAGAGGCCTTTTAGAATACCGTGACAACTGGAAAGATCAGTTGGAAATGACTCATAGGCAGACCCCTCAAAAAATAATGCTCTATTGACTAAGACTGTTGCATGGAAGAATATTCTCTGCACAGTTGATCCTGCACACCAAAGACCGAGTTCTCTGGAGAGACATGAACGCCTCGCCAGCTTACAGTGCACATGATAATGATGATGATATTTTCTCCCATAACGATTCTCTCATTTTTCTATATACGTTCTAGCAAATATTTTGTAGTTGTGATATTAGACACTGCCCCTATTATCACTTCATATAAATATCGCACGCTTTAGCATACATATGTGACATGCACGATGCTAAACTACCTGATCAGACTGAAATAAGTAAGCTGCATCACTTTTCCGGAAATGGTTGAAAGCGGCAGATGTGAAGTCAGACTTTGTAAGTTAAGGGATCGCATGCTCAGAGATAAATTACTATCATCAGTACCTGAAGCGATGTCCACATTTCTGATGGGAAAAAAATGTAAATCAGTGCCTGAGATGGAGTCACGTGGGGAATCATTCTATAATGCACATCGTGAAATATTTGCCGATGGATCTCAACCAGAGCTGGTCACAGGGGCCAGTGCTATGATTCAGAACCAGCGTTATCAGTGTAAGGCAAACAGAGTCTCACAATATAACCAACAGCATAGAGGAAGAGGGCCTTATCACAACACGCACAGAGAATCAGACAGGCCAAGAAAGGGGCATTTCACACAGTGCTAGCATTGCAAACTTCAGCATGGCAGTCTTGAGATGTGTGACAGACATCCATCACACGAGTCGTACCTGAAAGACCTCACTTCTAAGAGGATGAGTAAGTATGATTCTTACAGAAAGAGAACAAATGTTATACGTGTTTAGCGTATGGACATACCTCTCGATTTTGTAAGATGAAGAAGGCATGGAAGGTAGCAAGTGCTGCATAAATGTTTACTAGCAGCGACTCAGAAGATACAGAAGATGCAAATGCCGCCATGGTAGACACATGTCACAACGACAGACCAAATAGAGAATGTCATCATAATGATAATCTCGCATGCAGCCACTATAGACAAATACATGAGGCTAACGCAATGTACACCCCGAAAGGCACTCTTAAGACCCATCAAGCATGGGTAAATGGATTGCCAACGACCTGTATTAGAGACAATATGAAATGGAAACAAATAGGTATTTTAAAGAGTGTATTAGAGACACGGGGGCATTCTTTGCGGGGATTGATCACAAACTGGTAAATAAAAGAGAATACACAGATAATAGTGTTACTTGCAGAACATTCGGAGGTACTCTAGAAACACAAAAGACCGCATGGGTCTCAATAAGATGTCCCTATTACAAGGGAAGAATATGCGCGTCAGTACTACCAAACCCATGTGCTGGGATAATAATTGGGAACATTCCAAACTTAACAGAATGTCCCCATAAAGAACCCATTAAACACAGATTTGCCAGGACACTCACCAGAACCCAAGTTCATGTGAAGCAAGAAGAAGAACGTAAGCAACTAACACAGGTTACCTCGAAGGACAACAAATAATGCACCTTAACCAGTACGAAACTATGTATGGCACACAAAGATAGAACAAAAGTTACACACACTAGTAACAAACATCATATACATTCCACGGAACAGCGGCAATGGAACATCAAAACCATATTAACTTCTCATATGTTGATGCTTATTCAATCACCCCTCAAATATGTTGATTGCACCGTTGCAAACATATACTCACAAACAAGGAAATATTTTACTTGTGCCATTACAAACATTTACGCACAGGTCAAGAAACATATTACAAACATGTTTCCACACATCAAGAAAGATGTTACAAATATTGGCACACAAGTCAAGAATTATGTCACAAACATCTGTGCACAAACAAGTAAATATGCGACAAACTGGTTAAATGAAAGCAAAGAACATTACAAAAAACTAAATACTTTTGTCTTTGCATGCTTGATTTGTCTTTACTTCAGATATACCAAACGTACCTCATTACAGCATATATGGTATATAGTATACACACGATTAAAATCTATAACATTGTTCAAGTCAACTAAGTTAACATGTGAAAATGAGAACATACGTTCAGAAAAGTCATACCTTCAAATGTCAACAAGAGTATTGGTTAACATAACTTTTTTATTCTATTCAATTAATAAGAAGCGATGTGGTTAACAAACCTCACTTTGAGTCTCAAAATCCTTACAATCTACATCTACCAACACCAACAAGAAAGTCAAATCTGTATTGCGACAAATAAACAACTATTACCTTATATTGCGTTAAATTGTTTGTAACTTGTATGAATGATATTTGCATACGCACTACACGTATCGTCACACATTAAATTCTTAAAACAGTTTTCTGAAGAAGCCAACAAATTGGTCTTAAGGCTAAACGTAACAAGATTAAAATAGAGTTCACATAAATTCAATTTCTTGGTCATAGAAATTCGGATGGCTTCTGTAAATCAGATCCACGTGCAGTCACCAATATACTACATAAGATTCAAGAGACTTCATGGTACATAATTACATGAGTTTCATATTATCTCAGCAATTCTGTTGCAAATTAATGATGGCAAGGTGCGTACTATTTCTACTTTAGCTCGAGAATATCAGACACTCATAAGAAATATGCGATTACTATTCTTGAAACCTTGACTTTAATAGAGAGCATTAACAAATTCTCTAATTATCTGTTGAAGAGAAAAAATTCTGGTTCTATCGGATAATAATTTCTTCTTTTGCAAGACTATGACTTTAATATCTGTCATATCCCAGGTAAAGATAACAATCGTGCAGATCTTCTGAGTAGATTGTAGAAATCAAAGTATATATCTCACGTCTTGTTATTGTATTTGTGCATACAAGTATCACAGCAGGCCGAATATCTACTTCACTTTTAGGCACCCAGGTAGAATGACTTGAATTACACAAACAATACAACATATACTTGTAAGATATTAATTTATGTCAGATATATACATATTTTCCGATCTGCGTACTTGACAGGTTTCATTCAAACATGTCGCGTAATGGTTTACAACATTGCTGACTTTATACAGACAGTGTGAACCTGATGTTATTCTGATGATTCCGGGTGGTTCAATTGAACTGTGTTTTTACTCCGAAGATCGTCAGACTGTACTTTATTTCGTATGGACAGTGAACTACGTGGAGTTGAAACAGAGCGACACAAGAAGACGAAATGCTATTATTAATTAAGTATATTTAATATATACAATTACATACTTCATATCAATGATCAGTTCACACATTACATACATTTCATAATCATGTAAACGCAAATTTTACCTTATGACTCAAGCATGCATTCATTTGGTTATTACGTCATGAGTCAATCATTCATACGACATTGAAAACTTCACTAATTTTTATTTCGTCATGATGCAATCATTAATACAAACACACATATGCATATTATTCACGTGCTTAGTTAGTTAGTTAGTCGTGGTTCCAACTTCACAGCAACGGGTCGTCCCCATTATGCTCCGTTCCTGTGCCAGTGAATATCACACAAAACGCCTTCCACTGCCCAATGTGAAAAGTGGAAAAGACAGGAGTCTCGACAAACAACAGCCCGCACAGATACACTGTGCGTAATGCCGCCGCCAGAATGTCAAAACAACAGTCCCCCACGAAACATCCAGTTCCTCTCTGATGGAATTGGCAGTCATTTTCTAGATGTTTCCTAGATGTTCACCACACAGTACACGAAAATACAGTTCATCGTCGATGGCAGTGGCAGTCAACCAGAAGCCCAGCAGCCACGCATTTCTGCGTAAGGAAAAAACAGGTAAACTCTGGGACATGGCCAGCTGCCATCACTCCGAACATGCAGTCACGTTCCAAAAACCTCAGGCATATTCAAAAGCATTTCACACGAAACTCACAGCTCACAGTGTCTCGCCACGCACTCACTCAGTAGCAGGGCGAAGGAACCATCAATCCTCCTTAATCGCCTCTTACGACATGCGTGGTAGGCTACAGTGTTGCTATTCTTTGCTTCTCTTATGGGCCCCGGCAACACACAGGCATTCACGTGCTTATTGTAAGTCATGATTCGCTCAATCTTAATATCGATGAGAGAGTTATGGCATTTATACAAGTCACATATATTTTTTAACATATCATACATTTTCTTTCAAATTCATAGGAAGAATGAATATAACGTAATTAATTTCAGTACGAAATACAGTCGAGTGATACGTACACGTACAACCCACACATACAAATACGAAGAACAGTACAGACATATACAAAAGTTGACTGTTTTAAAACTAGGCCATTCCTATTGTCCCATATATATTGATTATACATTGCATTGTGTATGATATAAGTTGTCTATAGAAATAACAGAGATTATTAGCCAGTATGAACAATTTGTCGTCACAGCCATTTAAAAGCCAAATGAAGCTCACATAAGTTAATACAATTCGTCAGCTACAAAGGCAGAAGACCTCACCGAACAATTATGACAGGAACAAGTGTCACAACGTAGCCGAGAAAGACATAGCAGAGAGAGAGAGAGAGAGAGAGAGAGAGAGAGAGAGAGAGAGAGAGAGAGAGAGAGAGAGAGAGAGAGAGAGAGAGAATAGTCATATAGTTACATATTATATATCAAAAATAATACAGAGGGAATGGCACCATTCAATCACATACGTCCCCTCAATCGGGTTTTGTAAATTTGGTTGGGGAACCTTGCCGGTTTTGGAATTTGAGGGACTAAGACTATGTTTATAGACTAGTTAGCCCAGCTCTACCATAGGCTGGAGCCACACGACGTATACCAGGGTGTAGATATTAGTGCGTGCCCGCTATATAATAATAATGTTTTTTTATGAGATTTTGTGTGTGATTGATAGGAGGCCAGGCCATCATGTTAGCAGTAATAAGAATAGATTATATGCATATGATTTCTTAACTGCTGCTTGTCAGGTAAGATAAACTGACTACAGTCTAAAAGGTTACACCATTTTCAAGGGGGAGGGGGCATGCTGCCAAGTAGTAGAGCAATGCATATGACGTAAACCAAAGTTCGTGACAAAGTCGCGAACCAAATCTTGAGAGAAACCTAGACGCTGACGTAAAAAACAGAATACGTCAGGAGATTTGTCAGCAACAACAAACAGTCGGATCAGAGAGCTGGACAAGAGAGGCAGCACGTTGTAGCTATCTGGAACGTGGAAGATATTTACTGACAGGACAACGTTATCATGGCCAACACATATTGCAGAGAATAACGAGAAAATTCTTGAATGATATATATGAGCCCAAAATAATGGAGAGATGTGGACATATCCAAATGGGACTTAGAACGTCACGGCAAGGTCAAATCTATCCAGATTGGGAATGACAGAAGGACCGGGGCATGGATTTGAGAATCGTTAGGGTCTAGCCGTTTCAACGATATATTGTATATATTTAAGATTGTAATTACCGGCCCGTCTGGCCATAACAGACACGGTAAACGTAAATTGTTATTTTTCATTGACTCGTCTGTAAATGCAATAGATTCGGCATCCGGCAATGCACACGGTCCGAACTCAGCGAATGGAAGAACACGCCACCGCTGAAGGTCTTCATGGACGATACGACAATCCTGACACCGAAGATGAGTGATGATCACAGCATTCTCCTCGGAATAGACGATCTGATTCGCTGGTGCAGGCTGAGCTTCTAGCCTAATAAATCGAGAAGCCTGTCTGTCGATCATGATGGGTAAGGCTGGAAAGTGTGTTCGTAGTGGCTTGTCAAGCGATTCCCACGGTGATAGCGAAACCCATGAAGAGTCTCGGTCGTATGTACGACTCAACCCTGACGGACAGGAAAGCGGTGATAGAGATACAAGCAATGCTGATGAATGGCCTGGGTACCATCGACAAAACCCGGCTGATAGGCAAATTCAAAATGGGATGCCTCCAATGCATGCTTATTCCGAAACTCCTGTGGCCGCTGCTGATATATGACATTGGCACGTGCATAGTGAGCACCATTGAGGGGAAGATAAGGAGGTATATACGAAAGTGGCTTGGGGTACCAAGATGCCTCACGACTGTCGCATTGTATTGCAAGCAAAGTAAGCTCGTCCTCCCGTTCCCGTCCCTCATGGACGAGTTCAAAGCCGGAAAAGCCAGACTCGCGATGAAGTTGCGCGAGTCTCCAGATATAACAGTCAGTGCCTCAGTTCCTGCATTGAAAACGGGAAGGCAGTGGAATGTGATCAGCGCGATCGAAGAAGCCCAGGTGACACTCCAGTTGAAGAAGGTCATGGGCCACACCCGATTTGACAAGAAAGTGTTCGGCTTCCAAAGCAATGATCCAATGTGCTCCCAAGCGACGACCAAAGAACGCAATGACCTGGTGGTTAAGGAGATCCGCAAGGGGGGGGGGGGGGGGAAGAGATGACGAAATAGTCCGAAAGGCTGGCAAACAGGCACAGCAGGCATAGTGGATGTCATGGGAAGCGGTAGTGCAGAGATCTCTTACCTGGAATGAGATCTGGCGCATGGCACCACTGTGCCTAAGTTTCGTCGTCGGATCCCACTACGATGTCCTGTCATCAGCTGCCAACTTGGTCAAGTGGGGGAAAACCACCGATCCTTTATATCCCCTCTGTACAAACGTCCAAATAGTCCAGACAGCGGAACATGTACTGTCCAGATGTAAGGTCGCCATGACCCAAGGCCTATTTACGTGGCGGCATAACAAAGTTCTTACTGAGTTTGCCGCCATAGTGGATGTAGCAAGAATGAAAGCGAACAGAGAAGGGTACAGGCCGAGGCCGATGGAGATTTCCTTCATCCGAGAAGGGCGCAAAGAAGGCAAAGCTGACGACCTGCTGCTTGCTACCATTCTCAATTTTGCGAGGGACTGGGAACTGACCGTAGACCTGAGGTGATCCCAAGGTTTGGCTTGGGACCTGACATAGTACTTAGCTCCTAATCAGCCAAGCAGCTAACGCTTATTGAGCTGACTGCTACTTACGAATCAAATATTGAGGAGCAGCATCTGTAGAGAAGTACAATAACATAGTAGCAAGTCTAAGGCTGAAGGAGTACACCGTCAGGCTGTTCGCGGTCGAGGTAGTTGCCAGAGG
Source organism: Cepaea hortensis (assembly GCA_963921405.1). Taxonomy (NCBI): domain Eukaryota; kingdom Metazoa; phylum Mollusca; class Gastropoda; order Stylommatophora; family Helicidae; genus Cepaea; species Cepaea hortensis. The sequence goes on from OY992876.1 coordinate 390,825,694, forward strand.
TCTAGTCTCCCACTCCGTGTTTGATGTGCTTAAGCGAATGGGCATGAAAGGACAAGCAAGAATTCGGACCCAGAAACAACTGTCTGAGGCAGCCAAAAAGGCCTCGTGCTGGCTATGGAATTTGCGGAATCTAGAGTGAAATGAGTCTCTAAACTAATATAGTTAGAAGCGGTAACTGCAGTACCAACAATCTCTCAACCAAGACCACGAACTTACAACGTCTAGTGTCAGATCTTTAGACTTTCCGCCGAACGTGAGTGGTGAATCTAATTGCAGTCAAACCATGTAAATGTCGGCCGCAGTCAAAACTCCACAACATAGCGATAATCGGCCGTAGGTTGCACTAAGTCAGCTGCAGAGACCAAGAGGTGGGTCCAAAAACGGAAAGGAAGAACCGGCTTCCTAGTAGAGTGCGGCGCCGTGAACGGGGCAGGAGGTAGGAACACGGCAACGGAGACGAATGGCGGCGATTGAGGCCGTGGCGGGGGATGAAGCTGGCTCCCCTCAACCACACGTGCTAAGGTGCAAGCACAGGCTAAACGGGCTCTCCTCACCGAGGGAGGGAGGGCTTGAGAGTGAACATAGTAACAGCGAAGGGACAAGCGTAACAACAGGGATAACAATTGTGACCGAACGTCTCCACGGCAGTAGTAAGTCGCCGCAGTCATGACCCGGACGGGACCGTACCCAGAGAGTATTAAGAGCTTAAAGGTCCGAAATAATTGGGGAAGGAGGTTCTTCTCACGATCAGAAGCCTTGTTTGCTCCGCGGCGGAGTTTTTACGATTACAATTTGTTTTATTGAAGTAATCTTTTTTTTTAATTTCTAAATGCCCTTGATTGCCGCATATTATCAGTTACCGGGTAGCATGCGGGTCGTAGTTTGTCCACTCCTGGTTTAGACTATTCATGTGGTCTAGTAATTCAGCTTCTGATTTTGCTATTAGTGCTTGGTCATCCGCAAACAGGAGTTCTCTAATGATGTAATTTGCAGATGGTTCTTCTTCTGTATTCTCGTCATGTGGTGTTCTTGCAGTCTCTGTTTGGCTGATTTCTTCACATGATTGATTGATTGATTGATTGATTGATCTAGGAACCGACATCACAGCATTCGGGGCATTCCCATAGGCGCTCCGTCCATATCCCCAGCATTATCCTGAATTAGTTGCTGGATTTCCACTTCTATGGCCCCTGCTGGCCATTCCCTGCACTCCCGGCTCAATGTGATTATAACTCTGCACAAGTCTGACTGCTTCGCTGGCACTCTGACTCACTCCTCTACTCGCCTAATGTTCTCCAAGATGCACACATGTCTGATCGTATCCTCTGCCTGAGCCATCAATGATTTTCCTCTTATCAGTCGCTGATCCTTAACTGCGTCCAGCGCTTCATGCTAAGGTTGATCTGTGTCTGCAGCTACTCTGAAGTATGCCTTCGCCTGCATCACCTTGAGCCTACCTGCAACAGTCGGCAAACCAAGGATGTAACGCATACACACTACTGTGGTGTCTCTGGTGCATCCCAGAATGACCCGCATAGCTTCGTTCTGTATGCGCTCTAACTTCACCAGCTGACTCTTTGAGACAGTGAACAGTCTTAGTCCATAATCAATCACTGAGAGGATCAAGTACTGGTATAGTGTGAAAAGCACTCTCTGCCCTGTGTCCATTGCACCCATAGTTTTAAGTGCATTCAGTTCCTCTTGAGATCCTGTCACAACCGTCTCCACATAGTCCTTGAAGGACAGGCTCCTGTCAAATGTGATTCCCAGATACTTCAGTTTGTTCTCTCTGTTGACGTTTCTACCACCTATCGTGAGGCTTGGGCCATCGGCACTCACAATCCTATTGTCCAGAGAGCACCACAAAACAGTATCCTTGTCTGGGTGGATGACAGCACTCATTTCAGTGCACCAGTCAATCACTTTGTCTACTGTTGCCTGTAGCTCCTGGGCTGTGTGTACCCTATCTATATGCAAGAATATCATCTGCAATTGTTTTGTTAGTTTCTTTACATATTTTTTCTATATATGTTATGAACAAGAGAGGGCATAGGATGGGGTTGTGTGTGATTAATATTTTGTACACTTTTTATAGCCCTAGGAGGCCAATAACAAAATATTCTTCCTCATATATTTTTTGGAGTTTATTATGTACAAAACCAGTGTCTTTTTACATTTGCTAATGCTGCGTAAACATTCATACACATGTGACACCATTATATTCTTGGCATGGTATACTTACATCCATGTTACCTTTTGGCGATGATTATTGAGTAATCACTTGCCTCCATGCATACCAAAACATTTAATATAAACTCTTTCATACTCCAGGCATTCTCATCATACTTAGTTTCGTGTAAACAATTTTAAACGTATTACCGAATCACCTTTGTTTCCTGAAAATGGTACTCTTGTAAGTATCTACAACAAATGTCCCCACATTCAACCTTGCAGCAAGCGACGAGAGCGAGAGAGAGAGAGAGAGAGAGAGAGAGAGAGAGAGAGAGAGAGTGAGAGAGAGAAGGGAGAGAGAAACAGAGAGAGAGAGAGAGATAGATAGATAGATAGATAGAGAGAGAGAATAGATTGAAGTTTGCTATTTCGCTACACACGATGGCAACATAACTGCCAGTACAAAGTATTTACTTGGGCTAGCCATGACGAAGGTCAAACCTCGGTCGACCAAGACCACTAACTCACAAAGGACACCATTCCATTGTTCTGTCAAAATTGAGGCAATAGACACAGTAACAAAGAAGGAACGTGTGTATTCCCTCCATATTGACCATGTAAAGATTAGTTATTGTGGTCCTGTTTCATTCGATATGTGTTTGAACGAAGGATGGCACAACATAAAACTGTCAATAACACTAACAATGATTATTTGAGTTTAGTGGTACACATTAGAAATATAGTACTATATGTGAAATTATGTGTTTGAAGGTGTATTGTATGAATTGTGAACTTGGCGGGAGTGGCATTTGCTTAATCTGCGAATAGCTAGGAGATTTTCGGTTGAAAATTGTGTGATAGTATGTGTGAGTGTGTTGTGTGGTGATTGTGAGTGGCCGAGATTTCGCTAGACCATATAATGTGTCTATACTCAGCTAATGCTACGAAACGTAGCTGATCAGTGACACCTGTAGTGTCTCCCACCGTCAGAGGCAACTCGTGACGCCCCAAGTCTACGCCAATTGACAAGGACTTATAACCGGTGTATGTTACCTCTCGCTTTGATTCCGAGACCGGTTAAGACCAGGGGTACCACCTCTCCATGGCACAAAGCCTGGGCTAAAACATAGAGACCATGTGTTGCCCATGCAGCATGATCCCTCTCTCGGCCTGCCTAGTTCACTCCAGAGGAAAGGTAACACCTGTACATCTGGAACAAGACAAGCTGCAAAAGCTGCCGATCAGTAAAGCAATGCTCTAACGGTCTGCCTGTCTGAGCTTCGATCCTGGACCAGCTGCCAGCCAAAGCTTAGGGCCTGGTCTGCCCTGCCATGACATGTTGTCTTTAGACTGCATTTCCTCGAATAAGGATAATGCTTGTACCCTCTCTATTGCGCTCTTCCGCCCGTCGCCGTTGGCACAATGTGGAGGTGTCGTGTTTTTTTTTTTAAAGCGCCGTCCAACATTCAGCGCTATCAGAAAGCAGGTAGTACTGTCTACTGTCATACAGTAGCTCAGTTATATCTGACTAAGACCTGACAGTAAAAAAATATTTTAATAACATGATTAAATAAACTGTTTAATATCTTTATTAATGATAGCTGTTTAATATCATGATTAATAAAAAAAAAAACTGTTTACATTAGTGTATGATCCACATAATTCGCTTTATCTGTATGTTTGTGCAGGTCAATTGTAATTGTTTTGTAATGTTTTCTTTGGTTCTATTTAAAGAATGTATGTATTTCCCAACTTAACAATAACACACAGCGAGTACATTCGCATTGTGGTTACCAAAGCTTGCATTATTAGTTTTATTTATTGAATATTATCTTATCTTTATCTTTTCCCTCTACTTCTATGGGTACCGATCAATGCATGTTAATTTTTTTCTCATATTATTGTAAAGGACACGACAGTTAACCAACAATGTCTGTGTAGTTCGTAGTTTAAAGTAGATAATTTCCATAGTCATTGATTCTTTAACGAAACAAAAGATCTCCATGTTAGACAGAACCAGGAGAAATAGAAGCAACTGGTTATTGAAACTAAGCGGCTTGTTAGCCTGTATGGGGGTTAATGTTGGGCAGTGGATAATAACATGGTGAAGAAACTTAATGCAATGGAGATGATTTTTTTTTTTTTTTTTTTTTTTTTTTTTTTTTTTTTTTTTGAAAAACATGAAAATATTGATAGCGTGAACAACTACGGTTAGAATTAAATTGTAAGAATACACAGATTATGGTCATTACTAGTAAGAAGGACATACTACAATGTAATCTACAAATTGGGAATATTCTTAAACAAGTGAATCGGTACAATTATATCTCGAAACAGTCATAACATCTGATGAGAAATTCCTTGAAGAAGTTAGAACAAGAATCGCCATGACGAAGGCAGCCTTTTGCAAGATGAAATACATACTGACCAATAAAATGATGTCAATTGCAACGAGGAAAAGAATGTTGAGGTGCTATACAGAACCTGTACATTTGTATGGATGTGAAACGTGGACAATGAGCAGACAGGCTGAAAAACATCTGATGGCTGTGGAAATGTGTTTCTGAGGAAAATGCAAAGAATACCAAGTACAGACAGAAAAACCAATGAGCAAATCCTACAAGAAGCAAGTGAAAACCTAAAACTTACTAGAGAAAATAGAAGCAGACAGTCAACATTTCTTGGCACGTTATGAGAAGATTAATTCTTCTCATAACGTGCCAAGAAATGTTGACTGTCTGCTTCTATTTTCTCTAGTAAGTTTTAGGTTTTCACTTGCTTCTTGTAGGATTTGCTCATTGGTTTTTCTGTCTGTACTTGGTATTCTTTGCATTTTCCTCAGAAACACATTTCCACAGCCATCAGATGTTTTTCAGCCTGTCTGCTCATTGTCCACGTTTCAATTAAAGAAATTGGTGATAGCTGACAAAATTAAAGGGAAAAAAAAAACATAGGGAAGGCAGAGAATTAAATATATGGATTGCTTGATAGCATGGCATGGTGGAGACAAGAACGCCAAGCTGATCTACGACTCTTGTGATCCTTTGAGATTGTGAAACATGACCTCCCACGCTTATCGGCACGGTGAATGCTGATGATGATGATGATGATGATGATGATGATGATGATGATGATGATGATGATGATGATGATGATGATGATGATGATGATGATGATGATGATGATGATGATGATGATGATGATGATGATGATGATATACATTTCTCACCACCATAATGGAAGTTCCTATACATGATCACCACGGCGACAGGCGTGCTAACCGAAGTACTATCGTTCTTATCGCATTGCCTAAGTTAACCTGATCTTTTCATTCCAATTGCTTTATTGTTCAATTATAGTGCTTCAAGTAGCGATTTTATTGAAATCTTTAGGCCTGTGTTTGAGTAACCGCGGCATCGATTAACACTGATGACATGACCAGAAAAATACACACATTGCTTAATCAACTATGAAAACAGTGTCTAAAAATGTAGTGTCAACTATGGAAACGGTGTCTTATTTGTACATGGGATACATTTATTGGTTTACTTAATTAAACACACTAGCAATTTGCAGTTGATTTGTATCCAGTATTACTAACACACTACAGACCGACAAGCCAGTATGTTTGCAAGTGTCTTTGAGGGATAACTTCTGCTGAACTAGTCCTGGTTATACGTATAGAAACTTGTCGTGTCGTCAGCGTAGTTTTGAAAACTCTGTAAATACATATTTCGTAATCTGTAAAAGCAATTACAATTCCGAGAAAACATCGTGTATCAACATTTCGCGTTGATAAGGCTTAACATAATAATTTCGTTCTTGAGGTTTCTTTTCGTGGACAATAGGACTATCTGTGCGTTATGTTTGTAAAGTACAGTAAGTATAAGACCCCTTCACAGGCATTAGATCGCATTAGATATATGGTGATAAACCTATAACTGTTTTTAGATTCATCGGCACTTCTTGATTGATGTGCCTGTCGGATTCTCTTGTTTGTAGCATGGCTGAATTAAAATGAACATCCGTGTGTACATTTTTTTTTCAACTTTAAAAGTATCTCATCTCATGTTATCTTGTTCCTCGTGTACCTTGCGGTGTTGAGGTGAATCATAAACATCTGGAGAGTGCCCGTTCATGGGTTTATAATATGAGATTACCATGGTCTCTGCTATTCACCCTGTAAATCCTTTACGTTGGAGACCCCTTCTTCCGCTACCATTTGGTCTGTACAGCATTGCTTATTGTGTATATTGATTGTTGGTAATCTAGTTATATGGACAAACCATTTAACTTGCTATTTTTTGATGAAATCTAGAGCTGCTATAACCCCCACGTCAGTCCTGATTTCTTCATTTTCGATTGTGTCTCTTCTTGACACATTTTTTTCCCTCAGGAATCTCATTTCTGTTGTTGTAATTTTTCTTTTCTCTTTTTCTGTCATTGTCAAGGTTTGGCACTGGTAGCAGGTTAGTTGGTAGGACGATTGTGGTGTAGAGTGATTTCTTTGTATATATTGCTACGTGTTTGTTCTTTAGTATTGGTGCCATGTCAAGGTCTCACTTAATTAATGAAGGGACGTAATACAGATTGAGAAGGAACACAGCAACAGGGGAGAGAATAGCAGCGACTCGAACATGCTCGAACATTCGAGAGCAATGAGTCAGACGTCCAACTACGCTGTACGCCCAGGCGGAACCCGCCAGAAGCGTGAAAGGGTGAAACCCATGAGATGCACGAAGGGGCAAGCACTCCGTGTCCACCCGACGAGAGTCGAGAGGGGAGACGGCCACTGGACATTGACGGGAGAGGGTCTAGCTTCGAGAAGGAGACACATAGATAGACTTAGCTTAGAATCTTTGAGTTATTAAAGATAGACAGAGGATGTTGTGTATAGTTCTTTGATGCTGTGTATAATGTACATGTGATATTATAACCATTGTGCGAGACGATCATTCGCCAGATGACAGATCTTGTAATAAACTATGACAAAGATAATCGAACTTAGAGTTCTGTCATATCTGTGATCGCACTACACTGCCTGTCTGAACCCGAATCTTTCTATAACTACTTGTGACATGCTGACAGGTAATATACTCTGTAACTCTGTGTTGATCTTATCAGTTGTTTCACTGCTGTTGCGTGTTGAAAAGATGTTTTTGTTGCTGTTTATGCGATAAACTTGTTTGTTGATATGTGGGGATAGGGTATGTGGTTCGTATGTCAAGTAGGTTGACAGTAGCTCATATTTGTATGCTGTTTGTATGCATGGTTGTTATTTTGCGATGTTAGTTTGGTCCTGGTGCAAAGTTCTGTAGATTTGTTTGTCGTATTGGTTAGTCTTTTATTTGTCCTTGAGAGATGACAAATTTGGGTGGAACACGTGTAATGAGAATTGTCTGTTTTTAGTCTAGCTTTGTCACTGGTAGTGTCGCTTGGAAATTTTGATTTCTCTTTTCTTTGATGGCACTTATAATTTTGTTCATCTGGAGGGTGACTGTTTTGTAGGTTGATAGCACAGTCTATTAGAGATTTTCTTTGGTCACCGTGTATACCTGTGACAGTTTTATTCGTTAATGTGACTTCGATTGCAGTTTGCACATTCTGAGTGACACATGTGTAATGGACCCCCCTTGTTTCTTCTGGAGGTTTGTCACTTGTGGTCTCCCTGAGACTTTTGTTAATTTGAGGATCGAAATTCCCTTCAGGTGTCGTGAGATTATTGTTTGGTTTCTTTTTGCAATACTTCTTTTCCGATTTTCTGATGTCTCTTTCTGTACTCTGTTACTCTGGGAAGATCCCTACAATTATATCTGCACAGGGATCGTGCAAAACTGTGCATAATACGCGTCCCAACATGAATGGTGTATGAATTCCTGTCACTGCTAGAGAGTATCTTTCACTGTTGCCTGCAAATGTACGACATGTTACAAAGTCCCCTGTATAGTCACTGTTTTTTACAAATGTTTCTCTGGCCCCAATAAAGGTCGAACAGCTATCACGGATTATTTTACAGGGTTGGTTGTTAACAAAACCTTTGTAAAATTGAAGTTTGGTCCTTAGCTGATAAAGCGGCATTTGCTATTTCATTTGATATGGGTACTGTGTGGCCGCACTCAAGGGTTGTGTCTATCTGAAACTTCTTACATGTATTACATCCATCATAACTAAAGATGTCAATAACTTCTAAGGCATTGACTACTTCAAGCTCACTCTTATTCTCACTTTCCTTCTCATCCTCACTTGAGGTGTCAACTAAGACAGCATTTGCTTGTTTGATCATCCTACGACCCTCACACTGTCCTGAATAATGCCCGAAAGATTTACAAAAATAGCATTTAACTGTTCTTCTAAACTCTGTTCTTTTAGCTTTTTGCTTCTCTACCATCATTTTTAAATAGTGGCTATAGTTTGGTGACTTGTCGCACATTGCGTATTGTTCGTGTGACAAGTTGCAGTATTTGCATGGTGAGTACTTTGGCTTTGGTTTGTACTTGTTTTCAGATGGTTTAAATTTATTTACATTCATAGCAGCTGATACCTCATTTTGACTGATGTTTAACTAGAAGATATCGCGATTTGCTGTATAAAATCCAGACCCTTTATTTTCAATTTCTTGGATTGTCTGACAATCACTTTGCTGTAAGAATTTTGAAAATGATGTTGGCAAGGGTGTTATGATTTTATTTATGATCATTAGGTCTCTAAGTTTGTCGAAGCTGTTGTCGAGTTTAGCTGAAATGATCCACTTATTGAATACATCTGTACCATTGAAACATAATCTATGAGGTTTGATTGGCTTTAGGACAGAGTTTGGCAAACTGTAGTTGGTATCCTGCGGCATCTAAGGAAAAATGTTGCATTATTCTACTTTTGATGTAATCGTAGTCCTTCCTTAACTCTTGAGGGATGGTCTCAATTACTTTTAATGACCCCAGAGCTAAATTTCTCATGTATATCATTGCCCAATTCTGTTTTGGAATCTAGTGATATCTCATGATATATTCAAAGTTCTCTGACCAGGCGCTGATTGAATCGCCAGAACAGAAGGGATTGACGATTCCCTTAAACTTGTTATACTTCTGTTCTTCTTCTTTACTTCTTAATTTATTTGTTGAAATTTCTATGTTTGAATCTACCTCGAGTTGTTTCACTTTTATTTGTGTCTGTGACTCAATTTATTTCTGTTTAATCGCTGCCTCGATTTTTAGTTTTTTGTTGGCTGCGTCGAGCTCTGCCTTTTTCGCGTCGAGCTCTGCCTTTTTGTGTTCTCGTTCTGCCGCTCTTTCTTGTCTTTCGTGTTCTTTTTCTTCTCTTTCTAGATTTTCTGCATGTGTTTTCTGACTCCATTCCGCTAGTTTGTCTGCTGTATAACCTAGCTTTAGCCCTAGCTCAATGCACTTTTCTAGTGTTGACATTTTCTAGTTTTTGAAAAAATAATTATTTATAGACAATTAATTCCCTTGAAAAAATTATATTGTACAATTTTCGTCCCTTAATATTTCAATTATAGAAATAATACAAACATATATCAATAGGAAACAAAATTTACATGTGGGAAAAAAATGTGTATCGTTTAGAAATACAATTTAAAGAAAATCTTTGGGACTTAGCTGATTTAAATGAAGCTTCCTCAGTACTATCGCTGTCTGCTTCAGTGGATGTTTCTACTTCACTGGATGTTTTCTAGACAATTTACATCATGTAACATGTATCGTGGAACAACCTGTTATTAGAGAGAAAAACATTAGTATCTTGTCACGTCACGTCAATGTCATGTTTATGGTGAGAGTTAGCATTGTTATCGTATAACTGAGAGAGAAGTGGATGGACCGGTTCAATAGAATGGTAATTATTGTATAATGTTTAGACTTTGTCGATGTCGTGTATACTTTTAGTTTTCACTTGGCAAAACCAAGAACCGTCAATGTATTATTTTCAATTTTTATTTGAAACTGTCTTGGGACTGCTAAAACGGACAGAAACCCCGAAGTATTTTACCTGTCAGCGTGTCACAAATAGGGATAGAAAGACTCGGGTTCAGTCAGGCAGTGTAGTGCGATCACAGATACGACAGAACTCGTTATAATATTACATGTACATTATACACAGCATCAAAGAACTATACACAACATCATCTGTCTATCGTTAATAACTCAAAGATTCTAAGCTGGACGTCTGACTCATTGCTCTAGAATGTTCGAGCATGTTCGAGTCGCTGCTATTCTCTCCCCTGTTGCTGTGTTCCATCTCAATCTGTATTACGTCCCTTCATTAATTAAGTGAGACCTTGACATACCATTTGTCCATGGAGTTAGTTTGTGGTATTGCATCTATTTTCGATCTCGGCTTCTGATTTGCCTTTTGATATTATACTTTCTAAGTACTCAAAGCTCTTTACTTATTTTAGAGGGTGTTATTTTAGATGAATCGTTGTTCTATCTTCTTTGCTTATAGTCATTATCTCTGTTTTACTTATGCTAATTTTCATATTATGTTCATTACACACGTCGTTGAGAATATTCATTTGGTCTAGTAATTCATATTCTGATGTTGCTATTAGTGTTTGATCGTCCTAAAATAGTTCTTTCATGATGTAATTTGCCGTTGGTTCTTCTTCTGTGTTCTGTTAACATGCGGTGTTGTTACGGTATATGTTTGACTGGTTTTATTTAAATATGCTGGCTATATATGTTATGAACAAGAGTGGGGACAGGCCACAGCCACGTCGTACTCCGGATCTTATAGTACATGATTCTGAGTATCCTCCATACTTTATAAGTATAGTAAGGAATTTCACTATTGTTCTAGCTGCCCATTCAGTGACAGATACACACATTCCTTGGCGTAACCATGGCAACAAACAACACTGACGAGTGCAATCTTCAGAATTATTATAACCTGTATATTTTATATGGTACCATATTATTAAACAGTATTGTCATCTGTGAATGTTTCACTGTGATTGTTATAATATGGCGAACTGAAAAATTGCATGGGACCACTAATGTGTTTGTGGCATCCCTAGCTGTGAACGACGTTCTGACAGCAATATCATTTATTTGTATTCAACTTCCGTACAGACAGAGCAATTTCCAAACAAGAACATCAAATCTTATATTGCTTATTGTGTATGGAATTATAGCCGGTGTCACAGGTTCATCAACAGTACATTTGGCGATCATTGCAATAGATCGGTACATTCATATCGCTTACCCGTTTTACTACATGAAAGCAGCAACCAGCAGACGTACATTCCTGATTCTAATGATCCTATGGAATGTCACATTTGTCGTGATAATCATTCCACCAGCTGTATGGCATAATTCATATTACGGAGTCTGCATTATTTTACATCAACCGTTTGTCTTTTTCTGCATATATGCTGTCATTTACGTGTTTACACTGATCGCTACTTTTATTTGTTACCTGAAAATCGCTTGTTTGGCTTTCAAACACAAGAAGGCTGCTAATGCACGAGGGCTACAGGCTACGGATAATGAACTGAGAAACAACCGCATGGCGGCTGTCAGAAGTGTCAAGTACTTTGCCATTATGTTTGGTATTTTTACTGTATGCACTTTTCCACTTGTTATGTTCCCTGGAATTTCGTATTTATACAGTCTCCCAAATTATATTCACCTAGGAATTCACTTTCTAGTTCCTGTTAATTCCTTTATTAATTTACTAATCTATGCAACTACAAACAAAGACTTTTCAACAGCTTTCAAGAAAACAGTCACTGGATTAAAACAGCAATTCTTTTGGAGAGTGTGAGATATAAGGCAAATAGATTCTTATAAATTCATTCAAGTAAACAAAAACATGAAAGCCCTGACAAAAGACAGTTGAGAAAGTTGAGAAAATGTATCATCATTGTGTAACAAGTCATTTACAGCATGTTGTGTTTTGTTTGTTGTTTTAAATCATTCAAGTAAACATAAAACTGTTGGTCGTAGGCAGGTGGGAAAGTTGAGAAACAGCATATTCAAGTTGCAAGCCTTTACGCGCACCTTACGACCCGCATTGTAAATGGTGGTGTTAATATTATTGCTTCTCCTAAGATTAACGTTAACGCAGAAGCACAGCCTCCTTATTTGCTTTAGACGTGTATGGTAGGTTTGTGTGTTACTATTCTTTGTTTCCCGATAGAGTCCCAGTGAACGTCCAGATTACCGTTTGCATCTATGTCCAAAAACCATTCATTGTTGTTATGTCTTAATCTGTGTGACGTTTAACGTTTAACATTCTTCAGTGTCAGAGACTCGTTGCTGTTAATGGCCCTGCTGTCTTGTTTTCCCGCATCTTGTACAATGCCTGCATGCTTTGTCTTCTCGACCCATGTAATTGTAACATTGAAGCTAATCTCCAATTTTCTTGTAAAAGTAAATGTAATGAAATTGGAGATATTATCCTGTGGTTTGAGGTATTAGATCATCACATTAATCCTCGCCATAATACGATTCGAAACAATTCACTGCAAAATGTAATCAACAGCAAGCCACTATTTTATGAGAGTAGGTCGAAATGACAGGGAAAATGCACCTACCTCAGCAGTGAATAAAACATTTACTAATTAACTACATTCATCATTTGGTATCTGTACAAAATGGGATGACTAAACTGGTATTAAATAATTGTTAAACCTTATCATTTTGTTTCTGGAGAGAACAAAACACATTCAAGCGAAACATGAGGTGGTCAAAACCTTTTACAAGATTAACTAGAAAGTACTTCCTCTTAAACACAGTGGAGAGAGCGAGCGAGAGAGAGAGAGAGAGAGAGAGAGAGAGAGAGAGAGAGAGAGAGAGAGAGAGAGAGAGAGAGACAGAGACAGAGACAGACAGAGACAGACAGAGACAGAGACAGAGACAGAGAACCAACACTCTTAGAGAAAATAATTACAGACAGATGAAGAATGTGGGGAAGACGTGCAGGCAGCTTCTGGTAATAGCAAAGAGCAGTGGGGCTTGGCGTTAGATGGGTCAGGGCTTGAGGGATGACAGAGGGAGAACACAGCTGGGTATTAAATACGGGCTATTGTCTCTGGCCGGCAGTAGACTACTATGCCTCTCTAGCCATTTCCTTACTGTTTATGAACTACTAAATGATTCACATCCGCATGAAGGATGATGTTCTAAACATGTTTACTTGTCTTGCATGCATTGTGCCATAAGGGAAATAAGTTCATGACCTTTGTTACATGCCTGGAGACGTGTCAGGTATATGGTGCTAGTCCCATACATGTATAGACCAATCGGCATTGAAGGGTGACGTGGTCAATATCAGTGGCCGCCTATGCTTCCCAAGAAAGTTGCTGGTACCCATTCTAGGAAAAGTCGACCCGATATTATTACAATCAGATTGGGGGTACGGGGTGTCAGGCATTGGTAGTACCTTTGGTAAGGATGACTGTCATGCTCTTTTCAGGGCACATCCCCCTCGGGTCTAAGCCTGACACCCAGCTCACGCCTGTGGCTCCTAGTAGCTGTCAGTATACGACAGCGGCCACCCCCCGGGCAACAGCTTTGACAGGCTGGCTAAATCAGGCGTGGGTAGCCGATTTGGTGTCCAACAAATCGGTGAACTAGAGTATGCATACCCAACATGTGAAGACAGGACTCGGCAGACTGCGCGGAAGAAATCATTGTTGATTTAACAGGCAAGACGGCGTTTACCTGTAAAGCGTTGTGGAACGTAATGAGTACGGCAAGGTACGTAGAGCGCCCTGGTCATCCACTGCACCCGTATTCATCTCCAGTCGTCTTGACTTGTCTTGCCACTGAACTCAGATGGGCTCAGGCGAGAGAGTGATGTCGATAAATTGCGCAACTCTTCCTCATTTTAATCCAGTTTATCGCTCAAGCCATTCTTCATGCAACTTCTTTTATCGTCTTCAAGCCCTGGGGCGATGAGCGAGCGGCGACGCGGCAGAAGTGGGTACGCTAGCAGCCGTAGATACAGAACTGCGCACAGGCGACTCAGGCCATATGGTCGTCTTCTACTGACCGGAGCAGCAGTGGGATTCGGCAGCCCCCTGAGAGACTGAGCAGCCCTCTATAGGAAAGCACTGTTCACCTCCATAGCATGAGGAAGGGGCTAGAAAAGGTGCCCTAAACATTGTCTGCTCCATCATTACCTAACCGGCTAGTCGCGGTTGAAGGGTACCCTATACTGCGGTCGACATACAAACAAAGTAAAAACAGGTAAAGCTAAAAGAGCAAACCATGTTCCCTTGACATTCGGAACTTGGAAGTTAGGCACCCAAATTGATAGAGACGGCGCGTCGGCCCCAGAGATACGAACAGCACAGATTGGGAGAGAGCTGGGCAGGTACAACATCGACATTGCAGCCTTGAGCGAGACACGACTTGCAGAAGAAGGCCAAATCTGTGAAGTAGGTACCGCCTACACATTCTTTTGGAGTGGAAGGAAAAGCGAGTAACGACGCCAGTCCGGTGTGGAATTTGCCATTAAGTCAGCTCTGGTTGGCAAACTAGCTGAATTTCCGAAGGCTATAAATGACAGACTTATGACTATGAAGTTACCCCTGCTGAAAGGAAAGAAGCATGCAACCATAGTGAGTGTTTACGCAGCAACCATGACCAATGAAGATGACGTCAAAAACAAGTTCTATGAGGACTTGCATAACGTATTAATATCTGTTCCCAAAGGAGACATACTTATACTCCTAGGGGACTTCAATGCCAGAGTAGGCAGGGACACCGCCACTCGGATTGGCATCATTGGAAAGTACGGAGTCGGAAATTGTAACAGCAATGGACTACTCCTCCTTCAGACTTGTGCCGAAAACGATCTCCTGACAACAACACAATTTTCTGTCTTCCCATGAGAAATAGGACATCGTGGATGCACCCTCGCTCTAAACACTGGTACCTCATTGACTATGTCATCGTCAGGAGGATGACAGACAAGACGTTCGGGTGAATCCATGAATCCATGTGTGGTGCCGAATGCTGGACAGACCATCGTCTCATTATCTCGAAAATAAACATACACATCAAACCACCACGGCGTCCTCAGGGGGTAAAAAAAAACACAACTAAATGTCACCCGTCTAAACAGCAAAAAAATGCTGCTGTCTTTTGAAAATATGCTGGACGACCGCCTCAAGTCCCATGCTGGAGCTAAACAGGATGCAGAAACAGAGTGCAGAGCCCTAAAGGACATTATTTACAACACTGCTATGGAAATCCTGGGTCCAGCACCCCGAAAGCATCAAGACTGGTTTGATGAAAATTCCGAAGACATCAGCCAATTGCTGGCCGAGAAACATCTTCTCCTCGAGGCCTATTTGAATGACCTGAAGTCAGCATCAATAACATTCGGAGAGTAATGCAGCAGAAACTTCGGCACATAAGGAACTTATGGCTGAGCAACAAAGCTGATGGAATTTAAGGCTTTGCTAACAGACATGATATGAAATACTTATACGACTCACTGAAAACGGTCTATGGTTCTACATCACCAGGCATAGTTCCCCTCCTCAGTGCAGATGGGGGAACATTGGTCACAGTTAAGAAAGAAATCCTTCAACGCTGGGCAGAGCATTTCAGCAACATCTTAAATGCAACTTCCTTCTTCGATGATGAAACCATCAACTGCCTTCCTAAAGTTCCTACTAATGATACACTTGATAGCCTCTCAACCGTAGAGGGAGTACACAAAGCCATCCAGCAGCTTTCCAGCGACAAGGCGCCTGGCCCTGACTCCATCCCAGCAGAGATATACAAGGCAGGTGGGCCGGTCCTAACAGAGCAGCTTCACCAAGTCTTTACAAACATATGGGTGAACGAGACCATGCCACAAGATTTCAAGGACGCGTCAATAGTCCACCTTTACAAACGTAAAGGAAACCGCCAATCCTGTGACAACCACCGAGGCATCTCCTTGCTCTCAATTGCAGGGAAGATACTCGCCAGAATTCTTCACAATCGCCTCTCGGCCCATCTCGATCAAGGTCTTCTTCCTGAGAGTCAATGTGGCTTCAGAAAAGAACGAGTAACTGTTGACATGATTTTCGCTGCAAGGCAAAGACAAGAGAAATGTCAGGAACGGAACTCCGAAATGATCGTTACTTTCATTGACCTTACCAAGGCTTTTGATACAGTCAGCAGAAAAGTACTGTGGAAGATTATGGCGAAATATGGCTGTCCACGAAATTTTGTCCAAATAGTGCGGCTATTTAATGTTGGTATGCAGGCAAGAGTACAGGAAAATGGTGAACTGTCTGAACCCTTTCCTGTAACCAATGGAGTGAAGCAAGGATGTGTCCTGGCACTAACACTGTTCAGCCTCATGTTTTCAATTATGCTGACGAATGCCTTCGAGAACAATGACATTGGAATAGACATCAACTACCACATGGATGGAAAGTTGTTTAATCTCCGAAGGCCGATAGCTAAACCCAAAACTAGCAGCGACACCGTCTGAGAGCTGCCGTTTGCTGAACATTGCGCTCTATATGTCAACTCAGAGGCGGACATGCAACATAATGTTTCAGCTTTCTCACATGCCTGTGCCAACTTTGGGCTCAATATCAACTTGTAGAAGAATGTAGTTATGTACAGGCCAGCTCCAGGGAATAATCACACCATGCCGAATAGCAAGGTGAAATGGTCATATATTAAGTGTTGTGGACAAATTCACCTATCTTGGCAGCTCTGTGTCACAAGCTGCCACAATTGATGACGAAGTGAATGCAAGAATCTCAAAAGCCAACGCGGCCTTTGGCAGGCTGTACAAGAATGTATGGGACAGAAATGGAATAAGCGTGCAAACAAAGCTGAAAGTCCATAAAGCAGTTGTATTATCCACACCGCTATATGCTTGTGAAACCTGGGCTGTTTATCAGCGACACGCTAGGAAATTAAACCACTTCCACACAGTCTGCCTTAGGAAGCTATTGAAGATTAAATGGCAAGACAAGATCACAGACACTGAAGTTCTAGAAAGAGAGTCTATGCCCAGTACTACCAGCACTCTATTAATGAAGAATCAGATACGCTGGGCTGGCCACTTAACACGTATGCCAGATCACAGGTTCCCTTAACGAATTTTTTTTACGGCGAGCTGCATTGTGGTAAACGCTCCCAAGGCGGCCAGGGGAAGCGCTTTAAAGACACTCTGAAAATCTCACTAAAAGCTATTGAAATTCATCTTGACACCTGGGAGTACATCAATATGCAAGGGTGCAGTCACTTGTGAAGCAACCGGGACTGCAAGAGCTGTGAAGAAAAGGCTGGACAGAAAAACCACTGCAGGAGATCCTCCTCCTGGAACGTCAAGCATTATTTGCCCACATTGTCAAAGAACATTTCGAGCCAAAATAGGCCTTATCAGCCATCTTAGAACTCACGGCTCCATACTTTCAACCCCACTGGATGAAATGAATGGTCATCATCATTCTTGATGGACAAACAACAACACAGGAATAAATGGACTTGGACGCATGATAAACTAGACTATTTGCAGGTGACATGTTCGAATCCCGGTCAGTAACTCAGGCATTCAAGATTATGTTGTCTAGTGTTTATTACATTACTGACACTAATATACAGGTCAATAGAGGCACAGAAAGACATATATGCGTGCTTCATAGATTATACCGAGGCATTTGATGAGGTAAAATGATGAACTGATTAAAATGTTGGAAGATATCAACATTGATGGGAAAGACTTAAGAATAATAAAGAATATTTACTTGAACCAAGTAGAAGCAATTAAATTGGGACATAAAGAGAACAGTTACAAACAGATAAAGCTAGGAATACGACAGGTGTGTATTTTGTCACTGGAACTCTTCTCCCTGTATAGTGAAGTAATAATGAGATAGATCAAAGAGACGACAGGAGTACCATTAGGAGGTTATAATATAAACAATATACACTATGCAGGTGGCACAATATTGGTGGCGGATAATGCAACAGACCTACAACAATAGTTGGATATTGGAGTAACAGAAAGTGCACAGAAAGGACTCACTTGAATATAAAGGAAACGATAACAATGGTGATATCAAAGAAAATGGTGATACCAATTGTAACACAGAAATAGAAGGGAATATTCTTAACCAAGTGGATAATTTTAAATACCTAGGGGCATTTATAACAGCAGATGGAAGATGTACAGCAGAGATTAAGAGCAGAATTGTTCA
This sequence comes from Cepaea hortensis, assembly GCA_963921405.1. Lineage (NCBI taxonomy): Eukaryota > Metazoa > Mollusca > Gastropoda > Stylommatophora > Helicidae > Cepaea > Cepaea hortensis. The sequence continues at coordinate 390,844,043 of OY992876.1, forward strand.
AGCAAAAGCCTCATTTCAGAAAATGAAGAGTATCTTATGCAATAAGTCATTATCAGTGAATTTAAGAAAGAGAGTGCTGAAATGCTATATAGAACCATTTTGATGTATGGCTGTGAATCTTGGAATGCAAATGAACAAATTAAGAAGAAATTAGAAGCAACAGAGATGTGGTTCCTGAGACGAATGTTGCGAATTCCTTGAACTGCCAGAGTAACTAACAACGATTGCCTGAAACAGGCTAATGAATATAAAACATTATCTACTACAATAAGAAAGAGACAAAAAGCTTTCTATGGTCGTGTGATGAGAATCATCGTGACAATTGGAAAGATCGAGGGGAAGAGAGGCAGAGGAAGACCAAGAGATAAGATGCTGGACGGATTGAGACGGTGGCATGGAGGAATACCATCAGCAGAGTTGATCCAGAAAACCAAATACCGAGATCTGTGGAGAGTCATGAATGCCTACGCCAGCTAGCAGGGCACGTGTTAATGATGAGTACTTTCTCGAAAACCTACTTATTTCTTCTACTTCTATGAGCGCCGAACAATACAGGTATGTTCATTTTTATAGTATAAATCTGGAACCGTTGGATACGAATAGTCAATGAGCATACCAGGTCCATGCGGCCGCATGAGTATAGTTGATAGGAAGGTATGCTGATAGCGTCATGACCGCGGTCGGACGAGGGTTCGATCCCTGCGTTCGTCGTCCGCCAAGAGAAGAATACACTGGCCACATATTCATCCGTTCATTCAGGCCTACAATGTGTGATGGGCCTATCACGTCATAGACACAAAGCAGGTAACGTTAAAATCGACCGAGGCATTTCAGTTCCCGAGACATGATGCTCTCTGTGAGCTGGATGTTGTCCATACTCAGATCTTGTACAACGTCGGTATTTTTCTTCTTCTTGATCTCGACTGTATTCTTCCAATGTGTCTGTAACATTTGCAATCAATAGACTCAGTGTTCTTCTTCAGTGACTGCAAAATGATCCCCTATTCGTTTGTGTTTGTTTTCGCAGGAAAGGTGTTTGTTGGTGTTGTGCACGTGATAGACAGTAAGTACCATTCACAAATAAGTAACATGTTTTACCAACAGCATCAACTCTTCCATTCAGTTTTCATTTCTTGAGTGGTTGTCAAATGATGCTAAAATATAGAAAAGCTCAAAGTTATTGATAATTTCATTGTTGGTATTATCTGTTGTGAGCTTACTACATGTTGTGTATTTCTATTATCATTATTAATATTGTTATTGTGTCAGGTCTTAGTCAGATATTACGGAGCTACTGTATAACAGTGGACGGTACTACCTGCTTTCTGTTAGCGCCGAATGTTGGGCGGCTTTTACCAAACCCGACACCCCACATTGTGCCAACGGCTTCGGGCGGAAGAGCACAATAGGCAGGGTACAAGTCTTACCCTGGTGCAAGGAAACGCAACCTAAAGACAAAGTGTCATGGCAGGGTAGACCAGGCCCTAAGCCTTGGTTGGCGGCTGGTCTAGGATCGAAGCTCCGACAGGCGGACAATTAGAGCATTGCTTTGCTGATTCGGCAGCTTCTGCAGCTTGTCTTGTTCCAGATGTAGAGGTGTTACCTTTCCTCTGGAGTGAACTAGGCAGGCCGAGAGAAGGATTATGCTGCATGGGCAACACATGATCTCTATATATTAGCCCAGGCTTTGTGCTATGGAGAGGCAATAACTCCATCCCTTACAAACTATCGTCTGTCAAGACGGCAAGGTGCCAATGATAGTTTTACCAAGACGAATTTAATGTGACTATTAATTGTTTCTGCTTATTCATAGTTACAATGAAATGTTGTGTTGTCTGTATTTACAGTAGTAACATATTACTTTGATAAGTGAAGACATTGTTGCCAGAATGGAAATTTAATTTCAAGTCACATTGGGAAATAAATGTATATATTTGATACTTAATTTACCAAATAATTGTTTGAAGATTAAAGAGAATAGCACAACATTACGTCTGCTGTATCTTTTTGTTAATTTTATGAATGTTGTATTTCAGTATTTCTGAAATTTATATTCTTCAGCATAATAACAGACGACAATTAGTTGGTCCTTTGCTGGATGAAACATATGTAAGCACGGTTTCCGAACGAAAAACACAAAGTATAACCAAGGATCTTAACGAATGGAAAAACACACTCACATACAATCGAACGATTCGACCTAAGTTTTTAGCAAAGAGACACCGAAGACAAAACAATAACAGACAGATAACACAAAAAAGTGCCTATTTGTTTGGAGATAGTCTGAACGGTAATGGCTTGATACGGAAGCCAGCATGTGGTTTTAACTCTTACATCCACGGCATTAACGTTACGGTCGACTGAGCTTTGAGAATGGCATATCTCTGTCGGGGCGATGCTATTGTTGAGACTCTTCTTCTAATTTGGAACCAGAATACCATCTCAACGGAGACTGTCTGGCTATTTGTCTGCCCGTCTGCCTTCATCAGTGAACAAACACAAGAAGACACAACCACGTGAAATATTCTGAGAAGGCACTACAGTGAGAACATTGCGGTATAATAACCAGAATGAGCAACATTGAAAAACAACAAAACGAAAATAGATGCTACTTTTCTTAGAGTTCCATAATGTGAAAAAGCAAATCTTGTCCATGGTTAGTATGTGATTTTGTCTTCTTGTAGATTTTTTTTAATTGATGAAGGCGTGGCATCACAACGTCCTATATTTTCATCAGTTTTATTTTGTTAACATTCAGTACAACTCGTGTTTTTATATTGTTTAATCAGTGTACTCAGTAGCACAAAACTACATTAACTTCCGGGTTACATTTCTTGTAGATATTCTTAGCGTCCAATTGTGTTTGTTTTCAAACACTTGGGTTACATCTCTACACATATGTTTTTGAAGCCTTGGCAAAAATCATTGTTCATGTTTAGAAATGCCACAAAATTAAATGTTGAATGCATCAAAAACAAGAACATCAGTAACATGAACAGATACAGTGGAAACGAGTCCATACTATTGATGATAATAGCTAAAACTCCTGGATAAGTGCACACACAAAATATGCCACACATCATCGCGAGAAACTTCAGACTTCTCCATGCTGCTGTCCTAGTTGTTATGAAGGTTTTCCTTCTTGATATGCCTCCGTCCAAACGAAGTTATCTAGCCTGGCTGGATTTCTTGCGCTGAAATGCCAAACGAGCTATTTTGAAATAGAGAACAAAAATTAGGATGATTTCCATATGGTACAGGACTCCCGGGACAACAACATATTCAATAGGCGGATTAGTGACCAAAATCTGTTGCAGTTTGACGTGTTTCTGTACACGAATAGTAGGATTAAGCTATAAACCAGCGCCACAAGCCAGAAACAGGCAATGATGGTATACACTCGTCGCTTTGTGACATGCGCCATGTAAAACAGTGGGTGAGCGATGTAGATATAGCGATCAACTGCTATGGTCTGCATTTGGCTGACAGAGAGTAGTAAAGAAGCGTATCTTGCTCCACAAGCAAATGCATACAGGAGAGCGTTGTTCCTTAGAGCATTCCTAACCCAGGGAAGTAAAGAAGTCCGTCGATAATGTAAATAAGAGATAAATAAATCTCACAACCAGCAATGGATGTCAACAAAAGGTTAGCGTGTGTCTGGAGTTATGGACTGCGGCGAATTATAATGATGCTATGTAAGTTGTGAGTTAGAACAAAGACACCAAGTGGAGCTGAAATCAATCCAAAGGGAAACCCATCAAATGTGAAATAGTGTAAACATGTGTAGGTGGTGTTTCCATCATCTTATAAAGATACAACACTGATTGTCGAGATTGCTTAGCTTAGATGATAAAACTTCTAGGTGATGTCAGCTTTTAACTTAAGTTATGTCATTGGTAGTTCTCTTCCCCGTTGGATTGTTTTACTATTGTTAGATGTCTATATATCAGTTCACAACTCTTAGACTGCGTACTGTGTTTTTTTGTAAATCTCTTTATTACCGTAGAAGTCATGAGAAGAATATAAAGCTATGGTTGTTTCCCAGGAGATTAGAATATCTACAGCAAACATGTCTTGTAAAGTACGTAGAGGGTTTTATTCTTTCAGTGTCACAGATTTAAAGTTTGATATAATGTGTTATCAGAGCTGGTCATATATAGTCCTGCCATCTTCTAGACAGACTTGTACGAGGGTAAGTTAATAAGTAAGTCACAAATGGCTCTAGACAAATAACCACACATGATAACAACTGGAAACCAGTTTATTTTTATATATACATTGTCCCTTTATTTATCAGCATAATTTCCACCAACATTGATGCACTTATCCCATCGTTTTATCACTCCTCCCAAACAGGCTGCATAGAACTGCGTGCTTTGTTTTCATTTACCGGCCAACCCACAGAACGGTGTGACTTACTTATTGACTCACCCTCGTAACTTTTTTCTACCCAGCTATGCACCGCTTTACGGGACAAACATTTGTCAGCATAAACTCTCACAACTCACCTTTGCGGGAGACATTTCGCAAATGACGCCGAAATTGAATGTGAAATGAAAACGTGGTTTAGAAAACAAAACACGCAGTTCTATGCAGCCGGTATGGGAGGACTGATAAAACGATGGGATAATTGCACCAATGTTGGTGTAAATTATGTTGAGAAATAAAGGGACAATGTATGTATAAAAATAAACTGGTTTCAAGTTGTTATCGTGTGTAGTTATTTTTCTAAAGCCATTTGTGACTTACTTATTAACTTACCCTCGTATAATATACATCTAACTACACGGACTAACGCCCACACCTGATATAGACTAGTGTTGTTTACTAAAATTACACATGTCTATGGAGGTAGGCGTGGCGGAGCGGTTTAAAACGACCGTGCTTAACTTTCTCTTGTGACCATGGCACAAGTGGGTCATTTCCATACACTGGTCAGTTGGACTATAATGTTTACTTCTCGGCCTTGACTTGGGAACGTAAATTACAAACACCTTGATGTTGGAGAAGGGTCCAAAGGATGGAGAAGGACACTAGTAATAGGGAAAGCTAACCTTCACGCAAACATTAGCCCAGTACACTCACTAGTAGTAAACAGTATAAGTAAGAGTACGTGTGTAGAATACGCTCGATATCAAAAAGATTTAAAGTTCAAACTGGCTAACTACACGCAGTAACGATCCCACCAGACATAGACTACATAATTTTATTCTGAAACATTGGCATCTGATTATTCGAAGTGGCAAAACACCCAGGTATTATTTAGTCCTGAAGTATTTAACTACTCCAAGTAACGCTTCTACCAGATGTTAACGATATTGTTAGGTCCTGCAATAGTTAACTACTCTAAGTAATGTTTCTATTAGATATTAATGATATCGTTTTAACCTGAAATATCTAGCTACTCGGACAGATGGTCCCTTCATTTATACACTACATTTTTTTGTCCAGAAGGAACACAGATCTAACTACTTAGAGTGTCGTTTCCACCAGATATTCACTGCGGTGGTTTGTCAAGAAGCAGACGAACCACAGACTGTAATATCTGTCGACAGACCTCCATTTATAATTGAAATGCTTGTTATAAAATTGATTTTGCTTAATTTTGTTTACTTATTGTTTAGCAATCGCATACATCAGAAATTATGACACAAACTGTTTCATTAAACACATTTATTTTGTACGAGGTAATGTTTCCTTGTTTCATGATATGCGGTGTTTTAATGTTTAATGCTAGTGAGCACACGATGGGACTGTATGTCACATTCACCATTTAGCATTGAATGCACATATCCAGAGTGAATCATTCATTCATTGGCACCTTGCAGTCTGACAGACGGTAGATAGTTTGTTACATTGTGCTTCAAAAAGACATAGTAACTACAATACATGGCGGTAGCGAATTTGACTGATAAAGCCAATTCGCGCTGTAAATGTTCGTCCACAGCGGATGTATGTGAACACATGGTCTTTGCCACCACCATGCACCATCTTAGTCTCGAACGCTCGGTGTGTGACTTATCTGCAAATCTTTTTCTCCTTTGTCTTTATTCCATTTCTAATATTTGCACTCCATGCAATACTATCGGCGGCGACTTGCTCCCAATGTACGTTATGAATGCCTGTATCAATCATGTCCCGCTTACACACATCTTTGTATCGTAGTAGAGGCCGACCCTGAGATCTCTTACATGTACCAGTCATTGGGCATATGGACGGACGTATGTGTAACAATGCGTGTATACAGTGGATCAACAGATTCTGCTGTGTTGTTTCAAAACAGGCTTTATTTATACATGATGGTCGATACAAAATCCAAGTACAAAATCAATTATGATGTTGACTTCTCTTTCCTCGTCCTTGGTGGTGACTACCCAACAACAAGCTACGTCACGACTTGAGCATCTTTCTTACTGTTCTATATGGATGCTCAAGCGTGCTGTAGTCTTGCACCCCTAAGCTAATACTGATATGATATTCATTCTGCTACACCTCCCTGTCTTTTAAAAGACTTTTCTTCTTCAAAAGTCTTAACTCCTAAACCCTTTATCCTACACCTTCTCTCCTTACCTCCCATAATTTCTCTAAGCCGCCCCAAACTAACTCTATTTTAGGTGAATATTTCCTTCCAATTGTACCACATAGCAAACCACTATGAAGTTATATTTCTTCTTCGTTTCTGGCTCTTCAAAGTTTCTTTATAAAATATATATATATCATAAGAATGGCTCGTATCAATCGTTATCGTACACTTGACACTATGAAATTTCTCATTCACACAACACAGGATAGACAGAAAAAAAATAAAGAAGGGGTAAAGAAAGGGTGCGCACCCAATTTATGAAAAGTATAAGGAAATAGTCAACACAATCACATTTACCTCTCTTGCCAACGAAAAAACTTTTGTAAACAGTTTTTTAAAATATATCTTATGAAATGCATCTCTGTTCACTATAAATTAAGTTGATCTAAGTTTTCTTTTATATACTCAACATTTATATTGCCATATATTGCCATCCACAACCTTGTCTATATTTCACTTATCTCACCTTCAACCACGCACCAATGTTCATATTCCATGAACATTTCAAATTAATTAACGCTGTTTTTTCACAGCTCCTACAAATTCCCCCCCTCACATTCCATGGTACGCCTCCTTGTTTATCTATTCTATATACCCAACCTTATATGCTGCCATTCACAGCCTCCTTTTTATCTATTCTCTATTAACCAACTATCATATCATTACTCATAATATGGTATGCAATCCATATATCTTCAATTAATGCTGACTTTAATGCAGCTCCTATTTTAACTTTCCCATAACCATCCCCGACATATGTTTCTAATACTTCATAGCCATATCAACCTCTTTATGCTGATTATCACAGCAACAGAATATACCCATGAACATATTATTCACAAAGATAATGTGTCTCTCTACTAGTCCTCAGTAGTTTATTACTATTTTCTGAACGAAGGGTCCTAAATAAAGCCCCATGTATTGCCTTTATTCTAGACAAAACCATGTAAATTAAACTTAACTTAACTAATTTCTAACATATTTATAAACAAGGTAATTACCATTCAACATACAAGACAATTCACTTAAATTATGAGTTAAGCGAAATAAAATCACAACAGGACATCATACCCCCCCCCCCCCCAGTTGTTATACATCATTTATGTTTCCCCTCATATCAATTAAAGGTATTAACTCATTAAAAGAAAAACATATTTTAAAATAATATAACATACATCCTATCTATTGTTAGTCTCTTTTATGGACTAACAATAACTTATTTATCTATTTAAGAAAACTCAAGAAGTCCAACCATAAAATCAATTGGCAATAAAATTACAGTAAAAAAAATATACCTCACTCGAATTTACATCCATATTAGTTATCTTAATACCTAATTATGTCTATTCTTCAAGACAACTCATTATAAGTATCAATAGAACCCTTTTCCATAACAAATGTGTCATATACATCCTCAAGTATCATTTTCCTTTTTAAATCATGAAATTTATATCTTGCTATCTGCAGTATTTTCTATCAATTTATTTCCTACGTTTCCATTTCTTCAGTAACTCCAAGTTCCTTTGAATAAGTGCTATCTCCACATCAATATCTTCTTCTTCGTATAAAGTATTACTTTCTTCCATACTACTATTTGATTCTGAATTTTCATCCATTTCTTCTTCATCTGTATGTCTATTACTAGCAGCTGCCAATCTTTCTCTTTCTATATCCAATCTAATTTTTTTATCATCGTTTCTTAACGACCTTTCTAATAGGGGTATATATTCGTCGCCTGATGAATTTTCCCTAATTCTTCTCTGTCTTTTCACTTCTCTTGCTCTCTGTCTCTCTATTCTCCTTTTCGTTGCTTGTCTAGTATTTTTAAATGGAGCACCTATCTCTTCTTCCATAGATTCTATACTATAATAATGACCCTCATTCATATTTTTTTCTTCTATCGTTTTCGGTATTGTCTGTTCTTGAGTATCATCACAAACTGGAGTTGTTATTAATTGACTTTGTGCTGGAGCTTTTCTAAATTCTGGGGGTATTGTAGCTCTTCTGACGACTTGTTCATCTAAGTATCCGGTGTCTGAATAATAATTATTATTATAATTATTATTTCCCTTATCATCATTATCTCTTCTTAAGTGCTCTACGTGTGCCCTTGCTATATGTCCCGTAATTTGGTTTTTTATACTGTACAATACATTTCCTAGCTTTTCTAAAATGTAATAACCTGGAACCCAACGAGCATCAAACTTAGAGTTCCTTCTATGCTTCTTATAATAAACTCTATCACCTACTTTGAATTCCTGTAATTTTGTATTCACGTTTCTGTACTTTTTCTGTCTTTCTCTAGCTTTAATTATATTGTTCTTTAATCTTACATGTGCTTTATGCATTTCTTGTATGATGACCTCTTGAAAGTCTTCCCCCATATATTTACGTCTTGGTTTTAACAGATTATCTATGGGTAGTATTGGCTCTCTCCCGTGTAATAAATAAAATGGTGAAAACCCTGTGCTCTCATTTTGATTTGTGCGTATAGCGCTAAGCGCAGGTCCTAGGAATAGATCCCAATCTTTTTCATGTTCATCGACAATCTTTGCTATAATATCGTACAATGTTCTATGTTGTCTTTCGTTCTTAGCATTTGAAGAAGGTCTATAGTATGAGGTCTTTATATGTTTTATATTCAAATCTTTTAATAACTTTTCGAATTTCTTATTCACAATTTCTTTACCATTATCCGTGAGTACAATCTGTGGGCAACTAAATCTTGGTACGAATTCCCGTAAAAAAAATATTAATGATAGTATCTGCGCTCTTATCTGGGATTGCATAAACTTCCGGCCAGAGACTGTAGACGTCCACCATATGAATTAGATATACGTTCCCTGATAATGTTCTAGGGTGAGGACCTGATATATCTAAACTAACTTTTTGCATTGGAAACTGAGGAATATCTGTATCTTGTAAGGGACACTTAATTGTTTTCATATTCCTTAATCTGCATCTTTCACACGTATCGACATATTTACAAGCAGTTTTAAATAAATTCGGCCAATAAAATTTATTCGTAAGTGCTTTCACTAATTTATCAGGACCGAGATGACCATTCTCATCATGATATGCTTTTAAAACTTCATTTTCCAAATGTTTTGGAATATATTTCCTTAGCCGTTCGTTTCTTTCACTCGTGTAATATAACTGTTCATCCTCTTGCAAAACTAAATAATTCTTCTTATACTTATTCTCATCCGTTTCTTTTAATTTCTGTTTTATTTCTAAGACTTTTGGATCTAATTCTTGTTCTTCTTTCATATTAAATTGTGCTAAATGTGGGTCTTCTGCTCTAGGTTCAGACTCTTGATCCGACGGTAAACTCTCAAAATCTTCTCTATTTATTATGGCAGAATCTAATATATTTACTTGCCAGTTTCGGTCGTCTATCTCCGGTTCACCTTCGTCTTCCGTGTTCCCTGATGACTGTGGATACGGGATTCTAGACAATAAATCAGCGCATGTGTTGTTCCTACCTGGTATGTATTCTATTCTTGTATTGTATCCTTGTAGATTCAACGCCCATGTCTGTATTTTCCTGTTCTGCACTGGAGCTTCTAACAAAGATTTTAAAGGCATGTGGTCAGTTCTAATGATGAAATTTGCGTTGTGTAGATAGTAGTTAAGTTTCTGAAGAGCATAATGAATAGCATAAGCCTCCTTCTCAATAGTAGACCATTTCCGCTGAGACCTGCTAAGTTTATGAGACAAAAAATAGATTGGCCTTTCATTTTTAACCCCTGGTATTCCAGATTCTTTTCCTTCATATGGTTGAACCAAACACGCTCCTATAGCATTATCTGAAGCATCTGTATATAATATTAACTGTTTATTTAAATCTGGATATGTCAATAGTGGCACTACTGTTAAGCTATATTTTAAAAACTCGAACGCTTTTTGACATTCATCATCCCACTTAAATCTAGCGTATTTGCCAGTTAAGTTAGTAATAGGCTCTGCTATTTTTGAGAACCCTGGAATGACACGCCGATAATACCCACAGGTTCCGATAAACGCACGCACTTCTTTTACATTAGTTGGAGGAGGTAATTTTCTAATAATTTTAACCTTATCTTGATCTGGTTTAATTCCGTCTCTATTAATAATATACCCCAAATACTTTGTTTCTGTTTTTAAAAATTCGCATTTACTGAGCTTCAGTTTGACATCATGTATTCTTAATCTGTCGAATACTAATTTTACATGTTTTAAGTGATCATCTACATCTCCTGCTGTATAAATTAAAATGTCATCTATGTATGCCAATGCAAACTTTTGCATACCCTCTAATACTTGATTAATTAATAGCATATAATAAGAGGGCGCTGTACGTACTCCAAAAGGCATTCGTAAGAATTCGTAAGAACCTGCGTGTGTACAAAAAGCACTCTTTTTCTGGGCGTCTTGTGACATAGGTATACACCAAACTCCTGATCTTGCATCTAACGTGGTAAAGAAAGTAGACCCATTAAGTAAGCCCAAAATATCGTCAATCACCGGCAATGGGTACGCTACTGTCACAGCCACACCTAAAGGCGGTACCAACCTAAAAGAACGAGACACTGGCGAAGGGATATAAATCCAGCTAAAGGGAAAGAACCGAGTCACTCGAAGGCTCGAATAATCTACAGCCTTCTCGAAGGAACGGTCAGTGTGTCCACAGCCACGTGGACACTGATGGGACCCGCCGATTGCGGGGTCCACGAGAAACTCAGAGAGAGTTACCACCCGTGTCGGATTGCAACACGTGTGGAAGGACACGGACTGGACATCGAGGAAGCAACAGGGCTTACCTTAAGGGGACTTGATAGTTTCAGACCCACGTGTTTTAGGGGTCTTATACATATGTTAGATAGCTGCTAGAGTTGTTGTGATAATCATGTTCATTGTAAACTCTTGTGATACGCAACGTGCTAATTGCTGGCTTGTGAAAACTCACTTCGCCAGCGTACTGTAATATAAATGTAAATAAATGATGCTCGATTGTATCTGAACGGAGTTTGTTGCCTGTATAAGCCCGAGTTTCAATCCCCTAGAGATATAGGGCTGTGACAGGCTATTTGGTGGCAAGCGCCGGTTTTGGCATACACAAGCTTTACTTTTCAAAAGCTTTTGGTTTTGCAAAGTAAAAAAAAAAATATATATCAACTTTAATATATAACACATTTAAAAACTTTGCAGCTATCTGTGATTGAGCGACGATAGTCCCTCTACAAAAATATTTGAACTGATGATAATGTTTATGATATTTGACATGACTGTGACATTTACAGTGACAGTTACTAATTTTTTTTTTATTCCAACATCAGATTGTTCCGCGAAATATCGTGTATGTAACCTGTTCTCCAGCAGTGGCGAGAAAACAAGTCTACAGTCGAAAGCTCAGGGAAAATAAGATGAGTTTCATTTCATGCTCATTACATCCCTAAGCGATACTCACTCTCATTCATTGTAACATTTCTTCTATTTATTGATTTGTATGCATGTGTTAATCTTGTAACCAAGTAAATCTTTTCATATAAATTTGAATGTAAACATTGACGGGGGATAACCATCTTGTGTACACCCAAACTAATTTCAAAGGGATTTAATTTCAAGAAAGTAAACAATAACTAAAATACAAGATGTCAACATTAGAACAGTGCATTGAATTAGGTATTAAGTTAGGATATAAAGAAGAAAAACTTTCAGAATGGGCACAAAAGACACATTCAGAAAATATTGCACGAGAAGAAAGAGCAACGGAAAGAGAAGAGAAAAAGATGCAAGCAAAAAGAGAAGAGAAAAAGATACAGATGCAAATTGACGCAGAAGAGAAAAAGTTGCAAGCAGAAAGAGAAGAGAAAAAGATACAAGCAAAAAGAGAAGAGAGAAGAATGCAAATTGAGGCAGAAGAGAAAAAGATGCAGATGCAAATGGAAGAGAAGAAAATGGAGCTTGAGGCCACGACCAAACAAGCCCAATTAAATGCAGAGACACAGATAAAACTAAAACAAATGGAAATTGACTCCAACCTAGAAATGTCAGTAAACAAAATTAGAAGTAAAGAAGACGAACAAAAATACAACAAATATAAAGGCCTTGTCAAAGCGCTTTGTTCAGGAGACTCTATAAGCGCATACTTAGAGAACTTCGAGTGTTTGATGACTTACCATAAGGTTGCAAAAGTCGACTGGTCATTTATTCTGATGAGAAATTTAGCATTAGAGCCCTTAAAAGTGATAGAGACTGTTCCACAAGATATGAGGAAAGATTATGATTATTTAAAGCAAAGAATACTCCAACATTTCTCACTAGATACAGCAGGCTATCAACTTCAGTTCTTAAAATTAGCCCCTCTACCTAATCAAACTTTCATCGACTACGTATCTACTGTGCAGGATATTTGTACAAAATGGATAACCTCAGCAAAAACAAATAACAACCATGATAAACTGAAAGAGCTAATTATAATTGATAAAATTATTAGCACAATTCCAACACCTTTTTCTAAATTTTTGAGACAAATGGATTGTAAAACTATCCAAGAAATAGAAACCAAGGGGAGCGCATATTTTACAGCGAACCGCGATAATTTCCAGTTAAACATGAGCCAAAATGAAACAGCAGCAGTTACAAACACCAAATACTCAAAACCAAATGAATATAAGGTCAAACAACGCTCTAAGTTCACAAAACCAGTCAAATGTCAGTATTGTCATCTGACACACGAAGAGTAAGCGATGTGCGACAAATCACCAAATTATCCACATCATCTCCAAATGGTAGTGGAAAAACAAAAAAACAAAAGGAACGCTTATCAGAGAGCGGTTAAATGTTTTTTTTTGCTCGAGCTATGGCCATTTTTCATCAGTTTGTAATGGTAGAAAGATGTTGAAGCAGGCCAATGCCGCATTAGTAGACACAACCTCAGATGAAGAAAGTGAACAACAGAACGAATGCGACATCCAGAATGAAAGTTCGAGTGAGTTAGGCAATGCAGTACAAATCATTGACACCATCACTGATAACAAATGCAACACCTGTAGAAAGTTTCAGCTTGATACAACATTGTTATGCGGCCACACAATCCCAGTTTCTAACGAAATGGCCAACGCAGCCTTAACACCAACAGGGAAATTAAATTATACAAGAGGTTTTGTTAATAACAAACAATGTACATTAATACGCGATTCCGGAGCGACTCTTTGTGGAATTAAGAGAACATTAGTTAGTGATAAAGACTACACACACAAATACGTAACGTGTCGCACATTCGCAGGCACGATCGAAAGATACCCCTAAGCACTTGCCGAAATTCGGACGCCTTTTATATCAGGACAAGTGCTATGCGCAGTACTAGAAAATTAGGTCTCATAAACTATTATGCCAAGTTTATACCAAACTGGGCAGAACTCACATCAGTTTTTTCTAATCTGTTGACAAAAGATCATCCCGAAAAGTTTTGTACGAGTATCCGCTTAGAGGATGCAATGTGCAAATTGAAATCAATTTTTTCTAACCCACCAGTATTAAGATTACCAAACATAGATATACCCTTTATTCTAACCACAGATTCGAGTGCTATCGCAATTGGTGGGTGCCTGATGCAAGAATATCAAGGCACGAGACATCCGATACTCTACGTCAGCCGCAAGCTGAAAAAGGCAGAGATTCATTACTCCACAGTTGAGTTGGAGGCATTAAGTCTACTTTTTTGTATGCGTCGATTATCTAAGTTCCTCTTAGGTTCGCATTTTGTTGTTTTAACCGATAGTTCGCCACTGCTGGTACTTAAGCAAGGTGTTCCAAAGAACCATCGATTGGAAAGATAGTGTCTTCTTCTCCAGGATTTCGACTTCGAAATCCGCCATATCAAGGGCACTGATTACATTATTGCTGACTTTTTATCACGGCAAACTAATGCACCAGCAGACGAACATTAGGCACGTTCATTATTCGCCATACAAGAAGCTGTGATATTTTAGTCTGTGGCATAGAACACTGTACCTCTACACCGACTAGAGAACTTTCATTCAGAAGTATCAACGCCCAAGTGAATAGATTACGTATAACACCCACAAACATAAAACTTTGAGAACCCTTTATTACCAATTGCCAAGGCGTTAAAAACAATCCGAGCGATATATAATATCTGTGAAATGATTTCAACCAGTGAACTGACAGTCATCTGTAAAGATTAAGAACACTGCATACTCGCTATTGCTAAGAAACTTCGCAAACAGCCGGAATAGAACTACGTCGATTACAACATGCAAGGGACAGCTATATTAACTGTTAAAATTGATGGCACGACACACGGACAACAGGAGGACAACACACATCGTCGTTGGAGTTAGTTAGTTAGTTAATTAGTGAATTAAGTTACTATTAGGTAATATGTATTACACTTGTATTTAATTATTATGTATATAAACTATGTCAACCTATAACTTGTAGATTTTCTACCATAACATTACAGGTATTTCCACTCATAGGTGAAATATTTTTCCTATACAATTTTTTGCTATTTAAATTATAAACCATTTTTTGATTACACGTACAAAAATTACTTGTTACCGTAAAGGGAACATATCGCCTAATCCATTTTTCTAAGGGCAATAACACTTACCTCAACTTTATCTATATATTTTAACAAAATACTATTTTGTATGAAAGACGTATGAATGACAGAGTGAATGAATTAAATGAGAGAGCGATATACTGAGCGGACAAATTGTACGCAAAACATATTTATTTTAATTTGTCTGCGTCTTCATGTAAAAATGTATTACCTGTCTAAATTGTTGATACATGTTTAATACATTACATCTAAGCGCCACTGTTTGGAATACCCCGATCATGCATTACACACATTGGGGTAATTCATGACAGAGGATATCCCAACTCGTGACGCTTGGAGATAAACCACACAGTGAGCACACACATTATACAAACTCAAAACTGAACACTAACAATTAAAATACAGTCACTTTATTAGAAACAACAACATATCAGTCAATACACAAACAAGCCAACAGGAACACGTAGTCAAATGTGATAAAACAACAGCATAACTACATATCCAGCATTATACAACATACGGGAGTAAAAATGTATCGAAATACACACACAGGATAAGATTTGCAGGTGTACTTAAATAGCCAAGACATTTGTCATGTTAAAACTCTCTCACAGAGTTTTAATATCTTGGTATCATATGGATACTTGAGAAGGGCGCGGTTGTAAAAACAACTGGGAAACGTCTCGGTACTTCGGTCAGATAAGCATGTTTAAGAACATAGAAGAGAGAGACCTCTTCAGCAATCATCTTAAAGTGGTGTATGGGAGAATACATGAGTTGGCGATGCAGATATGTAAGTTGCCAAGTTACTATCCAGCAAACTACAAACACCAGCTTTATGTGATACTGTGACAGAATTAGTACAGAACTAATTACCATAGAATAACCCATCAAAGCAGGGGGAGGGGGACTCCTGTCACAGCCTCACCTAAAGGCGGTACCAACCTAAAAGAACGAGACACTGGCGAAGGGATATAAATCCAGCTAACGGGAAAGAACCGAGTCACTCGAAGGCTCGAATAATCTAGAGCCTTCTCGAAGGAACGGTCAGTGTGTCCACAGCCACGTGGACACTGATGGGACCCGCCGATTGCGGGGTCCACGAGAAATTCAGAGAGAGTTACCACCCATGTCGGATTGCGACACGTGTGGAAGGACAGACACGGACTGGACATCGAGGAAGCAACAGGGCTTACCTTAAGGGGACTTGATAGTTTCAGACCCACGTGTATTAGGGGTCTTATACATATGTTAGATAGCTGCTAGAGTTGTTGTGATAATCATGTTCATTGTAAACTCCTGTGATACGCAACGTGCTAATTGCTAGCTTGTGAAAACTCACTTCGCCAGCGTACTGTAATATAAATGTAAATAAATGATGCTCGATTGTATCTGAACGGAGTTTGTTGCCTGTATGAGCCCGAGTTTCAATCCCCTAGAGATCTAGGACTGTGACAGCTACATTCTTAGTGATTTTGTTCAACGCCCGATAGTCACAGCAGAATCGATGTGAACCATCAGCTTTGGTCACGATGACGATCGGAGATGACCATTCTGACTTTGATCTTGTTATTATTCCTGCTTTCAGCATGTCTTCTATTGCTTTTTCGACAATTTCTCTATTCCTTAAGGGTGTTCTATACGGTTTCAAACTAATTGGTGGGTGATCTCCAGTATCTATTTCCATCGTAACTGTTTTTGTCCTTCCCAATTCTAAATCATTAATTGCAAATACATCCTGATTCTCTTTTATAAGTTGTTCTAATACTTTCTTATTTTCTGGTGGAGTTTTTAACTGTGCCAACAAATCTTGCTCTCTTGTTATTTTGTCTAGTGAATGTATTTGGGCTGTATTTCTTCTGAATGGATGGATCAATTCATCCTTCTGAACGTTCCCTTTTCTTTCGCGTCCGCGTCTGTTATTAATTCTTTCACTAGGAGTTTCTGAATAATTTATTCCCGGCATTTCTACTCTATCTGTTGCTAATATGTCATTAATGTTATGATCTACTTTGGCTATTACACATCCTCTGCATAATTTAATTTCTCTACCTGTGTTGTTAATAATCATTACTGGAAAAGTTAAGTGTTTATCTAATGATATTATTCCATCCGGAACTTCTAGACCAGGCTCATCAATTACCTCCCTTTGCAATTCAGTGATTCTAACTGTGTGTCCTACTACATAATACGGATTTCTTGTTACCTTTGCCTGTATCAAATTAACCGTCTGTGGTTTTAACGTCGTAGACATTTTAACTCTAACCAGTGATGAAATGTGCATGTCTTCTTCTAAATCTACGTACACGTCCTTGAAATTTAAATTATGTAGATCAATCATAAGTCTTACACCATTTTTTATTAGAAAATCTCTCCCTATAAGCATATTTCTTTTTAAATCTTTCACTACATGAAAAAGATGTCATACGTTGATCCCTCCTAACTTAAAATTCATTATTGTTTGTCCAATTACATGTAAATTCTGTCCTGTAACAGAGTGAAGATTATTATGACTTCTGAATATTTTGCAATTTCTCATTATTTTGTATAAAAAACTTGCTTTGATCACACTAACCTGAGCTCCCGAATCAATTAATGTACGAACTCTATACTTCCCTATTTCTATTATACATGAACTGGGATCTGTTTTATTCACTGTGCACTGTTTGATTTCATCTAATTGAGAGCATTCCCTACTCGTCCTGCTATACCTGTTATTAAAATATTCTTTAAATCTTGGGACCTTGTTATTTTCCCTCCTACTACAGGTCCTATTTAATAGGTAGGGCTCCGGTTTTCCTGCGTTCTTGTACTTGTAAAACTTCTGTGTTTATCTTCAACATTCCTATTTAATCTGCTATTGCCATTTCTACTTTGTGTATTCGACTGGACACGCCTGTTACCACAAAAGCGAAAAATGTGTCCACGTTGGCCACAAGACCAACAGACTATATTTGTGTTATTTGTGTTACCTACCGTCTCACTTGTAGGATTTCTCATTTGTCTTCTTTCATCATAAGCATTTCTATTACTACCTTGTAATGTCTGTATACCTCTTCTCCTATTCCATCCGAACCTTGTTTGTCCTATCTCCATAGGCTCTTCAATCCTATCTTCTCGACTGGTACCTATTTCTCTTCCTACTCTCAACCTAAATCTACGTCTCAAGTTCTCCTCTTGTACTGCTATATCTACAGCTTGTGATAATCTCTCAGGATTTTCCCTCATCAGCTTAAATTTCAGTCCATCTGACTTTATACCGTCTACAAAAATCCCGACCAACATCCGCTCCACCTCTTCTCCTCGTACGTTCTGTCCTAAGAATGCTTTTTCAGCCAGGTTAATCAACCTATCGCTGAACAATTGTACAGTCTCTCCAGTGTTTTGTTTGGACTGTCTTAACACCGAAAACGCATGTTGTGGGTCCGTTATTTCAGCGTATTTATGAGCTAAATCGTCCTTGAACTGCTCCCATGTCTCATCTACCCTAGCCTCTAATTTTCTTCTAATTTGATCAGAAACCGGTTCTGTTGCTGCCTGATAAGCAAGTTTCATTTTCTCTTCATCTGATGCTGACACCAAATATGCATATTTCTCTATTGAAGTTATCCACTTCTTAAAATCTTTTGCCTGTCCGCTAAATTTAACAGTTTCAGCTGCCATTCCTTGTTGTTTCATGACTGTGTTGAGTTTACCTATTACCGTTCCTACCCCAGTCAAAACTTGTGTCAGTGAACCTTGTTCTTCTGCCATGCTGAAATATTTCGCTATACACTTATACAAGCAAATTCACATTTATAACAATTTATCTAAATGATCTTATTTAAATATTTAAATCACATTAAAAAAATGTTCTCTTAGCCGTTATACTAATTACCGTCAAGCATGTCTTTCCTTGATCCAAGAGAAGCGTGAATTCACGTACGTTCTTTAAAAATATCCCTTGTCACGTTTCATGAATACTCAAACGTCTGGAGTTCGTATTATTTAGTAGCCATCCAAACGTAACTTCAGTGATATCATTCTTCCAGCGCCTCAGGTTTCGTTACTTTCCCTTTCACTTTCAGCCCCTGGTTGAGCCCCTACCAGACTTGCAGTTTCTTTTCACCCTAACAGGGCTCTTCAAGGCGTCGGCTTGAAAGCGAGTCCAGCTCGATAGAACGATTTAATTTGGGTCTTCTCTTCAGCAGGTTGACACCCTGTTGAAATGTTCACTTTTGTTGAAAACATTTTGATTTGCTGGAGTTCAAGATGAGCGAACGCAACTATTTTCTCGTAATTTCCAATTGAAGGAGCAATAGGGTTGACTCAAAATAAGCTCTCATTTTTCTTCAGGTTCTCAAAGTCAATATTAAATGAACATAACAAAAGGAAACAGCTCCTTTAAACCAATTCTCTATTGAACTCGAGTTGTTTATAGCTGTCTTGAGATTTCTTTGCTAGTATGTAAATGTGTGACCTTCAACACAGGGTTACTTAACGGCTGAAATAATGCAAGTCAAACCTCACAGCAATTCGACAAACATCACGTTGCTTCAAGTATTTCTGACGAAAAACAGCTTGATAAAACTCCACAGTCATAGGCAATCATATTATGTAGATGGCTCCATTCAAAAATCTTGATGTGTGTAAGTTTAATTTAGGTAGTCTGAAAAACGCTTAAATTTTGACTTTGATTCAATTATAGTTGGTCCGATTTTGAACTTTTTTTTCCTTTTATTTAATGAATGTCTAAAATTTAGTTCATACCTCAACAAATTGGTTAGTCCACTTTAGCATGCGGCGTGTTGACTTTCGTACTTCACGTTGTTCACGCGACATTCAAGTAAAAAAATCGAACCCTAGTCACGGCACCATTTATCCATCTGTAACAATGCGTGTATACAGTGGATCAACAAGTTCTGCTGTGTTGTTTCAAAACAGGCTTTATTTATACATGATGGTCGATACAAAATCCAAGTACAAAATCAATTATGATGTTGACTTCTCTTTCCTCGTCCTTGGTGGTGACTACCCAACAACAAGCTACGTCACGACTTGAGCATCTTTCTTACTGTTCTATATGGATGCTCAAGCGTGCTGTAGTCTTGCACCCCTAAGCTAATACTGATATGATATTCATTCTGCTACATATGCTGTTAGCCATACAGCTTTCACAACCTGTCAGCTCTCTAGCGGTGATCAATATCACGCATTCCGACTTTACTTCCCAAGACATTTTCTGGTGCCCATGTTAGACACGGTAGAGCTGACAGTTAATTTTAATAATCCCAGCTTGATACGGGTTCAAACCCACGTCGATCCGGCTAGGCACTGCGCTGAGGCAGGTTTTTTAATTGATACGCTAACAATAAAATGTAAATAAGCATTCTGCATTAGCGCCAAACTACAAGTTCTCGGAAATTTTCTTCATCACTTTAAATAAAACATTACTTGTCACGTCACAATTACACACAATCAATCCCATCAATGTTTATTTGACTGGTTTTGATTTACTGGGCAATATTACGTTCAATAAAAGGCCATTGCTTTCTGAACTATAAAACCGACATTCCATATAAATCAACGCAAGGCAATCTGCTTTCAAATCGTCTGCGCCTGGTTTCACACCCAGTATGAGAGATTGTGAAAGGCGTTCGTTACTCCTTCGACACAGACGTCAGTATTTCCAGGATTAGTCTGTGACATTTAATTCAAAACCTTCATGTTCTTCCTTAGTGATTGCGGAAAGCATTCTAACATAATAAGATAAAGAATTGCTTCACGTCATGGCGGTAGCCGTGAATTTATTTATCTAGAGTGGAGCTGACAACAGTGACCGGTTACATGTGTTACTGTTTTTATTGAAGATAAAGGCTGTCCGAGATTGGCGAGGTTTCAATTAGTGGTATCAAGTAATTAAACTCCGAGCAATATGTCAGACCAACATTGGAAACATAAGTCATAGGCATACGTGAGATCACTAAAAGGGTTTATAGTGATGGTTCATTGTCAAAACGTGATAAAATGTGTGAGGACAATGTTTCAATTGCTATGTAAATATGACACAGTGAAAATGTTTCAATAACGGTATCGCTGTGTTTGCAAGAAAGACACTAAATGTACTCTGTCAGGGAGTGGGGTTTTGGTATGAATGGAACTCACACCTGCACGAGTGTTTGTTATTGCGTGGAACAAACATTTAATAGTAATTGCTGGTATTGTGTTTAGTTAACAATTGAAAAGATATGGATAAAAACATTCGGCTTGGCATGTTAAACTATGTGTGGTGCCAGTAGCAAAACATCTTTAATTTCTGTGACAAACGAAGGGCATAGATAACTTAATGGTGTACATTCGGTCACAATAAAATACATAAATATAGTGTGGCTTTAGGAGAATCGTTGTATCAAATATTCAGACTAACTGTTTCTATCACACAAACGTAACCTGAGAGGATTCATAACGGAAACAGAGAATGTAGTACCTATCATTCTCTCACCCTAATGCAACCTTGACAGAACTTGAACGCGGAAACAGGAAGATAGACTCTCCCATTACCTCACACAAATGCAACGGTGACAGAACACGGGTATAGAGTCAGAAAGGTTTCAGAAACTGTGGCAGATGTAGCTGTTTTATTGTGACTGCAAGCGCCATTATCAAACGTTACATGTGTGAAATCACGACAAGAGTATTCGTCGACAATTACATGTCGCAATGTTGAACAATACAGACGCGGGAAATATACAGGAATAGTTAGCTACGTACCAGCAGTATATTTCCATGATAGTCAGCTGTGTCTTATTATGTGACTGTATTATTGTGGTTGCCGTAATATGGCGGACAGAAAGGCTGCACGTAAATACGAACGTACTTGTTGCATCTCTTGCAGTTAGCGATATGTTATTGGCAGGAACATTGGTACTTCAATTTTAATTCACCGCAAACAACCGCAAACAAAGAAGAATCCCTTCGATCCTCATTTACATCGGTCCGGCGTTCATTTTGCGGTTTAGTGTTCGGTGGACTGCTAGACCGATCGATGGATGTTTTTTTTAAGTTTTGGGCCCTTAGGGCCCTCACTGTCGTCGACAGTGAGGAGCCTACGGGCCCAACAACTTAAAAACATCTATCGATCGGTCTAGCAGTCCACCGAACACTAAACCGCAAAATGAACGCCGGACCAATGCAAATGAGGCTCGAAGGGATTCTTCTTTGTTGCGGTGAATTAAAATTGAAGTACCGGAACATTCGCCTTATTTCAGTCAGTAATCATATTTGCAGTCCCAGGTGCAATGTGGTCATATATTGCCGTTTCTGGTAACATCGGTATTTTCTTTGTATTAACCAATCAATCAGTCAAAAATGCACATGGCGGCTATCGCTATATAACGTTTTTTTTTTTTTCCAAATAGCCCATTCATTTCACTACATGAGATGCATCACTAAACGTTATCCATGTGTCTGCATAACCAGTCTATGGATTATAGGCCTGGCTTTCGTAATCGTCATACAAATCGTTTATACTCATTTTGGTCAAGAAACTTGCTTTATATTCAAGTAATATGCACATGGTATTTTTACAATATGGTTTTATATCCTTGTTTCTGGTATAGTTATATGTGTTTGTTATTTTAAAATTGCCTGTTTGCCATTCCAACACAAGAAGGCTGCCAATGCCAGGAGATTAAAATCTACAGAATCCCTCAACAGACACGCATGTGAACATCTTATGGCGGCTTTTGAAAGTGTCAAATTCTTCGTAGCTGTGTTTGATGTTTTTTCTGTGTACTTTCCCGCCCATTTTTATAACGTTAATTCGGTGTTTCCAGTGGTCCAGGACACATTTACATGTTATTATTCATGCTATTACCGGTGAATTCTATGATTAATTATCTGATTTACGCAACGATGTACAATGAATTTTCATCTGCTTTAAAAACGACAATAAGAGATATAAAATTGCACTGTTGTAGAAGAAACAACTTGTTCTAGATCGTGACGTCATGAACATTGAAAACTAATTAGCGACCTAGCACTGAAACATCAGATGCACCTCCAAACTATTGAGCAGAATGTGAGCAAGAAGATAACCAAGTACCATGGTTTGAAAACAAGAGTGTTATCTTTATCAGAAATGTATAGTATGAACTCATAGACAATATAATACCAATCCCATAAACTGCAGGTACAGCTCATTATTCTTTATCTCAGGAATCTGCAAAAATGAAAGTAAACACAAGCAGACTTTTACGTGGTAGAATGGATACAAGAGCTCTCTAGCTCTTAAACTTCTGGCAAGCTGATGAGGATGTGGTGTGATCTATTCCTACACGCGTCACTTTTGGCGTCAACGTTGATTTATCGATCACAAACCAATCGCTCACTATTGAAGGTAAAATTGCCTGGAACATAAACCTGGGTTTGGCATTGATCTTACCGTCCTGCAAAGAACATGCAATTTTATTTTTTATTCTAGGCTATGCTTGGCTACGCAGGAAAGTGCTCGCCATGACTTTGCAAGATTGTACGTGACTTTAAGCCTTTTGAACATATCTTGTAAACGAAACATAGTCCACAGAAAAGCTACGCTGTAATACAGACATGTGTGTTGCGTAGCTAGATAATAAGTTATTAGCTCATGTATTCATCTTGTTTCAGTTGCCAAACATAACCAATTCATATCCAATATGGTGGAGTAAACAGTGTTCGATGTGATTCTGAGGAATCTATATGTGTTTCATGTGTATTTTCGCCAACAATGGTGACACGGTGAAGGCAATTAAAAGACACATATCTATTGCTATTCAGAAACTAAAATAATTGAATAAATTATGGAGTGGGACAGACAGAACTACAAAAATTAGATTTTTAAGGATATGCATCTTTTCTCCAATCCAACATACGTCTGTGAGACATAAACACTTTCTACACAAGCTGAACAGCACATAAATACCTTTGAATATAAATGTTATAGACGGGTTCTAAGAATATCTTGGATACAGAAAATAACAAATGCATCTATACAACAAGAACTTAATATTGAAGAAGGTTGGCTGCTAAAAACGGTAACACCGAAAAAAATATGAAATAGTTTGGTCACTTGAAACGCCATGAAAGTTTGGAGAGAACAATAATGGAGGAGTATATGCCCGGGAAGGGAGGAAGAGGAAGGCCAAAGAGAAGATGGGTGCAAGTGAGGCAGATGATCTCTAGATGGGTGTATTGGACGCAAGGCATCTTGCTTATGACCGAGAAGATTTCTGGACGGTTGTTAAGGGAGCTAAGTCATGCATGTTAGCAGATCTCTGTCTACTCAATATATGACAATTAGTACACAGCTGAAGCACGAAACACTATTTCAAATATATAAGAAATATTATCGCAGAGGATGATAGAATAGTTCGAAAAATATAAATTGGATGTCAAAAGCAAGTGCGCTTTTACATTAACTAACACTTCTACTGAAACGTCCAAATATACGTATGTCCGCAAAACGACATATAATGCTTAAATGAGGCTAATGAAACAAGAACATTATTTGGTTATATGATGAGGACAGAGGCATTGGAGAATATTGTTACAACTGTAAAGGTCATTGGAAAAGGAGACAGCGGCAGGCCAAGAGAAATGATGCTGTATGGACTGATATAGTGGCATAGTGGCATATTATCCCTAGAGTTGATCCAGAACATCAAAGACCGAGATCTGTGAAGTGACATCAACGTCTAAGCCAGCTATCAGGACAGATGATGATGATGATGATGATGATTATGATTTATATTTACTCATTTACCTCTTCTCCCATTCATTTATGCAGACTCACGTTGAGAAGTAGTTTTACATTTGGGAATTTTGCCAACTTCCCTGTTATCACTTCATATACAAAATCACACGCTTTAACATACCTCTGTAACATGTACCGATGCTAGAATACCTGGTCAGATGGAAACAATTAAATGTCATCACTTTTTTCACAATCGCTAATTTTATCTACAAACTCTTATTTTCTCATACAAACGCAACAGTGAGAAAACCTCAAAACAGATAGGTTATAGAAACTATGCTATATTTGTTTATTTCACGTTTAATACAAATACCACAACCCTACTGTCTACGTGTAATGGAATAATCACACAATGACGTTAAAAAAAACCTTTCGTGACAATGAATAAAACAAACGCAGGGATTATACATGACTAATTTAGAAGCTGCATGGTTTATATTTCGGTGATCAACCGTTGTGATTTTTATTATGTGAAAGTTTAACAGTCATAAACTGTCATTTACTGCCAATATAGTACCTTGCGGTGTATGACAGAGGGGTCTTTGAGCCTTTGAGTTTAACAGTGGTTGCCAAATTATGACGTGCAGAAAAGATACAGGGGAATATACACTTGGAACTCTAGCTGTTAATCATATGTCATTTTAATTAACATTTGTCTTCTGTCAGTGTACAATAATATTTAGTTTCCAGTGTAATATGGTCCAACATCGGGCATAATATTATCGTTGGTATCTTTACTGCAGCCAGAGCATAAAAAAAATAATAACAAGAGGAGGAGATCCCCACAACGTACGACTCTTCATTTAAAAGAATAGATTATAGATATCAGAGAAATTCAGGATCTTTAGCAGAGGATCATATTACAAAGTATGTTCCTATCAGTAGGATGCCCAGCAGCACTGTACTAGTGTCAATGCATAGGAGTAAACAATGACTAACATCACTTGAACAACAAAGATTAAACTAAACAGGTTATACATAACCCATCAGTAACAAAAATGACACTTTACTGACAAATTCTTGCGGCTCAGGAGTAACGCATATCCAGTTAAAATATACAACAGTAAAGACAACTTCAACATGACACCAAGTCAATTATGATGGGTTATACCCCACCTGTAACTGGGTAATTATACGTCGAGCTAACAAGAATAGGACCACAAAAGAAACATTAACAATAGAAACGTAAACCTAACCATGAGTGTGAATTACCCAGCCCTGGAACAGCATATGTTGCACCGAGACACAGGATGCCTCAGTGCAAGTGGACACGGTCCGACAGTCAGGCCTACTGTGGGATGTGCCCTAACTTCTACCTTGTCCCTGAGACAAATGCACTGAATACACTGAGTACAGCGAGCAGACATGATATCACCGTACCAGGCAAGACATGGACATAAACATGGTTCGCTAGAGCGTATATAAACATGAGCATGAAGGTCTCAACCAGTTAATCAAACCAGGAAACTGCAACCTTATTCAAACAGTAACAAACTAAGGTATGGAACACTCCACTATTAGATAGGGGAAAGGGACAAAAAGGAAAAAGGAAAAAAGAACACCCAGGAATGTTTCCTCCCTACTTAATCACGATTGGAGAGTTACATCCTCAAAAACCGTACACCGGTGTTCTAGCAGACCATCTTTTGGAGTTTAGCTGACTCTTGCTTTAATTCCTCACAAATCTGTACATCTGTTGATATGGGATACAGAGGCCCATCCAGGTCATGCCTGGAGCATTCATCCCTCTCCATGGGTGAGGATGAATTGAGGAGACCAGCTCGAGCCCTTTTCTTTTCTCAGGACCATCCTTCCGCCTGCACCGGCGGTTGTTCAAGGACGCAATGGCCCGGGCAAATAGTGCGCAATTTTTTCTCAATTTTGGCCGGAGAAAGTACCCATCATCCTCCGAGTTATGCAATTTGTTCTGATTGTTGCATCAGATCAGCATCATCGTGCTGTGGCGTGGCGATCTATTTCATATATAATGTTCTAGTTTCATTATCCTGTTTCAGGCAATCGTCTTTAGTTATTCTAACAGTCCAAAGAATTCGCAACATTCGTCTCAGGAACGACATCTCTGTTGATTCCAATGTTCTTCCTAATTTATTCACTTACATTCCAAGATTCACTGCCATGCAGCAAAACATGTTCTATATACATTTCAGCACTCTCTTTCTTTCATTCAATGATAGTGACTTATTACATAAGATACTTTTCATGTTCTGAAATGCACCTTTTGCTTGCCCCATTCAGCTCTTAGTCTCTGTTGTGAACCTTCCATCTGATGTTATAAATACCCATAGGTATTTAAACATTATCCAGTCTGTTAAGAATTTTCCCTTCTATTTCGATTTCATATTTTGATGTCAACTTTTTCTTTCATATCACCATTGTTACTGTTTTATTGATATTCAAGGAGTGTCATTTCTGTGCACTCTCTGTCACTACAATGACCAATGATTGTTGCAGATCTTTTGCAGTATCCGCCACCAATACTGTGTCATCTGCACAGCGTTTAGTGTTTATATTATAACCTCCGATTACTATTCATGGTTTCTCTTTCATATCTCTCATTATTACTTCGCTATAGAGGTAATGCACAAAAGAATTCAGGAGATTACTAATCAAAGAACACGTACATCAGCAGGCTGCCTAAAGACAAAAGATGGAAGAGTCATAATAGAAAAAGATCAGATTTTACATGTATGGTCAGATTACGTGAAAAACCTTTATGACGATAGCAGAGACGAACAATATATTGTTCAAAATAACAATGAAGGGCCAGCAATTTTGAAGATGGAGGTTCAGAATGCTCTTAATCATATGAAATCTGGCAAAACCCCCGTTCCAGACAGCGTCACAACAGAAATGATTAATGCTTTAGAAGAATATGGAATAGATAAAGTTACCAGTCTGCTTAATACAATATATGATACTGGAAATATACCTCATGAGTTATGTAATTCTGTATTTATTGCAATCCCAAAGAAATCAGGAGCCTTGGAATGTGATCAACATCGAACAATTAGTATAATGAGTCAAATCACGAAGATTTTGCTAAGAATTATCATGCAAAGAGTTAGGAGGAAAATACAACCTGAAATAGGAGAAGAACAATGTGGGTTTGTAGTAGGCAAGGGTACAGTAAATGCTGTGTATATACTGAGAACCGTAATCGAACGTTCTATAGAAGTAAACAAAGATCTACACCTTTGCTTCATTGACTACACAAAGGCTTTTGATAAAGTGAGACATGTCAACATGATAAGGATGCTTGAAGATCTACAAATTGATGGGAAAGACCTTAGACTTGTAAAAAACATATATTGGAAACAACAAGCTGCCATAAGAGTTGATAATCAAGTAAGCCAATATCAGCCTATTAAGAGAGGTGTGAGACAGGGATGTGTAATGTCTCCAGATCTGTTTTCCCTGTACAGTGAGAATATTTTCAGAAATATTGAAAATATGGAAGGAATCAACATTGGGGGACGATGCATCAATAACATTAGATATGCAGATGATACAGTCTTGATTGCAGACAATGAACAGGACCTGCAAAATTTAGTAGATGCGGTTGTTACACACAGTGAACAACAAGGGTTAGAATTAAATTGTAAAAAGACACAGATTATGGTCGTCACTAAGAAGAACGAAATACCACAGTGTAATATACAAGTAAATGGGAATATTCTTCAACAAGTGAATAGGTACAATTACCTCGGAACAGTAATAACATCTGATGGGAGATGCCTTGAAGAGATTAGAACAAGAATCGCCATGGCAAAAGTAGCCTTTAGCAAGATGAAAAACATACTGACCAATAAAAAGATGTCAATTGAAACGAGAAAAAGAGTGTTGAGATGCTACATAGAACCTGTACTTTTATATGGATGTGAAGCTTGGACAATGAGCAGCCAGGCTGAAAAACATCTGATGGCTGTAGAAATGTGGTTTCTGAGGAAAATGCAAAGAATACCATGGACAGCCAGAAAGACCAATGAACAAGTCCTTCAAGAAACAAATGAAGATCGTAAACTGATCAGAGACATTAGACGTAGACAGTCACAATTTTTTGGGCATGTTATGAGAAGAAATGATTTGGAGAACTTGGTGACAACTGGTAAGATCGAGGGGAACAGACCAAGGGGAAGACCTAGAAACAAGTATCTGGATGGCTTGGCCTTGTGGCATGGTCGAGACAGAAACACGGAACTGATCCACGACTCTGTTGATCGAGTGAGATGGCAGAACATGACCGCCCACGCTTACCGGCATGGCACATGATGGATGGATAGAGGTAGAATAGATCCTGTAACAAAACACATCCCTATCGTATTCCTAGCTTTATTTGATCATAATTGTTGTCTTTATTTCTAATTTTAATTGCTGCTAATTGCTTCCATTAAATATATTTTATTATTCTGAGATCTTTCCCATCAATGTTGATAGATTCCAACATTTTAGTCAGTTTATCATGTTTTACTTTATCAAATGCGTTGATATAATCTCATCATCATCAAATGCCCTGCCAGCTGGCGTAGGCGTTCATGGCTCTCCATAGATCTCGGTCTTTGGTGTTCTGGATCAACTTTGCTGATGATATTCCTTCATGCCATATTCTCAATCCATCCAGCATAATTTCTCTTGGTCTGCTTCTGCCTCTCTTCCCCTCGATCTTTCCAGTTCTCACGATGTTCTCCAATGCCTCTCTTCTCATCACATGACCAAAGAAAGCTATTTCTCTCTTTCTGCTTGTTGTATATAGTGTTCTAGTTTCATTAGCCTCTTTCAGGCAATCGTTGTTGGTTACTCTGGCAGTCCAAGGAATTCGCAACATTTGTCTCAACAACAACATCTTTGTTCCTTTTATGTTCTTCCTAATTTGTTTATTTACATTCCAAGATTCTCTGCCTTTCAGCAAAACTGGTTCTGTATTGCATTTCAGCACTCTCTTTCTTACATTCATTGATAGCGACTTATTGCATCAGAGACTCTTCATTTTCTGAAATGCGGCTTTTGCTTGCCCTATTCTGCTCTTAATCTCTGTTGTACATCTGATGTTATAAATTCCCCCAGGTATTTAAAATTATCCACTTGGTTAAGAATTTTCCCATCAATTTATATTTCCCATTCTGGTGTCACCATTTTCTTTGATATCAGGATTGTTACTGTTTTCCGTGATTTTCAAGGAGAGTCTTTTCCTTGCACTGTCTGTTACTACAAAGTCCAGCAATTGTTGTAGCTCCGATGAATTATCTGCCACAAATACTGTGTCATCTGCATAGCGTATATTATTTATATTATAACCTCCATCTAGAATTCCTGTCGTCTCTTTGATCTCTCTCATTATTACTTCGCTATATAGGGAGAAGAGATCTGGTGACAAGACACACTCCTGTCGTACTCCTTGCTTTATCTGTTCGTAAATACCCTCTTTATTTCCCATTTTAATTGCTGCTACTTTTTTCCAGTAAATATTCTTTAGTATTCTTAAATCTTTTCCATAAATGTTGATGTCTTCCAACATTTTAATCAGTTAATCATGTGTTTACTTTATCAAAGACCTTAGTATAATCTATGAAGCACAAATATATGTCTCTCTGTTTCTCTATTGACCTTTCTATTAATGTCCGTAATGTATATATTGCATTGTTTGTGCCATTTCCCTCCACAAATCCATACTGTTCTTCACTAATTTACATTTTTATCTTTTTTCTGGTGCTTCTCATTATGATTCTGAGTAGAAGCTTAGTGATATGGTTTACAAGGTTAATTGTACGAAAATCTTCACATTCAATTGTTCCTGGTAATTTTGGTATAGCTATACATACAAATGTCAGCATATCGTTGGGTAAACATCCACTGCTGTAAATATCATTCAACATTTTGGTTAATATATCTACTCCAAATTCTCCCAATACTTCTAATTCTTCTATTATGATTTCTTCTGGCCAACTGTTTTTCCTTCTTCATATGTTTTACAGCTTCGGAGACTTCTTCTTTTAGTATATGTGGACCTTCTAAGTTACTTTCTTCTGTTAATTCTTCCCTTTCTCCGTCATATAATTCTCTTATATAGTCATTCCACCTCATCATTATAGCACCTTCCTCCAATAATATATTTCCTGTTTTGATTTCCAACACCCTGTGCTTATTCTTATTATTCTTCCCGTGAGCTGATTTGTCTGTGTATGTCAGCAACTCACTTGCGACAGGCATACAAGGATTCCCTTCTTTTGCACTACACGAAAGTGACAACTCGTATTGTTTGCAAAAAGGATACATTTTATTCGGAGCTGATCATACAATAGCTCCACGAGAGGAATACCATCCATCCATCCATCATGTGCCATGCCGGTAAGCGTGGGCGGTCATGTTCTGCCATCTCACCCGATCACCAGAGTCGTGGATCAGCTCAGTGTTTCTGTCTCGACCATGCCACAAGGCCAAGCCATCCAGGTACTTGCTTCTAGGTCTTCCCCTTGGTCTGTTCCCCTCGATCTTACCAGTTGTCACCAAATTCTCCAATCCATTTCTTCTCATAACATGCCCAAAAAATTTTGACTGTCTACGTCTAATTTCTCTAATCAATTTACGATCTTCATTTGTTTCTTGAAGGACTTGTTCATTGGTCTTTCTGGCTGTCCATAGTATTCTTTGCATTTTCCTCAGAAACCACATCTCTACAGCCATCAGATGTTTTTCAGCCTGACTGCTCATTGTCCACGCTTCACATCCATACAAAAGTACAGGTTCAATGTAGCATCTCAACACTCTTTTTCTCGTTTCAATTGACATCTTTTTATTGGTCAATATGTTTTTCATCTTGCTAAAGGCTACTTTTGCCATGGCGATTCTTGTTCTAATCTCTTCAAGGCATCTCCCATCAGATGTTATTACTGTTCCGAGATAATTGTACCTGCTCACTTGTTGAAGAATATTCCCATTTACTTGTATATTACATTGTGGTATTTCGTCCTTCCTAGTGACGACCATAATCTGTGTCTTTTTACAATTTAATTCTAACCCTAGTTGTTCACTGTGTGTAACAATCGCATCTACTAAATTTTGCAGGTCTACCACAACGGAATACCACAACGGTATTAAACATCATAGAATGTGATGACGATAAGATGGAATGATGAGATGATATAAATATTATAACTACTGAAGCTAAGCTAGACTTTTATAACTATTATACTGTCCTTAACAACTACAAAGTATCCCTAGCGGATACACGTCTGATTCCTACGCCGTCCGGTCTCTGTCTGAGCCCGCTGAGCCTGGCGTGTTCAGCCACGGGCAATTAGCTCAGCGTGCGTTCGTTGGTTTACGTGTTGGGCACTGGGCTGTGTTGACCAAAGTTACTTGGTCCTTCCTCGTGAACTGGGTTCCCCAGTCTTTTGGGTAACCCCAGCTCATCTGCACTGGTTGCCCTCCTTGTTGACACAAGTGTGTCCCGTTATAGCTATTTATAGCGTTTGTGTCTCTTCGTCTGGTCTCCTATCCTGTTACGTCACTTGCCCTCTTCCTAAGCTCTATTTTAGCTCTCCTTAGCTTAGAGCTTTCTCCTAAGTGTTTGACAGGCTCTCCTTCCTCCCTTGTTGTGTTACAAACTTTCAAGTTGTGGGGTGACACAAGTAATCTTACAAAAATTGGCTGTCTAATTTTGTCAAAGACTTCGTGAGTTCTCTACTTCTCTTATGGGGATAGGACAAGATATCTCCTTTCCTTCGTCACACTGTTGTATCACTTCACTTGGCTAATTGAGTAGCTCATCACACTAGTACAGTTGGCTATAAACTGTCATAATATTTATGAGAATTGTGAGGTCCGGATCCAATGCCATAAGGCCTGTCCTCAGATTGTCCAAAATTAACAATCCCAAACAACTTGCCTCTGTTACGAGTGCAAATCATGGACACTAAATGTTCATGCTCTCATATAATAAGCCCCAACTAGTCTACATGTTTAATGTGCCACTCTTCACCTTTTAGCTTCCACTTGCGAAGAAACATATAAGTGTTACACTAAGGCTTTAGAGATATTATTGTGTCCCCTGTTGGAGTAGTTATGGTTCTTTGAAAGTAATGATGTATGCAAGTTTATGTGTTTGTTTTTCTGGTTGGTTGTGTGTTCACTATTAAATTAAAGTGTAATTAACTTACTAACATGTGTATGCGTTTCTAATTTACGTGTATGTATTCTTTCGAGCGCCGTAAAGCGGTTTATTGTAGCCACAAATTAGTGTTATGCTAATTTATGTCTACAGTGCCGTTTTAAGATGCTCAAAATATGTTCCCTATGCTTGTCACTAAAGTGTGGCGACTACACACTTATAACAATTGACAACACAATGGTTACACAGATTGACACAGACAAGTCACAACAAGTCGTTTTGTGCGGTGAAAAAAAATTACCGCAGTGTCTCTCTCGCTCTACTAATTAAATCCATTCTCTCTCTATCATTCACACATCTTTCGTTCATCCCTCTCTATCATTCACACATCTTTCGCTCACCTTTCATTCAAAAGTGGTTTTAAAATATTGGGTCGTCATTAGAATATGGTTCAAGAAATAATGCATGGATGAACCAAAAATATATACATTAAATGGTTGGCTGAATTTAAATGGGTATTCAAGCCTCATGACTGTGCTGTCTTTGTGAACTTGTCATTTCTATACAAAATATACATGATTGAAAAGGATTGCTCGATACCAATCCTATGGTAATGACTACTCTAACTAAACTATTATAAGTTGGTGCACTGTTCTAAATTTATCTAAGGGAAATAATCTAACTAATTAGTTCTATTTAGGAAAAATGGGTTAATTACCTTAAAGTATTTTAATGCCTAAATGATATAAATTATTAAATGATGGTGTTAATTTGTAAGTGATGTTTTAACTAACGTATCTAACTAAACAAGTTTAAGTGGTGATAAATTAAAGTCATATGATGTAGATGTTAACTTAAATAAGTTGTTAACTAACTATAGGTAAATTATAACTCTGAAATGTCCTAAATAAAGTTATATGGTAAATCTACATATATAATTCTAATATTTCCACAAAATATGAACTTCTACGCGACTGTTTATAAAAACATGTTATATACATATCACATATAATTGTTAACTAACTACACTAACTAATTACATCCAGGTGTGATGTTCGAGCCGTGTCCTCTGTCGAATGTCCTCGAAAACAAAGTTCACTTAGACATAGTCTGATTTATGCTCTTGTCCTGGGTAATGTTCATACTAATGGTATGCTACTGGTTGGTGTAGGTTCAAGTCTAACTTTCAGATCCACTCAAGGGTTGTATAAGTGGTAGTGGTGTAGACAATTCACAAATGCGTCTGTTCATTGCAATAAAGCTGACACAGTTTATCTTACACAGATGTAAGCGACTGGCGATGATAACGCACTTTAGTGTTCACAATCACCACATAGGGCACTAGGTAATTACAGTGTCAATGTCTTTGGTGATGTAAGGTCGCTCTCTTCTCGTATTTCAGGTATTTCAATGTGAGAAGGTCGGCTCAATGTGTCAGCCAGAGAGTTCAAACTTCCCTTCAAATGTTTAATAGTGAAGGCATAATTCGGCAAAATTAAGGACCATTTGTAGATCCTATTGTTGCGATGAACCCCTGTTTGCATTACCGTAAGAGGCGAATTATCGTTTTCGATAACAAACTCTGTACCCGCCAGGAATCGATGAAGTTTCCTGACACAATAGATCACGCTTAGAGCTTCCAATTCAGAGGCTGAGTATCTTCCCTCAGCAGGGCTGATCTTACGACTCACGTACATTATTGGGTGAAACTTGCCTTCATAAAATTGGCCTAGGACCCCAGAAATGGAAATGGAACTTGCGCCTGTACGGAGGAAATACGTAAGATTGACATTAGGCAAACGCAATATAGGTGGAACGCTAAATACATGTTTCAATTTTGATAACGCACCGATTAACTTTGCATCCTGAACATTAAGTTTTACAGATGCTTTTATCACATTAGAAAAAAACGCTGGTGATTTCAGCCAAATTGGGTATAAATTTGCTGTAATAATTGACCAGACCAAGCAAGCTAAGGACCTGTTTCTTGGTCGTAGGCATAGTTAGATTGAGAATCTTGGTCACAATATTCTCATCAGTTCTTAGTTGGCCTCTGGTGATTGTATGGCCTAAGAAATCAATTTCTTCCATTCCCAACTCCACTTTGGTGGGTTTCACTGTAAGACCAAATAATCGCAATCTATCGAAGACATGTCACAGTTTCAGTAGGTGTGTTGTCCAGTCTGCTGTATGGATGCAAATGTCATCAATATAAGTAGATGTATTGGTCACTCCGTGCAGAAGATCCCTAGTGAGTCGGACAAAAGTGGCTGGTGCATTACGAAGACCGAAAGGAAGAAAGCGCCACTCATACAGGCTTAGAGGTGTTGAGAATGCTGTCAAAGGAATAGAGGATGATTCCATCGGGACCTGCCAATAACCTTTCGTGAGATCCAGTTTCGAGAAGATACGTGATGTTGACATATCAAGGATTAGGTCGTCACATGATGGGCTGGCTCTGCATCGACCTTGGTCACGTTGTTTAAGCGCCGATAATCGACGCAGAGACGAATAGTCGAGTCCTTTTTTCTGACTTGAACTAGAGGAAAAGAATATTCTGACTGTGATTTCTGAATTATTCCACTCGACTCAAGATTTAACAATTCCTTGTCGAGGTTTTCCCTGTAACTCAATGGGATGGAATAAGGTCGACATTTGATGGGTGTGCTATCCGTCAGAATTATAGATTGTTCTATTCTGTCTGTCTTACCTGGGATGTCAGAGAAAATGTCCTTAGTTAATTAGTTAGTTAGTTAGTCGACAGATCATCCTCATTGCACATCGAACCATTCAGTCCATAAGTGCTCGGATCCCCTCCTCAGCAAATCCCGCAGCGTGTAGCGACTAACGACGCCAGTTCTGTGTTGGTTTATCAATCTTCTTTGGCTTCCTGCGTAGTGTTCTTGTTTGGCCACACCTCTTTTAATTTGCTGCTCTCGCAGTCTGGCCATTGTTGTAGATTCACAGTCATCACTTGGTTCTCGCAAAAGTCTTACTTCTCGTAGAGCATTCAGAATGTCGGCCTGGTCCATGGCGCGTCCGCCCTCCACAGTAGCCTCACCTGCGAGCTTGTCAGCCCGCTCATTTTTCTTGTACTCCCGCATGCCCTGGCACAAAGATGAAACTAATCTTTGCCAGTCGAGACCGCCCCAGAGGCAGCAACCATTCTCTTCGGAGAAAATGGTAATTGGTGTGCCAGAAAATGTCCTTGTACTCAGTTACTAACTCTATCAGTTGTTGTCGTTGCTCGTCTATAAGTTTGGGTTCTATACGTATGCTATCGATTGTCCCTGTCGTGTCAACTGTCGGGACTGGTAATTCTATTCCGTCGTCATCCGTCTGATTAAGTACTGTTGTTGAACTAGCTGTGTGTACTGTTTCCTGGCTAGGTGTGTTTGCGATGTCGTCATGATCTGTCGCCCTGCCTAGTGTAGTTGTGTTGTGTACGTCTGTCGTCCGGTTGATTGGTGTAGGTGCACTCTGTTCGTCTGTCATCAGATCTTGTCGTGAGAAATAAGGCTTCAGCATGTTGATATGAAATATCTTTAATTTTCCCTTTATCGATATTTCATAGTCGACATCTGATATCTTTCGTTTAACTTTGAATGGCCCTTGCCATGATGTTAGTAACAAATTACGTTTATCTGGTAGTAAAAGTAGCACCTTTTGATTGGGTTCAAGGTGTAGGGTTTTGGCACCCTTGTTTGCATATTCGCGGTACATCTGGCCTTTCCTCTCCAAAGATGATTTGGCTATTAGACACGCCTTCATAATTTTATCGCGTGTCTCTGTTACCATCTTATACGGTGTTACTGCTGTTGGATTCTCTACTGAGCTGGTTATTAGCTGATGGTAGATTGTTAGGGGTCCACGAGGGTTCGCCCCATACACTAACTCGAAAGGTGAGAAACCCGTACTCGAGTGCGGAATTTCTCGATGGGCAAATAGCACTGCTGGTAGTAGAGTGTCCCAATCAGATGGGTTCTCTGCTGTTACTTTTGCCAGCATGTGTTTTAGATCCCCGTTAATCTTTTCTATAATCCCATTACTCGCAGGGTGATACGGGCTACAGAAATGCTGTTCTATTCCTAGCAATTTTGTTAGGGCTTGCATA
Source organism: Cepaea hortensis (assembly GCA_963921405.1). NCBI lineage: Eukaryota > Metazoa > Mollusca > Gastropoda > Stylommatophora > Helicidae > Cepaea > Cepaea hortensis. Next base: position 390,881,206 of record OY992876.1, read on the forward strand.
GCAGCCGAAATAAATTGGGTTCCTCGGTCGCTCAAAATGGTTCGAGGAAAGCCAAATCGACAACATAGATGTAAAAACACATTTGCCACATCTTTGGAGGTTTGATTGATTGATTGATTGGTTATCTTTGGAGGTAATGTATTTTAGTGGTACCGCTTCGATCCACCTTGTACAGAGATCCACGAGGGTTAGTATAAAACGGTTTCCTTTATTCGACACCTGATTCAGGGGTCCAACAATATCTACCGCTACACTTTCGAGTGGTCTAGAGGCCAAAATGGAACGCTGGACCTCGGCTGTTACATGCTTTCCCTTTCTTACTAAATGTTGACAAATAGTACATGATCGACAGAACAATTTAATGACGTTATAAAATTTCGGCCAGTAGAAGTGTGCCAAAATTCTAGCTCTCGACTTGTCATAGGCTAAATGTCCAACAAACGGTGACTCATGTGCAATGTTTAGCACATTTTGTCGGTGTTTTACAGGTAACACCGTCTGCTGAATTTCATGGTTATTTGTTGTGTAATAACGTATGAGAATTCCGTTATGTACTTTAAATTACCAAGATGCATTCTTAGTAACTTTAGCTCGCTCACCTAACAATTTAAAATAAGGTATAGTTTGATCGTTGCGTTGTGCCTCGATAAATTCTTGTCGAGTGGCACTGTTACTAGCACCGGTGGGTGTTAACAACTGTAACATTTCGTTTTGTAGGTCAGTGTAATGTGTTTGAGTATCTGACCTCGTTACAGCATTAGCCGTGTTTGTATGTTTCCAGGCTAATATTTCTTCATCAGTACACTGTTTTAATGATGGCAAGCAACCCAAAATCAAATCAGTACAGGGATTTTGCAGGATCGCGCACGTAAATGTGCCGGCAAGGAACGGGGTGTTTATGCGTACTTTTGCCAGCGGGTATTTCTCTATGTTTCCAGAGAAAGTGCGGCATTTGACAAACTCACCCGTATAATCTTCTGGCTTAACTAGGTCTCTTTTGACCTCAAGTAGAGTGCTGCCGCTATCAAGTAAACATTGGCATGGTTGTTCGTTGATCAGTGCATCGTGGAACTTAAAATTGCCTCTGGAGGCTAAAGCTGCATTGGCATCTTCGTTGGAACATGGTACAACATGCCCACATTTCAGTTTGCCGTCCGTATGAAACTGGTGACACGTGTCACACTTATTAAAGTCTAATATATCAGTAGCTGCACTCACACTCTCACACTCACTGGTTGGTAATACATTTTCAAGATCAGAATCCAGTAAACTTTCATCGTCAGATGACGTATCGATGAGCAAAGCATTGCTTGCTTTCATTCGTTGCCTGTCCAAACACTTAGAACTATAATGGCCATATCTTGAACAAAAGAAGCATTTAACAGCACGTTTATAAGAGTTTCGTTTGTCTTTCTGCTTCTTCATCATCATTTCTAGATGAGCAGGATAAGAGGGACTCTTATCACACATGGAATACTGCGGATGAAACAATTTGCAGTATCCACACTGTGGTGGCTTCTGATACGGTTTATCTTTCTTATGATACTCTTTTGCTTGTAAGCCTACTTGGTATGTTTTTAACAAAGGCAGTAATCTCAGTATCATGTATCGATGTTTTAAATATGTCCCTGTTTGAGGAAAAATAAACAGAACCTCGTTTTTCGAGTTGTTCTATAGATTCAATGTCTGCTCGTTGAAGGAACTTAGCAAAGGGAGTAGGAACTGTGGATATGACTTTATTCATCACCACTAAGTCCTGTAATTTATCAAAGTTCTTCCCTACTTTTGCCGCCTTAAGCCATTTATTGAATATACTCTGAACGTTTGAAACATAATCTAAGAACGTTTCAGTTGGCTTTGGCCTTATCTGTGAGTACTGGATCTGATATCCAGGAGCATCAAGTAGAAAATGCTGCATAATCCTATCATGGATGTACTGATAGTTACTTCTTAGTTCTGTTGGTATTGATTCTATGACCTTTAATGGCTCCCCACTGAGGTTTCTCATGTAGATCATTGCCCAATCATCTAATGGTATTTTCTGAGTCTTAAGCTGAAATTCTACATTCTCCGTCCAAGCTGATATTGAATCGCCTTGACTGAAGGGCTTGATGACCCCTTTATATTTGGAGAATTTATTTTGTTCTTCCTGACTTTTCAATTTAGTAGAGGCTATCTGGGTGTTAGAGTCAATCTCCATTTCTTTCATCTTTAACTTCGTTTGTGACTCTACCTCTATTTGTTTCTGCTTGGTGGCATCGTCCATCTCTATCTGCTTCTGTTTTGTGGCATCATCCATCTCTATCTGCTTCTGTTGTATTTTCAATTCCTTCTGTTTAGTGTTTTCTTCTATCTGCATCTGTTTTTGTTTCATTTCTAATTCTGTCTGTTTTGTGGCTTGGTCTAACTCTAACTGTTTTTGTTTCATTTCTAATTCTTTTTGTTTGGTGGTTTCTTCTAACTCCTTCATCTCTTTCTGATGTTGTCTTTCCAATGCTCTTTGGTCTCTCTCTAGAGCAGCTTTTCTCTCTATCTCTTCTCTGTATCTTTCATTTGCCCATTTCTCTAGTTTTTCTCCAGTATATTCTAGTTCTTTGCCAGCCTGGATGAAGTCATTTAATGATGACATTATAAGGCTTTATGTTATCTGACAATTGATAGCAATATATTTTCCCAATACACTTGTATAGTTATCGTGTATTCACTATTTACAAATTTTGCTGACAAAAAGGATGCGTCGTTAAGGATGCATATCAAAATTAGTGAAAAATATACTCATCTAATCTTGCAGCAAAATACGGCACTCGGGATGTTCTGCCGCTGTCTTTCGTACACACGCCTGATCGACTTGCTTTTATAACTGATGTTTCTGTTTAATGGAACATCAACATTTTAGCAACATGCATGTAATGTGCAATACATGGTATTAATTGACATATTACAGTTTCAAAGGACGGTAAACTTCAAATGTGATATAAATGATAATGATTAATGTAGATGATATGAATGTATGATAGTCTAAATGAACGTCAATGAATGTCAATGTCGTCTTGTCTTCACCTTCTATCGTCTCTGACTGAGCTGCGCTGTATGACTTTAGCTTAACCTCTAATCTCCTACTGTTGTGCGAAAAGAATTTGTTTTTGCACAAATACTAACATGATTGTGATAAATGTTGACATTCTGATAGTATCAAACAATGGTTTACAACTGATGGTTAACTTTACAATTTGTACCCACTCACAGTTTATATCTCATACATTTTCATTCATCTAATTTACATAGATAATATATCAATAATAACTTGTAGAATTTCCGAAAATAGTAAATTACATGGTACTTTTCACAATAGTATGCTAATGATACTTGCAATCAAATAGTACTTTACTATATTTATTAACTGGTAAGTTCAATTAAATGGCAACAGTTTTGAGGTGGTTCAAGCCCCACGAGAAATGATAACGTGGTATCTTGGCGAATGGTAATGAGTGGTGGTTCAGGAGCTTCTGACACCAAATGGTATCCTGCCTGTCAGCAACTCACTTGCGACAGGCATACAAGGATTCCCTTCTTTTGCACTACACGAAAGTGACAACTCGTATTGTTTGCAAAAGGATACATTTTATTCGGAGCTGATCATACAATAGCTCCACGAGCGGAATACCACAACGGTATTAAACATCATAGAATGTGATGACGATAAGATGGAATGAGGAGATGATATAAATATTATAACTACTGAAGCTAAGCTAGACTATTATAACTATTATACTGTCCTTAACAACTACAAAGTATCCCTAGCGGATACACGTCTGATTCCTACGCCGTCCGGTCTCTGTCTGAGCCCGCTGAGCGTGGCGTGTTCAGCCACGGGAAATTAGCTCAGCGTGCGTTCGTTGGTTTACGTGCTGGGCACTGGGCTGTGTTGACCAAAGTTACTTGGTCCTTCCTCGTGAACTGGGTTCCCCAGTCTTTTGGGTAACCCCAGCTCATCTGCACTGGTTGCCCTCCTTGTTGACACAAGTGTGTCCCGTTATAGCTATGCTCTTTTTGCAATGCTCGTGCAACAAACTTTCTTTTGCCTTCACACATTTATCTTTTATTTCTTTATTTATCTTAGCGTATTCGTGTTTGTCATTTTTACTCTGTTTTCTTTTGTCCATCAGCATTAAGATTTTTTTTATTCATCCATTTTTTCTTAGCTATTTGATTTCTGTCCGGTAATATTTCTTTGCTAGTTTGATGCATCTATTATGCATGATGTAAATCGTTATCAATATAACCATTAAAATTTTTGCAATTACTAAAGAAGAATTTTCGAGGATTTTGAAGTTAGTTGTTACAGAATACAGTAAGACAATAAGGGGGAGTATACTGTCATTATTTCAGATCAGGAAGCCGAGTTAGGCAGTGTCCTGCACGTCTGTCTATCTTATCGTTAGTTATGTGTTTGAATCCTTCTCTAGTTGGAGATTATATTTAAAATGTTGACTTGTACTTCCAGGTCGACCAAGCCTGAACAAGTTACCAGGGAATATTTTGGGAAGTAAAAGCGGATAGCGTGGTATTGATCAAATCACCGACCTGGTACTGATTGGTCTATACACAAACGGGTCTGGCACTTTATGTTCAATGCGTCTGAATGGATGTAAAAATGTCATTTACTGTTTTTACTCTATTTGATACTGACGGACTTGCTTGTGGACGCCCATCTGTCTTCTTCCAGCACTCCATTACTGTTCTTGTTATAACACAAAGACGCTCACTATGGCCAAACTCTTTCAGCTCCGATAATAATAATAATAATAATAATAATAATAATAATAATAATAATAATAATAATTATTATTATTATTATATGAAGTCCACAATGACATTATTAGACTGGGTTACCATTGTGTGCGCGATTTGTCGTTTTGAGAAGAATAGCGCAGACATGGGCGGACTGTTATCTGATATGTTCATGCCGTTTTGCGTTGGTTTTATGATAATGTGTTGCCTTTTCTTAACGTTTTCCATGTTCATATTTCTCTATCTTCCTCTACCTTTCTTACCTTGTATTTTGTCACATGAGATTAGTTCCTTTCTTTTAGTTATTTTGTTTATGTGATGCCTATAGCATTAAGTTTTAAGTCCTGTCATTCTGTGCATACGTATTGACAGTAGTATGCTCGTTCCACAACTTTCCACCTTTCACAAGACTTAAGAGTTTAGTCGTTTAGTCTAGTTTAGTCGTTGGATCAACATCACGGCACACGGGTTTAACCATAAGTACTTCGTTTTCCTCCTAACTCAAACCTGAGTCTGGAGAAACTCAGCTCCATGCACGAACTTCGTAGCATCGGCGAGGATCCTAAAATACTTTGGGTAGATTTTTAACTCGAAATTTGGCCTGGGCAGCGCCGTTAGGCTACTCTTTTTCGATTTCCAACTGCCAAGAGATTTTTTACGTGCGCAACAATACACACGGGCGTCCGATCTCACTACCCAGAGACCAGGGGAAATTTTATTACTGGAAGTCCACGTGAAAAAATCCCGGTCCTCACCGGGGCTTGAACCCGGGACCTCCAGCACTCGAGGCGGACACCATACCTCGAGACTTAAGTGCTACTTGACCATTGTTACACCGACATTTAAGACTTAAGTGTTACTGGATCATTGTTAAACTGACATAGCGTCTCTTCTACATTGTTTTTGTAGAAGGCCTCACATTGAAAATAGCAGCCTGACCCAGTCTGCCTCTAATATCTTCTGCCTCTGATATCTTCTGCCCATTATCCCCAATTGGGGCAAATTCTCTCAATCAAACAACGCCAAGCCGTCCTATCCTTTGCTAACTCCTGTAGTTCCCTCCCTGTTTTCCCAACATTTGTAATTTATGAGTGCAATTCTCTTCTCCGTGGGGCTGAGGTCTTCTGCTATTTCATTTGCCCTATGAGTTTCAGACAAGATCGTGTCTAATTGTTTTGTCCTCAGGTTTTCTCAGTGTGTATCCTATCCAGCGACAGCGTTTCTCCCTCACCTCTTTGTTAACTGTAATGTGTTTAGTTATCTCCTTGAACTCCACATTGGTGATTCTCGTTCACAACTGTCTGACTACTGGCTTGTATTTTGCATGCATCCATTGTTGGTGGCCTTGCTTCACACCCAATCTTATTTTCTAGAACATTCAAGAATCTTTAGTTCCCTCATATGACAAATCTATGGTCTGAACGGGACTGTATGGTTCCGATTTAGCCTGTGCATTTCAGGTGAGGGAACGAAGCCTGATACGGGGGGAGGAAAATTCCACGTAGCAAGACCAACACCAGACTCACAAGATGTGCAGCGTGGAAAAAAAGTAGCCTAACGGCCAAGACCTCTAAGAAGACGGCGGAGAGAACCTGCCTGCAAAGAACAAGAAGCTCAAGTAACCTCAAAGGAAGCTGCCGCGAGGGAGACCGTCGACAATCCACCACAGACAAGAGGCAAGACAGCTGAGAAGATGGAGGAGAAAGACAACAAAGTCGGAAATACCGACTCACAGACAACCAGGTGGGATGTCAAACGTATCCAAACGGAGCTGACAGATGAACAAATCCTAAAGCAACTGCAAGAGGAGAATCTTCATATCCGAATCTTGAGGGCGGAGCGGATCCTGACGTATTCCAAGATCCCCACCACGCTGGCATATTATATTATATTATTCGCATATCCTTTACAGGACATCGCTGTCAACATCAGCATCTTTTAGCAGCAGATACCAAGCCAAGTATCGATAAACCAGAAAGTACAACAACCTGAAAGATTCACACCAAGAATCACTCAATGTTTAAGATGCCAGAGGGCCGGTCACAGTAGAACAACTTGTCGCAGTAAGACGGAAATCTGCCGATACTTCGCCGACCACCACGCCTTCAATGAGTGTCCGCTGGCCAAATAGGACACGGACTTTCGCACCCAACAAGAGAAAGTGCGCCAACTGCCTTGTCAAGCATGGAGCAAGATACTTGGGCTGTCCGTACCTCCAAAGACACAGAAACGTTTTAAAGATCGCCATTACCACAAAGACACCATATAAGGAAGCAATGCGGAGGTGCGAGACAGCCAAATGCATCTCTCAAGCGGAAAGATCTCAACTACAAAGTCAGATAGACGAGTTAAAGAAACAGGTCAAGCTACTACAAACAACAACTGCAATCAAAGACAATGAGAAGCTGCTTGCTGAAATAAAGGAGATCCAGCAAAACATCAAATAAGAGGTGGAGCACATGCTGCTGACGACAAAGAAAAATGAAGAGATTCTACGAGACATCAAAGCCGAGAGAGAAATGCTAAAAATTGAAAGGGAGCCAACAAAAATCAAACCACGGAAAAGACCCCAGAGAAGTCGCAAGGTGAAGAAACCCAACAAGAAAACATCGAAAAGCTTCTATGGACAATATACAAAAAAAAAAAAAAAAAACAGAGGCAAAAAGACGCAAGCTAAAGTCAAACCACAGACCAATCAGAAACAGCAAGCCAAAGCCAGTAGTCCAGCCACGATGCCCAAGCATCTCAAGGGAAAATCAGAATCCCGTCAGACACCAGAAGAAAGCCCAGAGGAGGACATGAAAAACAAGATCGAACAAGAAAAACTGCAATTAAATGAAGCAGAGGAGATAATGCTCTATGCGAAATTGGCTGAGAGAATCACCAAGGAATTCAACAAAAATAGTCCTTACAAGGACTGTACCCAGCCAAGCAAAATGCACAAGTAGCCAACACTGACAATAGAAACCATCAGATGAGACGGACTCAAAAGAAATCTTCCCTGCCAACCAATCTCCCAGCTGACGTCACAGGCACAAACTCTGCAAATCGATAAGCCAGCTAACACTGGCGCAGAAAACTAGTCAAACTCATGCCGCATCATGAACCACTACTATTGTAACCGATACCACAGAGGCTGGTTAACATTTGGTGGAAAGTGTTTTTGTTTGTTTGTTTATTTTTCGCTAAATGGACTCGGACTCGAGAGTGAACTGTTGTACCTAGAGGCTAGACGCTCACCCGTGATACCTTTTGTCCCGAGTTCCATCAGCATCAGAGCCATTTTGAATTTTTTTTTTTTTTTAATTGACCTGGGTTCTTATTGAAGCAGGTCTACCCATCCAAAAATATGTACAGGGAGATGAGATGGTTTTGGAAGCAAAGGGGGTCTGGCTTGATCCCGACCACATCACCCACCGATAGTCGTTCTATACACACTTGCGTCTAGCTCTGTATGCTTGAATCTTACACAACATTTTCAAAATAGCGTGATTAAGAAAATAAGTCAAATTCTACAATATGTGAGCATAGAAGACATCATTGGCACCTTTCCGTCTTGACAGACGATAGTTTGGTACATTGTGCTTCAAAAAGGCTTAATAACTACGCCCCATGTCGAGTGTGGCTGGTAAGGCAAATTCTTGCTGCAAATGTTTGCCCACAGTAGATGCATGTGAAAACATGGTCATTTCCACCATTTTGCACCATCTTACGTCTCTCACGCTCTGTGTGTGCTTTATCTGCAATTATTTTCTCCTTTGTCTTTATTCCATTTCTGATAGTTGCCCTCCATGCAACACGTTCAGCTTCGACTTGCTCCCAATGTGCATTATCAATGCCTGTATCAATCATGTCCCGCTTACACACATCTTTGTATCGTAGTAGAGGCCGACCCTGAGATCTCCTACCCGTCTGTAATTCACCAAAAAAGATGTCCTTTGGTATTCTACCATCATCCATCCTCCTAACATGTCCTATCCATCTAAGTCTACGGAGACTGAGCATGGAATACACCGTCACACAACCTGATCTTTCCAATACTTCAGTATTTGTGATTTTGTCTTGCCACTTAATACCAAGTATTCCTCGCAGACACCGCATATGAAAGCTGTTTCAACGTTTCTCTTGGCGTGAGTAAGTTGTCCAGGTTTCACTGCCAAGAAGAGTACTAAGGACACAGGCTTGGTAGACGAGGACTTTTGTTTTGGCAGTAAGCTTCCTGTTCTCCCAGACTCGTTTTGCTAACATATTCATTGTTGTTGCTGCCTTGCCAATCCTGATGTTGATTTCCTGATCGATAATTTGCTATTTACCTCTGATCCTAGATATGTAAAATGGTCTACTATCTCCAGTTCGGCGTCGTCAATAAAGATTGATGGTACACTATGTGCACCTTGTGACATAATCTGTGTCTTCTTTTTGTTAATTGTTAAACCAAATACAGAACAAGCATTGGAGAATGCAGATAGTAGATGTTGTAATTCTTCCTCAGAGTGGGTCGTAATCGCAGCACCATCCGCAAAAAGCAAATCTTTGATTAGTACCCTCCTAATTTTGGCCTTCAATCTCTGAGCATTATAGAGGCCACCATCTAAGCGTGAATGAATGTATATACCGTCATCCTGATCACGAAAGGCATATTTCAGTAGAAGTGAAGAGTATATCCCAAAGAGGGTGGGGGCTATTACACAACCTTGCTTAACTCCACTCTTGATTTAAAACTCTTCTGAAGTTGCACCATCAAACTTGATTATACCCTGCATGCCTGTGTGGAACGATTCCACAATGGATAGAAGAGTTGGTGGGCAGCCAATCTTCTTTAGTGCCTTGAACAGACCCTCACGACTGACCAAATCGAATGCCTTTGTGAGGTCGATGAAGGCAATAAACAGTGGCTGATTTTGTTCCCGGCATTTTTCTTGCATCTGTCGCAATGAGAATATCATATCAATGGTAGATCGGTTCTGACGGAAGCCGCACTGTGATTCGGGGTAGACTTGATCTCCCAGGACTTGAAGTCAGCGCAGAACAATTCTAACAAATACTTTCCCAACAATACACAGAAGTGAGATACCCCTATAGTTGTTGAAGTCGCTCCGATCGCCCTTGTTCTTGTACAGCGTTATGATGTTTGAATCTTTGAAATCCTGTGGGACTTGTCCTTCTCGCCAGTACAGCTCTATTAGCTGGTGGATCTGTAGAGTGAGTGTGTCTTGCCCACTCCTGATAACCTCTATTGGAATCCCATCCTTACCTGGAGCCTTGCCAGATGCAAGTTAATTTATAGCACACTTAACTTCTGTTATGGTGGGAAGTGTGTCCAGGTGGTCAAGAGTTGGCATGGCCTCTATAGCGTTGAGGGCATCATCCGCTAGCTTGGTCTCACTTGAGTAAAGCTCTAAATAGTGCTCAACCCATCTATCCATCTGCTGTTTCTTATCAGTGATGATTTCTCCAGTCAAGGTTTTCAGCGGTGCGCGTCTTTTGATCATTGGACCACAAGCTTTCTTTATCCCTTCATACATGCCTCTGATGTTTCCCTTATCACTTGCGATTTGAATGGACTCACATAACTTGATCCAATAGTCATTCGCACACTGCCTGGCAGCCTTTTGCACATCCTTCCTTGCTTGCTTCAGCTCACTCAGAGTGTTACGCGTTGGTCTTTCCTTGTTTCTTAAGAGAGCTATCTTCTTTTTATCAATCAAGGGTTGCAGTATCTGGCTGTTTGCCGCAAACCAGTCCTGCCTCTTATGAACCACGGTGCCGTTGACCCCTACCGATGTTTTATAAATAGTTTCCTTAAGTTTACTCCATTTATCATTTACTATACAATTTTCTGATGTATCAGTGAAAGCGTCTTCAAGTTGCTGTTGAAATTCAAAGCACTTTCCAGGATCGTATGGTTCAGATGTTGTCTCCGTGTGATAATGAAGTCCAGCTGATGCCAATGGCCGGATCTTGGATGTTTCCATGTGACCTTATGCAACTCTTTTGTTTTAAAAAAGGAGTTTGTAATACATAGGTCATTTCTAGTGCAATGCTCCAGCAGCCTTTGCCCATTATCATTCATGCGACCGATGTTGTATTTTCCAAGGCACACTGGCCATGAACTCGAGTCCTTGCCCACACGAGCATTGAAATCACCGAGCATATAAATGTAGTCGGATTTTGAAACTGCTTTGATCACAGAGTCTAGCTGCTCATAGAACGTATCCTTCACATCATCAGAGAAAGCGAGTGTCGGTGCATATGCAGTGATAATGGTGGCAAATACAAAGAGGTTGCCAAGCGCAGGGATAATAATCTTTCATTACCTCCAGCTGGGATATCAATCATTCCCAGTAGCGAATTCTTCACTGCAAAGCCCACACCATGTTGCCTTTTTTCTGCCTGCCCTCTACCCTTCCAAAAAAAGGTGTAATTGTTTTCCCTAAGTGACCCTTCCTCAGCGAGGCGAGTCTCCTGCAGGCCAGCAATATCAATGTTAAGACAATTGAGTTCAGCATCAATCACAGCCGTTTTTTTTTCACATCGTCAATATTTGTCAAGTCAGTGGAAAATCCTGGACACATGGTTCTTACGTTCCAGGTTGCAAGGCGTAGCTTGAGATTTCTATTATTCTTTTTATTAGTACCTGGTGCATTGGTTTTACAGCCTGCGATTCAGATTTTGTCCTAGCCCCAAGCAACCATTGAAGCAGACAGGCTGTGGCGGATCAGCACCCAATTGGCCGGGGGCTGTCCAGCTTGAGGCGGACGGTAGCTGATCAGTGACACCTGTAGGTGTCTCCCACCGTCAGAGGCAACGCGTGGCGCCCCATGTCTACGCCAACTGACAAGGACTTATAACCTGTAACAATTGCCTCTCGCTTTGATTCCGAGACCGGTTAAGACCAGGGATGGAGTTATTGCCTCTCCATAGCACAACGCCTGGGCTAAAATAAAGAAACCATGTGTTGCCCATGCAGCATGATCCCTCTCTCGGCCTGCCTAGTTCAGAGGAAAGTTGACACCTATACATCTGGAACAAGACAAGCTGCAGAAGCTGCCGGATCAGCAAAGCAATGCTCTAACTGTCCGCCTGTCGGAGCTTCGATCCTAGACCAGCTGCCAACCAAGGCTTAGGGCCTGGTCTGCCCTGCCATGACTATTTTGTCTTTGGGTTGCATTTCCTCGCACCAGGATAAGGCTTGTACCCTCCCAATTGCGCTCTTCCGCCCGAAGCCGTTGGCACAATGTGGGGTGTCGGGTTTGGTAAGCGCCGCTCAACATTCGGCGCTGACAGAAAGCAGGTAGTACCGTCTACTGTCATACGGTAGCTCAGTCATATCTGACTAAGACCTGACAGACGCATAGAAGACAACTGGTAAATAAACAGTATAATATCTGGGACACTGAACTAACAGAAGACATGCTTCCTGAATGTAGAAGGATTTACCCATCAGATCGATGATGGACACATACCATAAAGGACAAATTAGAATAGAAATACACTAGCCAGAGGAAATGGTGAATGGTCCCGGGTTGTTTGAGTTGTCTTTGAAGAGATCAATTTTCTGCAAAGAACTTGCTTGTTTACAATACTCAGTCTTATTCTAAACAGAAGCACATTCTGAATGTTTTTTTGAATATTTTGATCCGGAATGAATCAGTGATGCATATAATGGATAAACAGTTATTAAATTCCAAGAAAACAAACTCAGTCAACTCCACGGAGGATACTACTTTTCAGTATCTGCCCGGTTGTTAAGTTTTCGACTCTGTCAATGCCCCCCAGTTTGACCCAGTCTAAACTGTGTATCGTGAAATATTCAGGGAAGAATAGACGGCAGGTGTAATATTGGCTGCATCACTGAACGAGTACCGAATGTTCTACACTGTTGGGGTTGGCAAAATGTAGTCACTACTATCCATAGCTTGTATTACTACAGTATTACAGTTAGCATACTTATTAAGAAACACATTTCAAGCATGACACTTGCTTTTGAAGAATTTCTCTTTTACGTTGTTAAATGTTTTCTTAAACGCCGTTGAAAAAGATTTGTTCGTAGTTCCATAAGTTATAAAATTGAAAATTGAATGAAAATGAATCAAATAGTAAAATCCCAGAAGAACGTAATCTGGAATGCTGTAAGAATACGAAATTCCAATGGAAAGAATAAGCGGAAATGTGCACAATGTGAAAACACCAAACATAATGGACAAGTATTTGACACTTATGATAGCCGCCATGCGATTGTTTCTCATCTCATTATCTGTAGCCTGTAGCCTTCGTGCATAGGCGGCCTTCTTGTGTTTGAAAGCCAAGTAAGTGATTTTCATGTAACAAATACAGTTAGTGATCAGTGTACATATGTAAATGATAGCCATTATGCAGTAATAAACTAGTGGCTGGTGTGTAGTTCCGCACTTTCCAGAGTTGAAATCATATAAAACAATTGCACAGATAATTACTACGACTATTTCCATACTCCACAAAACCGATAGAGTTATCATTGTACGGCGTTTCGATATTTCTTTTATATAGTAAAATGGATAGGCACTGCCATAGAGGAAAGCAACGGCAAACTACCTCTTTGAAATTGCCTAGTTTATTATGATTCGCTTAAAGACTGATCATCGCAAGACAAGGACAGAGACATTAAAATTAGGAACATGGAACGTTAGGACGTTAAACAACGACGGACCATTAGAGAACATAACACAAGAAATTCAAAGAGAAAAAAATAATATATTAGGTATGTGCGAAACGAGATGGACAGGAGCAGGCATCAAGATACATACAGATTTTAAGATTATTTATTCTGGAGGTGAGGATCGACATAGGGGAGTGGCAATAATTTTGGACCGGAAAACATCAACGTCTGTTCAGGGATATTGGGCCGTGTCGGACAGAGTACTACTAGTTAAATTGAGTGGCAGACCTTTTAACATAAATGTTATTCAAGTATATGCCCCAACAGGAGAGTCCAGTGAAGATAGTGTAGAGGAATTTTATAATGACATAGAGTCTGCCTTAAAGAAATGTAAAAATTCAGAAATAAACATTATAATAGGGGACTTCAATGCAAAAGTAGGAAATCAAGGGGATAGATACACAGTAGGAAACTATGGTTTAGGAGAGAGAAATGAAAGAGGATACAGACTAGTAGAGTGGGCAAAAGAACAGGAAATGATTGTAGGAAACACCTGGTTCAAGCAACACCCTAGAAGATTATGGACCTGGAGGAGTCCTGATAGCAGGATTAGAAACCAGATTGATTACATTCTCATTAGCAGAAGATTTAGAAACGCCCTAACAGTAGCAAAAACAGTTCCCAGTGCTGATTGTTATAGTGACCACAGATTACTCACAGGAACATTGAGGATAAAGTTGAAGAAAGTCAAGTATACAACAGGGAACACTAAATATGATTTGTGTACATTGAGTAATGACAAGGAAATACAAAACAAATTCAACATAGAAGTACAGAACAGATTTGAAATATTGTCTGATCTAGAGATCCTATTCCAGGATGTGGATGATCAATGGGAAACAACTATTCCAAAATTAAAGAAGGTGGGTCGTAAGAAATGGATGACTGAGGAAATTTTACACTTAATGGAAACAAGAAGACTCAACAAAAATAATCCTGCCAAATATGAAGAAATTCACAGACAAGTCAGAATATTATGTAGGAAGGCAAAAGAATCATGGCTTGAGGAAAAGTGCTTAGAAATTGAAAAACAACACAACAGTCAAAATACCAAATTAGTGCACAAAAGGATTCAGGAACTTACTAATAAAAGAACAAGTACATCAACAGGCTGTCTAAGAACTAAAGATGGCAAAATCATAATAGAAAAAGATCAGATTCTACATGTATGGACAAATTATGTGAAAGACCTGTATAATGATAACAGAGAGGAACAGTATGCTATTAGATTTAATAATGAAGGACCAGCAATTTTAAAGATGGAGGTTCAAAATGTTCTTAAGCATATGAAAGCTGGCAAGGCCCCCGGTGCAGATAACATCACAACAGAAATGATTAAAGCTTTAGAAGAATTTGGACTAGAGCAAGTCACTAGACTGCTGAACACATTATATGATACTGGAGATATACCTTCTGAATTATGTAATTCTGTATTTATTGCAATCCCAAAGAAATCAGGAACCTTAGAATGTGATCAACATAGAACAATTAGTATAATGAGTCACATCACAAAGATTTTGTTACGAATTATCATGCAAAGAGTGAGGAAGAAAATACAACCTGAAATAGGGGAAGAACAATGTGGTTTTGTAGAAGGAAAGGGTACAGTAAATGCTGTGTATATGCTGCGAACAGTTATTGAACGTGCTTTAGAAGTAAACAAGGATATACATCTTTGCTTTATTGACTACACAAAGGATTTTGATAGAGTAAGACATGTCAACATTGTGGATATGCTGGCAGATCTACAAATTGATGGGAAAGACATTAGACTTATAAAAAACATATATTGGAAACAACAAGCTGCCATAAGAATTGATAATGAAGTAGGACAATACCAACCTATTAAGAGAGGTGTTAGGCAGGGATGTGTAATGTCTCCAGATCTTTTTTCCTTATACAGTGAAAATATTTTCAGAAATGTAGAAGACCTAAATGGAATCAGCATTGGAGGACGAAACATAAATAACATTAGATATGCAGATGATACAGTATTGATTGCAGACAATGCACAGGATCTGCAACAATTAGTAGACGCTGTGGTTGTACACAGTGAGCAGCTGGGGTTGGAATTAAATTGTAGGAAGACACAGGTTATGGTCGTCACTAGGAAGAACGAAGTACCACAATGTAATATACAAGTAAATGGGAATATTCTTCAGCAAGTGAATCGGTTCAATTATCTCGGAACAGTCATAACATCTGATGGCAGATGCCTTGAAGAGATTAGAACAAGAATCGCCATTGCGAAGGTAGCCTTTAGCAAGATGAAAAACATTCTGACCAATAAAATGATGTCAATTGAAACGAGAAAAAGAGTGTTGAGGGGATACATAGAGCCTGTTCTTTTGTATGGATGTGAAACTTGGACAATGTGCAGTCAAGCTGAAAAACATCTGATGGCTGCAGAAATGTGGTTTCTGAGGAAAATGCAAAGAATACCATGGACAGATAGAAAAACCAATGACCAAGTACTACAAGAGACAAATGAAAATCGTAGATTGATTAGAGAAATTAGACGTAGACAGTCAAAATTTTTTGGACATGTTATGAGAAGAAATGGACTGGAGAACTTGGTGACAACTGGCAAGATCGAGGGGAACAGACCAAGAGGAAGACCGAGAGGAAAATACCTGGATGGCTTGGCCACATGGCATGGACGAGACAGGAACACTGAGCTGATCCACGACTCTGGTGATCGAGTGAAATGGCGAATCATGACCGCCCACGCTTTCCGGCATGGCACATGATTGATTGATTGAATATGAACGAACCGATCTATTGCAATGATGGTTATATGAAACTTTAACATAATATTCATTCCAGAAATCACGCCGAGTATAATAACGTCTATTTGACCAGTTATGCTGGATGTTAAAACATTATTTAGTATGGCTAATGTTTCACTGAAAATATATGAAATGGCTATTAAAGCGTAATTTAGGCTAGAGATGGCACAAATATGTTAGTGGTTCCGTGCAATGTTTCCGTTCTCCATATAATGAGAATCACTGTCAAGGATTCACAGACAGCAACGATGTTTACAAATATGACAATAATTGCAGTATACGTGGTGGTTGGGTTCTGAATATAACATGTTTCTGTATTATGCAACGTCATGATCACAATATAGCATGTATCTATCACTCACAGAATCCAAAATAAATCACAATACTGTAGATGTTACTACGTGATATAAAGTTTGATGATATCAAGTATTGGATTGTTTTCGACCAGTTGAGTTGAGTCAAGAGAATACATCACAGCACTCGTGACATTACCATATGCTCTCTGTCCTCATCGTCAACAACAAGCGGAAAGTCCCAATATAGTGGTGCCAGTTGCAATCTGATTATGTGTCCCTCTGACATTTCCTTGAAGTTTCCCTCATAATCATTGCAGTAAGTGTATTTCCTTCTCAAAAGAATTAACCAGGAAGCGCCGCATTCTAGATCTTGGTAAAACCATACACTTTACACGAAATAAAGTTGTATCGTATCTAATGCATCAATTTTAAAGACATAATCACAGCATTGAATGTATATTATCTTTAAGATAATTAACCAGGGCGCGCAAACTTCTACTTGTTTGTCTTCGTTTGTAAATAAATATAATAATCACTCAGTGTCCAGTGTTTAACATATCCATCATTATCACCGTCGCTTTCAACACAGCCCACCGGATAGACTCTCGACCATTCGTAACTTTCATTATTGGTGAATGCTCTTACACCGGATGTTTTTATTATCCTGTGTTATAGTCGACCCATTATTTAACGTCATGATTACAATATAGCCCGTATCTATCGCTTACAGAATCTAACAGAAATCACAATACTGTGGATGCTACTACTTAACTTGATATACAGATTGATCATATCAAGAAATGGATTGTTTTCGACCTGTTGAGTTGAGACAAGAACATACATCACAGCACGCGTGACATTCCCAAACGCCCTCTGTTCTCATCGTCAACAACCAGCGAAGGGTCCCAATATAGTGATGCCAGTTGCTGATTATGTGTCTCTCTGACATTTATTTCGCGTTTCCACCATAATCATAGCAGTAATTATATTTCCGTCTCAACAGAATTAATCAGGAAGCACCGTATTCCAGATCTTGACAAAACCATTAATTATGTGCGAAATAAAGTTGTATCTTATCTAATACATAAATCTTAAGGACATAATCACAGCAGCGAATGCGTATTATCTTTAACAGTCTTAACGAGGAATCACAGACTTCTACTGGTTTGTCTGCGTTTATAAATAACTGCAATAAGCACGTGTCCATTGTTTAATATATCCATCATTAGCGTCTTCGCTTTTGACACAGCCCACCGGAAAGACACTTACTTGATCATTCATAACTGTCCCTACTGGTGAATGTTCTTGCACCTAATGTCTTTATTATCCTGTATTATGGTTGACCTTTTCCTTTTCTTCCAGGAACTGTGGTTGCTATTACTATTTTTTCTAATCCACCGAGACGACTTATTGGGCAAACGTATTTTTATTTCCTAGCTATGATACTGTTTATCATCCAGATTTCTTGATGTTCATATCCTCTAAAATGTTTGTATTTGATACACAAAAGCAATGCCAAACTACTGAAAGTAAACTTGAGCCAAAAACAGCCAAATAATGTAAAAGATAAGAAACTAACGTTATGATCATCAGTATTCTAACAATTTTTCTGTAACTGTTCCGTTCAAACCCTACATTTTCTTGTTAGTGATGATGAAATTAATTTATTCATAATACAATACAGAATGGCTTCCCGTCATTGCGGTATCTGTTACTATAAGTATCTACTTGGAGCTGACTAATGATATCAGCGACTGATTACATGTATAACTACACTACCATAGAAAGAAATGACTTCCCGGGGTTGGCCATGATTCATTTAGTGTACAACGACATAGACACAAAGCAACCAGTCTGACCAGCAACTGAAACATTAGTTAACCACATTTGCGGTTTTATTTAAAAGGGTTTTTAATGCGGTCTGTGCATTTGATAATGAATAAAGCGCGAGGACAATGATTCAATTGCTAAGTAACTCTAGACGCTTTAAACTATTTCAACAACTATATTATTGTGTTTGCACCACACTTTTGTGTAAATTTAAACTCTAGTTCTCGGTAGTTAGATTAACTGATTATTTTAATAAATGTGAATACAATCAATCTGTGTATCGTGTTGAGCAAAGCACGTTGTGAGAAACCCACCATTCTGGATTTATGTGAGAAACGTTGGCATTGTTAGTGCAGAATGCAGCCACATATGATCACATTGAGATAATATAAATATTGCCCAGCATTGGGGCGTTTTTAGAAAGTTTCTTTCCATGTCTAAAGGCTCTTTCTTTCTTTCTTTCTTTCTTTCTTTCTTTCTTTCTTTCTTTCTTTCTTTCTTTCGTTCTTTCTTTCTTTCGCTCTTTCGTTCTTTCGTTCTTTCTCTCTGTCTTTGTTTTGTCTTTCTCTCTGTCTTTCGTTCTGTCTTTCTTTTTTTCTGTTTTTCTTTCTTTCTTTCTTTCTTTCTTTCTTTCTTTCTTTCTTTCTTTATGTATTTCTTTCTATCTTTCGTTCTGTTATTCTTCACATCTTTCTTTCTCTCTTTCTTTCTTCCTGTATTTCTTATTTTTTCTGTATTTCTTTCTATCTCTCTCTGTCCTTCTCTCTGTCTTTCTTTATGTCTTTCTGTCAATGCCTTACTAGGCTCCATGATCTCATAAAATCGAGCTAGTCAATGCCTTACTAGGCTCACTGATCTAATGGAATGGCAATATATTACTCCCACTTGATCTACTGTTTTTTAAGAATGTTTCTGTAACATTTAACTTCAAAAGGCTGGAAATTGTGGTTAAGGAAATGCTAACGCAATTCTCAATTTCAAACACAGTTGGGGGAAATTTGGAAGCTGACCGCCCTGCGTTGGTATTCTTACAACGGTATGAGTGCCGGTTGTTCAGGAAGAAATGACAAATTACTGAACCTATACTTGTCAAGAAATCACAAACAGCTGTAATGTGCTGAGGTTGACTACGATAAAATGTAAATGATATGCAACTAACGTTTATTCATTTTAAAATGTGCAATGTTTAACATTTGTTTGATGCCAAAGGAATGACGCATGTTCTCAAAATGTTGAATACAAGTAAATTATTGACCATCAACATGTTTAACAATTGTATATAATTGACCATCAACATGTTTAAGAAATGTATATAATTTGCCATCAATAAAATGTTTAACACAAGTAAATTAATGTAAATCAAAATGTTTAATAAAAGCAAATGATTTTCAAAATGTTAAGTACAAGTAATTTCATTTCCATCAGTATGTTAAATAAAATAATTAATTGTCCATTTAAATGTTTTTTTAAACGAAAATGCTTGTCCATGAACATGTTTATAAACCGTAAATGAGTGTCCATCGAAAAATTAAATATGAAGTAATGATTATGTATCAAACTGTTTAATATAAGTAAATGATTGTTAATCAATATGTTTAATACTAATAAATTATTGTCCATCAGCGTGTTTAAAATGTCATTTACTGCCAATATAGTACCTTGTGGTGTATGGCAGAGGTGTCTGTCACTCTGTGAGCCTGAGGAATTAAGGTCGCCTGGCTAGTGCAGTCGCCGATGATCTGTGCAGGTTAGGCGTTTCTTTTTGCCATCGACAGAAAAAAAACCCACACCTTACCCAGGATTCGAACCTGGGTCTCCCGATGGAGAATTCGGCGTTCTAGCCACTCGGCCAGCCACACCTCACTGCTTCTTGTATGCTTTTTAATGCCTCAGTAAATGATTGTCTACCAATATGTTTAATAAAATTAAATGATTGTCCTTTAACACTGTTTAAAAACTTGTTCATCAATATTTTTAATAAAAGTAAATGATTGTCCATCATTATTAATTGATTTATTGTGTTATGAAAAATAGAGTTTGCATGTTTTTCTTAACCGTTGTTTTATTCATCATCAACATGTGACATGTCGAGAGGCTTGAGTGTCACAATTTGCAATCTTACATGCTAACATTACATTTGATAAGGTATGCATTCGAGTCACGATTATGCTGTGTGGCCACCCGGGTGTCTGTGTCTGTGTTAATGTTATAGCATAGGCTTTTAATGACGTTTAACCATTGCATTTTTATGGCCAGTTCCTTCCCCCTTTATGTCACAACTAACCATTGTTATAAAGCATATAGGCAAGATATTTAAGCGTGGGCAGTCATGTTTCACCATCTCACACAATCACTAGAGTCATCGATCAGCTCTGTGTCTCGACCATACTACGTGGCCAACCTATCAAGGCATTTACTTATCTGCCTTCCTCTTGTTCTCACACCCCCCACCCCCCCCCACCCCCAATCTTGCCCGTTGTCACAAAGTTCTCCAATTTATTTCTTCTCATAACGTGTTCAAAAAATTGCGACTGTCTACGTCTAATTTCTCTAATCAGTTTACGGTTTTCATTTGTTTCTTGTAGGACTTGGTCATTATTTTTTTTTTGTCTGCCCATGGTATTCGTTGCATTTCCTTAGAAACCTTATTTCCACAGCCATAAAAAAGTTATTCAGCTTGTCTTCTCATTGTTCACGCTTCACATCCATACAAAAGTACAGGTTATATATATAGCACTTCAACACTATTTTTCTCGTTGCAAATGACATCTTCTTATTGGTCAGTATGTATTCCATCTTGCAAATGGCTACCTTCGCCATGTCGATTCTTGTTCTAATCTTTTCAAGGCATCTCCCATCAGATGTTATGACTGTTCCGGAATAATTGTTGCGATTCACTTATTTAAGGGTATTACCATTTACTTGTATTATATATTGTAGTATTTCCTTCTTCCTAATAATGACCATATTGTGTGCCTTCTTACAATTTAATTCTAAGCCTAATTGTTCACTGTGTGGAACAAACACATCTACTAAATGTTACAGATCCCGTTCATTGTCAACAATAAATGCTGTGTCATCCGCGTATCTAATGTTATTGATGTTACCCAATATTGATTCCTCTCATATCTTCTAAATCTCCGAAAATAGTTTCACTGTATAATGATAAAAACATCATGGAGACATTACACATCCCTGTCGAACACCTCTCTTAATAAGCTGATATTGACCTACTTCATTATCAATCATTATGTCAGCTTGTTGTATCCAATATATGTTTTTTAGTTGTTTACTGTCTTCCCCATCAATTTGTAGATCTGCAAGAATCTTTATCTTTTTGACATGTTTTACTTTATCGACAGCCTTTGTGTTGTCAATCAAGCAAAAACGTTGGTTTTTGTTTACTTCCATAGAACGTTTAATTAATGTTCTCAGCTTATACGCAGCATTTACGGCACCCTTGCCTTCTGCAGGACGTTCATCGGTTCCATCGCACTCTCAGGCTACAATATCACTTCAGCAATCAACCTCATAGCGATAACTCTTCGGATCCTACCGACCATTTCTCTCACCTCTCCAAACGCAGGTCTACTTGGGTTCCCAATCCAGGGGCATCTAAGGCCCTTGATTTATACATCGACAAAACACTTTACGACATCCAAAAACTCAAATTTAAGCCACTACGATATTCCAACCTCACCGCGGATGAACAACGGGCACTTACACAGTTGAAACGTCGTGATGACATAGTTATCAAACCTGCCGATAAGGGAGGGGCGCTAGTGGTTTGGAGGAAAGACTTATATATACAGGAAGGCAACAAGCAACTTGGGGATGCCACCTTCTACAGACCAAGGATACGAGATGGGACAGTCAGCAACAACACCCAGGTCAAAAGCGTGACTAACGCCATTATCCAGCAAGGTCTTTTGCCCAGCTCCGCCACCTCGCTGATCATTCACGATAGCTGCTTGGGCAAACCCGCCTTTAATATGCTGCCTAAGACACACAAACCAGGTAACCCAGGCAGACCTATCGTCTCGGCCTGCTCTTGCCCTACAGAACGGATTTCAGAGTTTCTAGACAGCATGTTTCAGCCGTTGGTTGCCAGCCTCCCTTCGTATATCAAAGACACCAACCACGCTATCTCCATCTTCGATTCCATCAGTTTCACTAACCCTTCTCAGTATCACATCTTCACTTTAGATGTGACTTCACTCTACACATCCATTCCTCACTCTGACGGCCTTAAAGCCCTAGAATTTTTCTTGGAGAAAAGGCTTAATCCCTCAATAGCCACTGGACCATTACTGCGTCTTGCGGAGTTAGTCCTCAACCTCAACTCGTTTGAGTTCAATGGGGACTACTTCGACCAGATCAGCGGTGTGGCCATGGGTACTAAGATGGGTCCCAGTTATGCCTGCCTCTTCATGGGCTATCTGGAGCACCAGGTATGGAGTCAATACACCGGTAGGCTCCCGGAGCTCTACAGGAGGTACATTGACGACTGCTTTGGTGTCTCGGACATGCCCTTGCCTGACCTACAGAACTTCATTGCGTTTTTTTCAGACTTCCATCCCAGCATCAAACTTACCTCCACCATTTCTTCGTCGGCCGTCAACTTCTTAGACCTCACAGTCTCTTTAGGTTCCGCTGGTCTATGCACGACGGTTTATTATAAACCAACTGACTCGCACTCATTCCTTCTCTATACCTCCTCCCACCCTCCCTCGTGCAAACGTTCTATTCCTTTCTCCTAACTGTTACGTCTCCGACGACTTTGTCAGGATAACAACGACTTCCATCAAAAAGCCCACGAGATGCTTGATTTCTTTCGCCTTCGTGGCTATCCTGAGAATGTTCTATCTACAGCTCTTCACCGCTGCCAGTCTATTAGTCTCACTGAGGCTCTCTCCTCCAGGCCAAAACCACGAAACAATAGACCTGTCCTCTCACTTACTTATCATCCCCACAATATTGCTGCCAAGAATATCCTTTTTAAACATCTATCCATTCTCCGGGCGGACTCGACCACTAGTGATGTCTTCTCAGAGGCTCCTCTGGTGGCATATAAGCGGGATCGTAACCTCAGAGATGTGCTGGTCCATAGCAGGCTACCCCAACCTCACCAGTCTCTTCCTGGCACAGTGGCGTGTCTTCGATCGGTTTGCAAGACCTGTCCATACGTACTTCAAACCCAGAGTCTGACATTCCCTAAGACGACCTTCCACATCCGTGAGGATTTCTCATGCATCAGTCGCAACGTCATCTATGCGATTACCTGCACACGTTGCGACATGAGATATGTCGGTGAGACAGGATTACGTCTTGGGGACAGATTTCGACAACACCTTTCTGACATCACCAGCGGCGCCCAGAAACCAGTATCCATGCATTTCAACAGTCCTGACCACCATAGCGTAGCCGACATACAAGTCACGGCCATCAAATCATGCGCATCCCACGAACGGGATCGGAAGACATTGGAACACCGTCTCATCTTCCAGTTGGACACACTCTCCCCTCACGGCCTTAATGTCCAACACAGCTTCATTTAACTCCCCACCCCACCCCTCCCACCCCTAGCTTACAGTCCACCATCTGGGTACGTGCAGATCCTTTGTATGACACTAGTCAACTCTCTTGGCGGATTTACGTTCGGTGTTTTGCCATCCTTTTCTGAACGACCGCCACCCATGCCCCTCTGTGTATACTAACACTATATAGGTTTCCGCAGCGGTGTTTCGAGCGCTTAACGATAATTGCTAATTGTCATCTGCGTCCGTAACATCTTTGCCAGTCTCAAATTTCACTTTTCCGCACACATGGGCGCGTCTCCACCCCACTCCCCTCCCGCTTGACCTTTGACCCGTGTACCATACATCCGGTCTATTGATCCACTGGCGCCCTACGCGTGTCAGACTTTCCAAGCCAGGACACAGAATTCAGATGAGTACATTTAATTTTAATTAGTTTAATAGTTTAATATTGTCATTGTGTGTTTCATGTAGTTTTGTGTTGGTTTGTATTTGTTTGTCCTGTGCTGACGAAGGCTTTGGCCGCAACGTCCAATTTGTCTCTTGTAGTCGTGTTTTAGTAAAGCTCACAATCTACTTTTCGTTTATTTTGGGTGATTCATTCCTTGCTTTCTAAGAACTGGCATTGTTCTCCTCTTATGTCTGGTTGTATTTTCTTCCTAACTCTTTGCATTATGATCCTTAGTAAAATATTTGTGATGTGACTCATGATAATTGTTCGATGTTGATCGCATTCCAAGGCTTTTGACATATTCAGAATTTCAGTAAAGAGTTATTTACATAAGTCAGTACGAATATAACCAGGCTTGTATATATTGTTTAGCAATCCGGGAACTTGGTCTATTTGAATAACGAAGACACAAACAATAGATTGCACGTTTTATTGCCTGGCATATTTCGCTACATCTCGTCGTGTACATACTGCAGAAATCACACAACTTACGTGAATTAACTAGATAAATCCTTCAAACTGAAATATACACATGTTCGCACAGTAATGTCGATTGTCTACCACGGTAATTTTAAACTGACTAACATGTCTTTCTGCTAGCACAAGGACGGCTTACGAAGGTTAATTATTATAGCTTCAAACTTTAACAATCGACTACTTTGTGTGTTGAACAACACACGGTAGAACTGAGCGACAGTTACATTGCAGGGTTTCGGAACACATTCCGAATTGATTGGACAATATACTACACACAGAAGATGGTAGCCTAGGCAGGCCGACACACCGGAACAGTCCAGCTTCATCGGTCGGGAGACATGTGCTCGAGAGCGGTCACGTGGTTGAAAGAAACAGTGCCTTCCGTGTGTTGTTCAACACACAAAGTAGTCGATTGTTAAAGTTTGCTGAAGCTATAATAATTAACCTTCGTAAGCCGTCCTTGTGCAAGCAGAAAGACATCTTAGTCAGTTTAAAATTACCGTGGTAGACAATCGACATTACTGTGCGAACATGTGTATATTTCAGTTTGAAGGATTTATCTAGTTAATTCACGTAAGTTGCGTGATTTCTGCAGTATGTACATGACGAGATGCAGCGAAATATGCCAGGCAATAAATCGTGCAATCTATTGTTTGTGTCTTCGTTATTCAAATTCATTACGGGAAAACATTGTTTTGAACTTGGTCTATACCATATTCTTATAAGGCATTAATCATTTCGGCTGTGATGTTTGTCTGCGCCTGCGGTCTTGCCAGGTTTCATTTGATTGAGAGCATGCTGAACTTCCATCTTCACTGTTGGTGGTCCTTCCATATTATAAGACATATCCAAATATTCTTCACTTGTATCGTTATGGAGCTATTTCACGTACCCTTACCGTGTATCTAACATCTGATCCTTCTCTGCTATGATTTTTTTCATCTTTAGTTCAATGGCAGCCTGTTGAATTAGGTGTTCTTTTATTATTAAGTTCCTGGATTCTTGTGTGCATTAATTTGGTATAATTTTCTGTAGGTTCTGAAGCTATGTTTTTAGTAATATACATGTTTAGTTTACACACACAAACACACACACACACACACACACACACACAATGGATACATACTTCACAAATAAATGTTTCTCTAAAAGATAAAATAATCTTGGTCAACAGAAGTCATATTTCGCTGGCTTGTTTACAACATCGTACCTTTATAGCTCTCACTTTTGTCACTAGAGATGTAGAGAACTCTTTGTTCATGGACGCGTAGATGAGGAAGTTGATCACTGAATTGATGGGTATCAGTGAGAATAACCCCATATAAATGCTTTCTGACACCGGATACAGGAGACCAAGACCTGTGGAGAAGATTGGAGGAAACGTACACATGAAGAAAACCCCGAACATGAGAGCAAAAAACTGGACACTTCTTAAAGCCGTCTTGACGTTATTCCTTAGATGGATATCAGCTTGTGATATTGTATTGCCACGTCTTCGAGACTCTGCTGCTTTCTTGTGTTTG